>JARYGA010055959.1:0-22380 GCA_030545235.1 Helianthus tuberosus | reverse complement strand
AATGACCTAGTCATGACCAATGCTTTGATAGGAGCATTGGAGAAAGGGCAAAGTAAATCAGAAGCCGTCTTGTATTCGGGGTATTATCAACATTACTTTCGGAATTAAATTCAATGGATTAACTAAACACTTGGTAACTAACGTTTTCGTAAAACTATGAACTCACCAGCGTTGTCTGATACACTAGTTGCATGCTCGCAGGTCGTTAGATATCTTGGATTTGGGAACTTGCTGTCTGGAGTAGCTGGAGTGGTCATGGGTCGACTAGAAGGATTTTTGTGATTGATTTCTTGATACTATATTTTGGTTTTGAAACAGTTTAACTTGGTTTACTATTTGCTTCCGCTGAACATATTGGTTTTCATTTAAACTTGTTGATGGTATTTTATTAATGATTGAGAACGTTATTTAGAAATTTGTATGGGTTCAATGTGATTAGTGGCTCATTGCTGGTACGTCACACGCCTAACAGGGACACTCCCTAGGTGGTATTTTGGGGGTGTGACAGTTTGGTATCAGAGCCACTAGTTATAGTGAACTTGGTTTTAAAACGTTTTTATAAAACCAGACTATAACCGAATAGATCTGAAATCGACCATGACACTCAGCTCCAGACTGCAAGGTTCGTTTCTCATTTACTATTGCATAGTATATCTAGTGTACACTTATGTATGATATTACACGTGAATGCACACCTGACACTGCAGTATGAGTCCTTATGTTATCAACCCCGTTATGTGAACTGTTAGTGTGACACTACCCTTACACTATTGTGATTCTTGATCCTGTAAAACCTTTCGTTTGCTATTTGAATGTGGGGAACCTTTTAGCGCAAGTTAAGAGGCACTGAGATAAGCATGCAAATCGCCTTATTATTATGGGTGCACACATGATAATAACGTGAGGCGCATGTAAGCCCAGTGAGGCTTAACGAGTGTGAAAAGGGGTCCGCTCGGTTAATTGGTGTTATGTTAGAACTCAGTAGTCTATAAAGGTCATAGTAATACTTGACTCCTACCTTATTACGACTCGTAACCTTTTCCCTCTTCTCCTATAGAATCATGAGCGGACGAGGCCATGGACGCGGCCACATTGCTATAACGCAGGCCGAATTAACCAACGTGATCAACACTCGTGTAGCTGAAGCCCTAGCGGCTTACCAGGCTGGTACGATATGTGCCAATTACTTTCTATCCTTGTGTCGTATACTCGAATCTTACCTGTGCGTTGTACGTTCTTTCGTTTTAGGTCAACCTGCGAACCAAAACAATCCACCTGCTCCACCTGCTTGTACGTACAAGATGTTCATGGATTGTAAGCTAGAGACCTTCAGTGGGACTGAAGGGGCTGTAGGACTCCTGCGATGGTTTGAGAAGGCAGAATCGGTATTTGCAATGTGTAACTGTCCTGTTGGGGACAGAGTGAAGTATGCTACGGCACACTCGAGGATAGTGCCCTACCATGGTGGAATGCCCAGGTTCAAATGTTGGGTATCGAAATGGCAAATGCCACCACTTGGGAAGACTTTAAGGAGTTGATGAGGGAGGAGTATTGTCCTCGTGATGAGGTTCAGAAACTGGAGAACGAGTACTACAATCTGAAAATGGAGGGATTTGAGATTGAAGCGTTCACTAGGAGGTCTAATGATTTAGCAACTTTGTGCCCTAACTTATCTCGACCCCCACATCGGCGAATTGAGTTGTATCTCAAAGGCTTAGCACCAGCTGTTAAGGGGTATGTTACTGCTGCAAACCTAGACAATCTGCCCCGTATCGTCCGTTTGGCACATAAGATTACTGACCAAGAGGTCGAACGTGGAAACTTGCCGCCACGTGTTTCTTCTACTACCTCGACTGCTACAGCTACCACACCTGCCAGTGACAACAAGCTCAAATGGAACGATAGTGACAAAGCAACCAGTGCCAGCCAATCTCAGAAAAGGGCAGACAACAGCATCCACCGTAGTTTCAGCTAGTCGTCTTCTGTGAACCAGAATCAGAGCAACAATTCAAATCAGGGTTCCTACGCGGGAAAGCTACCACAGTGTGATAAGTGTATGTTCCACCATCGCGGGCATGCACCCGGTATGTCATAGGTGCAACAAGGTGGGCCATATGGCTAAAGATTGTAGGGTCTGGCTCCCAAAGCCGCCGCAGCAGCCGCAACAACAGGAGAGGCAGCAGTCCCAACAGAATCGGGGAAATCAAAAGGGGTGCTTTCAGTGTGGTGAAGAGGGTCATTTTAAGCGGGATTGCCCTCAGCTTAACCAGAATACTGGCAACAACAACAACGCAGGGAATAACAACAACGGGAACAATGGTGGGAATGGGGCACGTGGAAGGGTATTTACTATTGGCGCTGGGGAAGCTCGCAATGATGGCAATGCTGAGACTGATACGTCTTCTTTGAATGATCTTTTTGCTTCTGATTTATTTGACTTTGGTGCCGATTTGAGTTATGTGTCTCTGGGGTTCAGTCGCCAGTTAGGACTGACTCCCACCCCTCTTGTAAAATAAGCATGTAGTAGAATTAGCTGATAGTACATCGATAGAAGCTTCTCATGTTCTTTTTGGTTGTAAACTTGATCTCATGGGTCAAGTGTTCGACATTGACCTACTTCCTGATACTCTTGTAAGTTTTGACGTGGTCGTTGACATGGATTCGGTTATCTATGCATCAAGCGGAAATTCTCTGTAAAGAGAAAATCGTGCGTATCCATCTCCCTAGTGGGGAATCCTTATCAGTTCAAGGTCATCGTAGTGGTGCCATGGTTGGCATCACCTCAGCCATGAAAGCCCAGAAGTGTCTACGAAAGGGGCTACCCTGCTATTCTAGCTCTCGTCACCGATTCGCAACCCGAAGAAAGAAAGATCTAGGATCTTCCAGTTGTTCGTGAATTTTCTGACATGTTTTCTGAAGAGTTACCTGGTTTACCTCCACCTCGTCAGGTGGAATTTCATACTGATCGTATGCAATTTCAGTTTTCCTTATGGGATACAGCAATCCCTTGGGTTCGCTGGATACTATCGCAGATTCACCATGGGATTTTCGAAGATGGCGCAACTTCAACATCCTTAGCACAGCGGGAACTGTGAATTCATGAGAAATAAAACAGGGGAACGTTGCTTCAGCTTTTGAAACCCAACCCTGCAACGCATTGAGCATCACTTCTATCCAAGGGTACTGATGATCTGGCGGTATACCATGATGGTTCGGATCAGAGTCCCAGTTACACAACAATGCAGCACGAGAAGGAGATGGCCCACGTGGTGGACTTATAGGAAGAACTGCACGAGTCACGACCTATGGTGGAAGCCATGGTCTTTGGATTTAAGTTGGAGGTATTACTTAGACGGTACCAAATGCACTACCTAGACCGATCACAAGGGCCTCCCGTATACCCTTGTTTCGAAGGAGCTAAACATGTAACGACATCGCTGGATGGAGCTATTGGATGAATACGACCGTGAAACCTGGACGTGCACGAGCTTGGCAGCCTACTATCAACTCTAACATACCTGATCAGACCCGCCTTGCCCAAACTAAAGAACTGAAGGAAGAGAGTTCTCAAGATTAACCCGTGCGGGGCATGGGGAAGCAACCTTTGGCAGGTCGGACGATATTTGCTACTTCATGGAACGAATATGGACCTCACTATACAGCAACCTTAAGCAACTGGTGCAGGCGAAGCACACGGGCCTCGATATCCTATTCATCTGAATTTTGATAGGATGTTTCAAAACCTGAAGACCATGTACGGGTGACCGGGCCTGAAGGCCCACATAGCCACGCATGGGAACGATGTTTGACATGTGGGAAAGTCAAGGTGGGATTTTAGCAACCAGAAACACATATATGGAAATGAGAACAGACTGCCATGGATTTTGTCACTGGTCTACTTACAACTTGAAACGGGAACATTATCATCTGGGTGATCGTTGATGGACTCACGTTACTAGCACACTTTCTTGCAATCGATGAACTAACAAGTCTTCACAGCTTGTGAATATTCCTCTGAGAGAGGCAGCTTTAGGGCACGAGGTGCCAACTCCTGTCATCTCTGAATTTGATCTATACATGATCTGTGTCAGGCAATACACAACACCTTGGGAGGGTGTGGAATGCTTGGGAAGCATGGCGAGCTTAACTGATGTCACGATGGACCATTCAACAGTCTGGGAAGAATCGGTAGCGTAACCTACAAATTCGATGACGTACACGATGTCATTTATGTCATGAACCTAAAGAAGCGTCTGTTTGACGCAACACTTGTGATACCCTTGTTGAGAAACCCACTGTTAACACAGTCGAAGTTCAATCGTGAGAGTTCGTTGGAACTCAAGACGTGGACCGAAGTTCCTGTGAGAATGCAAAGATCAGGTGAAGCTCTGTTATCTCCGATTGTTCAAACGGTGGGACCAACTTTCGATATCATTGGCGAATTTCGGGACGAAATTCCCTTTCAAGTTGGGGATGATGTGGCACCCAACTTACCTCGTAATCTTGTTTTACAATTTAGTTTACGTGGTGTCTGTGCAGTTATCTGGATGCTTAGTGATTGCGTGTAATGCTTGATTATTATTTGTGTAGTATTACATATAGTTTAATTAGAGTTTCTATCGCTACACTCTTCTGTGATTATTATTTGTGGTGGCACCCAACTGACCTCGCAATCCTGTATTACAATTTAGTTTACGTGGTGTCTGTGCAGTTATCTGGATGCTTAGTGATTGCGTGTAATGCTTGATTATTATTTGTGATTATTATTTGTGTAGTATTACATATAGTTTAATTAGAGTTTCTATCGCTACACTCTTCTGTGCTTACTTGTCAAATTTCGGGACGAAATTTCTTTCAAGTTGGGGATGATGTGACAACCCGAACTTTCAAGGTTAGTGACGTGTAATCTTGTGATCGTAACCCCATTAAACTTAAACGTTTGATAACCCGATTAGATCATTTATTGGAAATGGTTGGGTCGCGTATATGTTGGGCCTTATAACTATACTTTACAAGTAACTCACCCTATCGGCCCAAATAGAACTCCTGAGCCCAACATGTCCTTAGTGTACCATGATTGTTCCTTGTGTGTGTATTATGTAACTCGGCCCACTTGTGTATTAGTTAGTAAACATGTGATCGGCCCACTTGTGTTATTTGGTTCTATAATTAAACATACGTAACATGCATATACCTCACAAATTACAACACCCCTTCCTGTTTGTGGGACGGCCCAATTGGTTGGGCTTGAGCCCACTTCAGCTATTAAGGATAACCGCCCCAAGCTTTCACAATATATGAACACTTAATTCGTTTCTTGATTAGTTTAAACGTGAAACTCAAGCCAAAAACCCTAAAGCTTCCCCTGATCGCACGATTACAGTGGCAGACCCCCCTCGCAATAGCATCTTGATCAGTCGAGACTTCTGGTTAGTGAGTTCATGCTTGTTTAGTTCTCAACTACTTGATTATGATACGTACGGATTAGGTTTATAAGATTGCATGCATATATGAACGATTTGATTAATAGTTATGTTTGTTTGATTACTTGTGACCTTATACGAATTAATTGAATCAATTGAATTAGTGTAGTAACTGAATTTGTTTATGATGTTGGCCGAGGACGTGCTTGCTGGTTAGAGTTAATTGATTACATGATTTCTTGATGATGATGACTATGATAAAAATTTGTTAATATTCTGCTATTTCGATAGGCTATTAAGCCATTGAATGAGTATTTGTTTAGTGGGCTGATACATGTTAATTGGGTTACAAGTATTATTAGATGAAATTATTTATGGTTGGGGTCTGGTTTTGATTCAGTTATGGGTCCGGGTTTGGTTGTAAAAAAAAAAGAAAAAAGAAAACCAATTCTGACTTCTTTTATAAACTTTGGAAAAACAAGTATGTTCAAGTCATTTTATAAACTCTGATCACCTGTGCTTTGGTCCGAGTTTTAGCTACAATCGGACACACACATATTCCGAGTTTACTAAATGTCATGTTGTCCGAGTTAATTAAATAAAAACCAAAGGTCAGAATTTAACATGTGACTATCCTAGGTCCGAGTTACGTATACTTGTTTCAGGGTTTCCAGATAAACTTACATGGTCCGAGTTATAGTGCACATATTTTGATGTTAGTTGATAAAAAGGTATTGAGGACTTGTAAATCATTTATGTCTTTGGAATGTTTGGGCCGATGAGTATGGTTGTGGGCTTCAGGGTTTAGTCCAGGAGTTCTAATTAACTTTACATGAATATGTGTATTGTTGAGTTAGTAAAAGATCATAATACTTAGGATTATGAGGGATGCTTGTTACCTTCCATTGTTGTATAGCCTCTTTTGCATGCGATATTAACCTGTTAGGTTCAAATGGGAATTTCACTTGTGAAGTAAATTTGTGAGTGACGCGATAATCTGTTGTGTGGATAAACCTTGTTAACCTGGATGATGTGTGACTTGACTAATCGTTATAACTTGCATCACGGATGTGTATTTCATGAATGTGACTTGTGAAATGTGTGACAAATAAGTGGTGCAATGTGAGTATGAAACTGATTGCTATCGATAACTGTGATAGGGCGTGTTTACTCAACTGTTAAATAAAGTAACTAGTCTTACCGAGCAAATCTAAGGTGAGTTCACTTCTCTTGAGCATGCGTCCCGGTTGTTGGGACAGTCAGTGGGTATCCCAGAGAGGGATAAGTTTTTTGGGTAAAAACGGGAATGTTGGATAATATACTCATCCTATCACCTTTAAAGTCCCTCCGTGTTGTTTGGTTACCGGGGAGGTAACATCGTATTAGTTAGTAGCGCTACTTAGGTTTGGCAACCTCACCCCGTACCTGGGAGGACGGGTGTTGAACTAATGACCTAGTCATGACCAATGCTTTGATAGGAGCATTGGAGAAAGGGCAAAGTAAATCAGAAGCCGTCTTGTATTCGGGGTATTATCAACATTACTTTCGGAATTAAATTCAATGGATTAACTAAACACTTGGTAACTAACGTTTTCGTAAAACTATGAACTCACCAGCGTTGTCTGATACACTAGTTGCATGCTCGCAGGTCGTTAGATATCTTGGATTTGGGAACTTGCTGTCTGGAGTAGCTGGAGTGGTCATGGGTCGACTAGAAGGATTTTTGTGATTGATTTCTTGATACTATATTTTGGTTTTGAAACAGTTTAACTTGGTTTACTATTTGCTTCCGCTGAACATATTGGTTTTCATTTAAACTTGTTGATGGTATTTTATTAATGATTGAGAACGTTATTTAGAAATTTGTATGGGTTCAATGTGATTAGTGGCTCATTGCTGGTACGTCACACGCCTAACAGGGACACTCCCTAGGTGGTATTTTGGGGGTGTGACATCATTATTCGCGTATTTTGACGTATTTTTGCCTATTTTGACGTATTCTAACATATTGTTGCGTATTTTAAAGTATTTTTGACGTATTTGAGCGTATTCTAACGTATTTTAGCTTATTTTAACCTATTTTAGGTTATTTTTATGTATTTCGATGTATTTCGACGTATTTTAGCATATTTTTTACATCCGAGACGATTCAAGTGAGTCTAATGAAGCAAGTGTCTGTCTATTCAATTGAGAGAAATCATTGCATTACATCCCCGTTGAAAAACAGAATCGCAGTCCTTTTCCTTCAATTTCCAGAACAGTTGTCAAATTCATTGCGTGCATTCTTTTTAATAATATTGTACAAGCATGGTTCACGTTCAGTACACTGTTTGTTACCAGTGCGGTTGCCGTGAGCCTGAGGAACTTCTAATAAGCTGTGACAGTTGACAAATTCGTTGCGTGCATTCATATTGTTGAGACAACAACAGATAATGAATGAATTGTTGGACTTCTTGTTCCAAATGCAGCCGATGAAACCAGAGCTGTTATCTCGGTTGTTCAGTACTTTCGTGATAAATACAATGGTTCAGATATGATTATACACAACTGATCTTGATGGATGTCCGTTATCTCGGCGCTTCTTCTTACATTACTGATCTAGAATTGGAGAACCGTTATGTACTTGCTTGCTGATTATTGAAAAGATTTGTTGTAATCGAAGAAAATAGTAAAAAAGATGAAATGAGACGTGTTAACGCAAATGCAGTACTTACAATTAACCAACATACATTGATTGTGGATTTAACTTGCAACATACATCAAAGCTTCATGCAACCGAGACCGCCTTGTTAATTTTAATGAAGCAATGAAGACTGAATGTGCAAACCACAACCGTTATTTTACTACGGGAACGGTGGCTATGGGAAATACAAACCGCAATCGTTTGTGACTATGGGAAACACAAGTTTTCTTTTTGAGCTTGATGGATGTCCGTTATCTCAACGCTTCTCCTTACATTACTGATCTGGAATTGGAGAACCGTTGTTATTTTAGTGCTTCTCAATCAGATATTATTTATTGAAACATAACTGAAACAGCCGGAAAAAAAACTAAACCGAACCAACATAGTTGAATTGACTGAAAAACCAGTGCGGTTTCCGTGAGCCTGGGGAACTTTTAGTAAGCTGTCACAGTTGTCAAATTCGTTGCTTGCATTCATATTGTTGAGACAACATCAGATAATGAATGAATTATTGGACTTCTTAAAAGATGCAACTTTACGACACGCTTACCTTAATCACATCTTCCATGGAGCCACAGATACGACAATAGGGCTCACGGATCTTATGCCCACCCGAGACCGAGGAGAGAGAGAGAGGGAGAGAGAGAGAATGTTTGGGTACTTCTTCTAATGACGCCTCATTAGCGCTTTAACTACCAAAATAATGCATACACAAATAGTTCTAGTGGACGAAGCAAAGAGGACATGCTTAGCAACACTCTATATCAAGACATATCGGATTCGTTTACGGGGTTGGTGTAAACTCATGATTAAAAATGACTTAAAAGTCGGGGATGCGTGTATGTTTAAACTCAAGTCATATCGGATTCGTTCACGGGGTTGCCGTAAACCTAATTGTTTAAACTAAAACGGAGCATAATCCCAGATTGTCTAGAGAAATGCTTTTATCATATGTCATATGGTAACAAGAGTATGTTGTTCCAAGATCAATTCCAATTGCAATTTTTTCAACTCTCCTTGCCATTTTCAAACAAGTGGTTGTAATGATGGGACCCTTGATTATTGAAAAGATATGTTGAAAACGAAGAAAAGAGAAAAAAATATGAAATGAGGCGTGCATGGTTTAAATCTGAATCAGGTTCTCAACCAAACACTACTAAAGATGAGTTGGTATTGAACCAAGAATATGAAGATCACGGTGCAGACACGTGGGAAGAAAGTCATTGGGCTGCCGCAGATGAAGTCAAATGTGATCAAACTTGGACATCAGACGTAAATCTTGAAGCAAATATGTGGTTCCCAATTTGCAGAACATAATCCCAGATTGTTTAGAGAAGCGCTTTTATCATGTGTCATATGGTAACAAGAGTATGTTGTTCCAAGATCAATTCCAATTGCAGTTTTTTTCAACTTTCCTTGCCATTTTCAAACAAGTGGTTGTAATGATGAGACCCTTGATTTGAAACGCATAATGTGCGTTGATTGGATTGTAGATATTCGTTGCGTACATTCGTATTGTTGAGACAACAACAGATAATGAACGAATTGTTGGACTTCTTGTTCCAAATACAGCTGATGAAACCGGAGCTGTTATCTCGGTTGTTCAGTACTTTGGTGATAAATACAATCTTCATCTTCGTTATCCTTTGCTTCCTGCAATTCAAGCAGGCACGGATGCTAAACGTACTGTTATTACATCCGAGACGACTCAAGTGAGTCTTATGAATCTATTCAATTGAGAGGAATCATTGTATTATATCCCCGTTGAAAAAACAGAATCAATAAATTTAGGGAAAATGAGGTTGAAAGATAATAACCCAACCCCCCCCCCCCCCCCCAAAAAAAAAAAAAAAATTGCCCGAGAGGGGGGGGGGGGGTTGTTTAGGTTTTTGGGTGGTGGTGTGGTAGGGGTGGGTGTTTAGGTTTTTTTTTTTAGGCTTTTGGAGAGTGGGGTGGGGGGTTTAGGTTTTTGGGTGGTGGTGGGGTGGGGGTGAGTGTTTAGGTTTTGGGTGGTGGTGTGGTAGGTTTAGGTTGTAGGTTCTTGGACAGTTGTCACTTTATAAAACTTTCTTACACTTCTTACAATTAGGAGTCTTTGTAAAATAAATTTGATATATAATATCTCTATTACTTCGTAGTTATGTTTAGTTATATCTTCTTATTTCTGATATTTATGTTATCTTTGTTGCTCATATTATATTTGTTGATTCAGTTATTTGTATACTAGATTATGAGACCCGTGTACTACACGGGTTTAAGGATATAACATTATAAATTATTTAATTTTAAATTGTTTTCATAAATTTACATAAGTGAATTTTACCATAGATGACGCAACAAATGGTCATGTGTAAACACCGATTCTTTTGAAAACAAACCAACTTTACATAGAAATTGTCCTATACTTTTATTTATCGTCATGGCAAAACATATGGCGAGAGAAAACTGTCTCCTTTTCAATTTAAACGGGATCTTTCTATTTGGCGGTATTAAACGAAATCTAGGGATAAACGTTCGTGTTCCAGTATTACTTCCAGATAATATGAGTGCCTCAATAACATGATCAACCAGTGCTCGGACCTGTAGTTGAGTTCCATTACATAACACTTTCGATCAATATTTCTTGATAACGTCATTGGAATACTGACATTTGGTAATTATCAGTAGTTTGGCAAGCCTAAAAATATAACTCTATTTAGAACATCCGGTGAGTATAGACTTGCATCAAAATTATCATGAAGATGTTATATCCTTAAACCCGTGTATTACACAAATCTAATAACCTTAAAAGTGTTTTCAAAGCATGAAAGTAAACCGGTTTTCAAGTATGGGGTTAACATATTTTTTTTCCATTTTTATTATTATAATATAAAATAATAATTTATTTAATAGATGTTTTAAACCTATAGTAAAAAAATCATTTTAAAGAAGAAGAAGGTGTTGTCACATTGATATTATTTGAAATTGTTTATTATAAGTGAAATTGTTACTAATAACTAATTATATATTATAGATAAGTCAAAAGTAAATGATCAATATCTAAGCAAACAATAAAACATTTATTAGTATTAAGTTGTTAAGGAATTTTGTAAGAAAAGAGGGTTATGGAGCTTTATATATCTTGAGTGTGTAGTGGGGTTATATATGTATAGAACTATATATATATATATATATATATATATATATATATATATGTATGTATATAGTGTGAGTGGGGAAGGAATAGTAACGTCGTTATATACATAGCGGGAAGGCAAAAAACTTACACTATAGCGCCGGCCGTAACGGTGTAGTCGGACGCTATGGGGCGCCATCATCATTTCCGGCGATATATACCGCCCCATTCCGGACATTCTAATTGTCCAACAAATTTACTATAACTATAAGCCCATAGAGTTGAGGCTTTTAGTGTTTGTAAATTATAATATCCATATGCTACAAATGGGTCATTAATTTTTTAACCTAAATACTCAACAAAGAGTGTACCATAACAACAACAATGGAAAAGAAGCACAATTCAAATCGAGGACTCTTACAATGATCTAGTTATATGAGAATCATGACTGTTAAAAAAAATATCTACCGGAGTCTTTTTAATACATGTGAGAAATAATATAATATTATAAAATAAATATATAAATTACGGATAACAATAATAGTGGAAAATAAACTGAAGGAATTAACAATACTTTATATTTATGTTATTATATATAGTATTAAATTAGATATTAATCATATTATTTAAAAATTAAAAGAGAGAATGACATGTGACATTATTTGAAGTCTTTTATTATAAGTTAGATGTTCAATAAAAAAGTTGGCTCAAGTATATGTTCAATAAAAAAATTGGCTCAATAGTGCGTTATTCTATGTCCTAACAATTTCATTACATCAACACACACAATACTAAGAGAGGTAGACACACTAGAGAAGAACATGTACTATTACTAACTAACAAATATTTAAAACAAGTTCTTGAATTTTAGTAGTGATGTTTTAAAGTTCCAAACTTTGAATAGTTACTTTTAATATTACAAATTATGTGCTTTATTTATGATTTTTGAAATAACAACACATCAAAAGTCAAAGTTAGAGAGTGAAATACGTAACCAAATCTAACATTAACAATACATATTAGGTTAAAAAGTGTAGTACTTAAGAGAAAAAAAGAGCAAAAATGTGAGACAGGTAAACAAATCAAACCTACGAAAAAGTAAAAGAGTAAGACAATGGATTAAAAATGTGTAGTACTTAGGAGAAAAAAGAGCAAATATGGATAAAAAAGTAAAGATTTCCAAGTTTTTCCTATTCTAAATTTATCTATTAGGTCGCGTTTGGTACGAAGGAATAGAAGGCGGAATGAAATGGATCATTCTATTGGAATGAAAAGAAACATGTTTGGTTGTCAAGTGGTAATGAAATGGAGCATTCCATAAGGAATGTAAACCTTCCAAATATAATAATTTTCATTCCTTTGTAAGGTGGTGTTTTTTTTTCATTCCTTCAAGGAATGGAAATATATATATATTATTATTATTATTATTATTTTACCATTACCATTATTATTATTATTCTTATTGGTTTTAATAACTCACTCACGGGCGACACCACTACTGCCATAGCTGCCGCCGTGACTACCGTCATCGCCGTCACCCACTTCCGCCGCCACCACCACCACCACCACCCACCTCCACCCCAGCTGTTTACCGCCACCACCCACCTCAACCCCAGTCGTCACCCACCTCCGCCGCTACCAACCGTCACCCACCATCCACACCTCCGCCCCCGCCGTCACTCGCCACCACCCACCACCGCCACCCACTGCCACCACCTCCGACCATCGCTACCATTGCCACCTATCACCACCGACTACCGTCACTCATCGCCGATTTTATTACTTCGTCTATTCTTTCCTATCAAACAACACAAAGTAATGATCCATTTCATTCTCACATGGTAACCAAACAAGACATGGAATGGTAATGATCCATTCCATTACATCGTCCATTCCATTACCTTGTACATTCCATTCCCCTGTCTATTCCATTACGCCATACCAAACAGATCCTTACATACAATTATAGAAGAGTAAAAAATTTAAACTTCTCTTCTCTTATCTCATTAAAAAAAACCAAATTTCACATAGGGATAAAGTATTTGGTATCGAACCGAACCAATACATAAACGTAACAGGTATATTCAGTATTGGTATCCACTATCCTCGTTTTTCGGTATCGGTACCAATACGGTACTGGTATTTATGGGTAAAACACCGGTAAATACCGGTACCGGTATCGAACCGGCATATTCGATACCGGTACTTTCGGTACCGGTTCGGTACAAAACAAATACCGTGCTCATCCATAAGGTCACTCGGTGAGGGGGTCGTCCAGGCTCGGCAACGCCCCCAAACACCATTCCAGGTGACTCGTCATCGTCGTGAACGTCGGGGGTGGGACAACGAGGACAGGAAGTAAAGAACAAAAAGTTGTGCATCTTCTTCTCACACACACATATACATACAACATATACATATATATTTTAGGTCCATCCCTCAATTCCTTATGTCCGTCCTCTTTGCTCCATCTTTACACCCACCCTACTTGACACTGACAAAAAGACTCATCCTCCATCAACCACACCCCGCACCGAGTAGCCTAATTTGACATATTTACTACATATACATTTTCAACTTGAGGGAATAGTGCCAGGCAGCTTGCCTGACACTTCCCTATTGGACCAACCAATTTTTAATTTAATTTTACTCCCATACAGTTCCGTCCTTCGTTTAAAATTACGTTTTTGCCTCAATTTAAAATAAAATTATATTTTTACCTCTAGCTGAAAATTACGCTTTTGCCCTCAGTTTAAAAACCCTTTTTTAATTTTATTCCAGTTTAAAATTACGGCTTCGCCCTTCGTTTAAAATTACGTTTTTGCACCCAGTTCAAAATAAAATTATGTTTTCCCTTAGCTAAAAATTACGATTTTGCCCTCAGCTCAAAATAATGTTTTTGCCCATAGTTCAAAATAAAATTATGTTTCCCCCTAGCTCAAAGTTATGATTTTGCCCTCAGTTTAAAATTATAATGTCGCGCCCAGTTCAAAAAATATTTACGCTTTTGCCCTCTGTTAAATTATGATTTTGTTCCCATTTCAAAATTACGATTTTGTTCCCACAGCTGCCTGGCACTTCCCTATTGGTCCAGCGAAATTACGATTTTCCCCCGTTTAAATTTACAGTTTTGTCATTTGTTTTGTTTTTTCCCGTCCATCCTAATTACGATTTTTCCCTCGGTTTCAAATTTATAGGTTTGCCATTGTTTTTGTTTTTTTTCCTGTCAAATTGTGATTTTGCTCCCAGTGTAAAATTAGAGTCATGCTATCGTTTTAGTTTTCTTTTTGACAAATATGTGGTAGTGTTTTGTTTTAATTGTTGACTCGGTGTAATTTTTATTCGTGTCAGGATGTTGCGTGACACACGCTCATTTGTCCTCAAAAATTACAATTTTGCCCTAGCTAAATATTAAAGTATTTCCATCGTTTTAGATTTTTTTAGCAAAAGTATTGATAGTGTTTTGTTTTAATTGGTTTTCTCGATGTAGTGTTTTTTGAGATCGTGTTATAAGTAGTATTTACAAGTAAACGAAACACAAACGTATATGAAAGAGAAATATTTAGCTTAGTGCCCCGCAACGCGGACCGGGCAAATCCTAGTTATATTTTTTTTTGTAAGAGGCGGGTACTACAACAAACGATAGGGCCGCAACTATCAGTCGACATGATAGTCCCTTAACCCCACTCCGGCCAGTGTGGTGTCTTAACCGTGCCCACGGCCTGGCATCAGAGTTTGGCATGGCTCTCCACGAGAAATTTCCAGCCCCCAGTGCCCCCGTTGCCGGGACTGGTAGTTGCACCCTCCACAAGAGCCGAGGCTCTCTGGAGTAAATGCACTGTACTAGAAACTCGTGTTGGGATCAGGAGTCGAACCGGTGACCCGGCCCATACCCCATCATTTCCTCTTCCCCCAAATGCAGTGGGTGGGGATCGAACCCGGGTCTCCAAGGAAACCCAAAGTCTTCTCCACCACTCCACTACAAGTGAGGGATATACACACCCAACCCACCTACCGCTTATCACCACCAACCCCCAACCCAACGTCACCCTATATATTCATATTCCGTCAATGCATCGAATCAACCACATTTGCCAGATTCAGTCAACTCAGAACCATGGCTGCTCAAATTTCTGGTATCTCTTCCACATGCTCCGTTGCATCCTTCAAAAATCAGTCTCCTTTTGATTCACTCGGCTCCATCAGATCATCAACACTCTCGTTTTCTTCCAACCTCAACGGAAATCTTTCAATCAAGTATGTTTTTAAGTTTTTACTTGTTGTTGTTATTATCCGAATTCAGTAGATCATGTTGTTGTTTTGCTTTGATTTCGCATTCACATTTGGTTGAATTCATTGACTCCAATACGTTTAATTTCTGGTTATCATTTGGAACAAATGCCCAAATTGATAATTATCATCAATCACACTAGTTATATAATTTTCATATATAGGGTGTTCAGAATTCGATTAATAAGGTTCGAATTCGAGTTGATTCGTATTCGAGTCTGGTAATCGAATACGAATTTATGATTTTCAATTCGATTCGAAATTCGAATTCAGTTTATATATAATTTTTTAATATATGTGTATACACACAAACATATATATACACACACATATAACTTCTGAACTTGGCCAAATCACCAACTACATCCATCCATAAGCTATAAGTTTATTATTCATAACATTACCAAACCTACTGACAAATAGCCCATACCACTTATTTCTAAATTTTTACCTAACTTAAATCGCTACCAGTAACCAACCTATCTTCTAAATGTTGGTGTTTTGACATATTGATAGTTAATTAATTTAGCAAATTATTATATTTTATGCTAAATATAATTAGTTTGTAGTAGTTTTAATAAATGAAAGTAAAATAATTTATTGTTTAGGGTGAATTTGAATTAAATCGAATTTATTCGAATTCGGTTCGAATCCGAGTTTCAAATACTAATCGAATACGGATTTAGGTAAAAAAATAAAAATTCGAAAAATTCGATTCGAATAATTCGAAAATTCGTTATTCGATTCGATGAACACCCCTAATCATATCCACAAGGTATTCAAGCCTAATATTATTTTTTTTGCGTATATAGACACAAATAATAGACAGACATACAATCAATATACAATACAATTCATGGATTATGTATGTAGATTATGATTGTTTTGGTTTTATTTATATATTGGAGTAGATCCTTGGAAACTCGAACAAGTCAGAAGTCGTCTACAATTTGTTCAGCAGTACTAGTAGAACACAAATCTGAGCAAATGGAGGTTGACACCACTCTGAGCCCTAGAGTCAACTCAGTAAAGCCTTCCAAAACAGTGGCTATAACTGACCAAGCCACTGCACTTGTAGAAGCCGGTGTTCCTGTCATTCGTTTAGCTGCTGGAGAGCCTGATTTTGATACCCCCGCGGTTATTGCTCAGGTGGTTGATTCAAATTTATTATTATTTTTGTAATGTAATATTTTTCCGCTTTTTGTCTTGCTAATTGTGTCTTTTTTATAAAATTCTGAAATAGGCTGGAATAAATGCAATCCGTGAAGGTTACACAAGGTATACTCCTAATGCTGGTACCTTGGAACTACGGACAGCGATATGCAAGAAACTAAAGGGTAAGTTCCGTCATTTACAACAATGTATTCCGCTTTTTGTCTTGCTAATTGCATCTTTTTTATAAAATTCTGAATTAAAATTCTTTAATATATTTTTGTCTTACTGTAGAGGAGAATGGTCTTTCTTACACACCTGACCAAATTGTGGTTAGTAATGGGGCAAAGCAGAGCATACTACAAGCAATCCTTGCTGTTTGTTCCCCAGGGGACGAGGTAAATTGCTATCTTCTTTTGTGCGTATAAGTTTAGACTAGTTGTTTATATTAGTTATTTGATTATCGACAGTATATCGTTTATCTTACAATCTTTCTCCGTTTTAAGGTTATAGTTCCAGCTCCCTTTTGGGTGAGTTACCCTGAAATGGCAAGGTTGGCTGATGCAACACCCGTGATTCTTCCTGCAACCATTTCAGAAAACTTTCTGTTAGATCCGAAGCTTCTAGAATCCAAGCTTACCGAGAAGTCAAGACTGCTGATTCTTTGTTCTCCATCTAACCCGACAGGCTCAGTTTATCCTAAGGAATTGCTTCAAGAAATTGCTCGAGTTGTTGCTAAGCATCCAAGACTCTTGGTAGAATAATCACACCCATTTGGTTCCCCTTTTAGCTAACATGGACCAAATCAGTCATTCATAAGTAAACCAGCGACAACTAACGTGAACCTTATTTTTGCCGGTTCTATTCAGGTGATTTCTGATGAAATATACGAGCACATAATATACTCGCCAGCTGTACACACGAGCTTTGCATCTTTGCCTGGCATGTGGGAACGTACACTAACAGTCAATGGATTCTCTAAGGTACTTAGTTGCATTAATGATTTGGTTTCTACAAATGCACTCAAAAGCTGCTTTCTTTTAATAAGTTAGCGTCATGTAATCATGTATTATAATTAACCGTTTACTAAATATCATATCGGCCATGGCTCACTTAATATGCATTTCCCTAGGCTTTTGCAATGACTGGTTGGAGACTTGGATACATTGCTGGTCCTAAGCACTTCATTGCGGCGTGTAATAAAATTCAAAGTCAGGTACAAAATATCACATTAAAGCCACTTTAAAAATAATTACACAACGTTGTATAATATTATCATATCTTCCATGGCTCACTTATTTTGACCCGCACCATCTCGGTACCTTAAAACGGTCCGTTTTGGCCCGAACTCATTTTGCTCATAACTTGTTTTGACCTGGACCAAGTTTGGCCCAAACATGTTTTGACCGTTGCCAAACCCGACCGGACCCGCCTTTTTTTCCGGATTTAATTATTCATTTAAACTTTTTGTTGAATATGATAGATATCTTTTACATAATGATGCATATGGTCCCTGTATATGTTGTTTCAGTCCACTTCAGGTGCCAGTAGCATATCCCAAAAGGCTGCAGTGGCTGCATTAGGAATGGGACACGCTGGTGGGGAAGCCGTATCGCATATGGTCAAAGCATTTCGTGAACGCCGAGATTTTTTGGTCTCGGCTTTCCGGGAACTGGATGGTGTCAAAATATCTGAACCCCAGGTACACTTATTATTTTGTCTTGTAGTTTTTTTTTTAAATATATAAAGATGAAGGTTTACCATTTCGTTTATTTCCATCTATCCCTGTTTACAAGTTCTCCTCATAATCTGTCCTTTAATGGAACTTGATAATCCTGGTCGTGTTTTGCAGGGCGCTTTCTACCTCTTTCTTGATTTCAGCCATTACTACGGCACAGAGGTTGATGGATTTGGTTTAATTAAGGATTCGGAGTCTCTGTGTCGGTATTTGCTGGAAAAGGGTCAGGTAAATATTTTACCAAATGCACATTTGTTAAGTTGGAACCTTCGCTTCATGGTTTACAAGTCATTATACAGGATTTCTCTTCATTCGGAATAGTTTTTGTGGAAAACAATCGTCTTTGTTTAAGTACATATAAATGTAGTACAAATGGCCCAAGGACTGTAACCGGTACCAAGGCCCTTTTGGTCATTGAACATGCCAAATTTCAGTCCAGGGACCGGTAACGGTCAACCAGGCATCAGCTGGTGGTCCAGGAAGAGTTTGATCTAGAGTTCAAATTTTGACCTGGTGACTCCCTTTTAGAAAAAATGTTTAATTATTGATGTTATATAAACTATTAGAGAGATTATTACACAGGTTATAATATTTAAAAAATTTAAATGAATAAGAAAATATTTGGAAGTTTTGAATAATTTTGGAAATGCCCAGGTTGCCCTTGTGCCCGGAGATGCATTTGGGGATGACAGCTGCATCCGAATCTCATATGCAGCATCTCTCTCTGACCTACAGACCGCTGCTGATAGAATCAAGAAAGCTATCCTCACTCTCAACACTCCTTCGAATATCTAATCGTATTTTGCATGCTATTAATAACGTGTTTTCGTCAATTGTAATTTGTAATTTTCTTAAATAATTGTTTTAATAGAATTTCAAGATACTTAAAAAACACTAGCGGGTGAACACGTGCAGGGGCGGATCTATAGAGGACCAAGGGGTAGCCTCCGCTACCGCTTGGTCGGAAAATTTTTGAGATTTTTAGTGTAAATTTTGGAAAAATTTGACGTTTTTTCGATTTCGTTACCGCTTATTTATAAAACGTTCCCGCTTGGTCGGAATCCTAGATCCGCCACTGAACACGTGTCACATTTTATTAACTGATGTGAAAATTTTATTTTATTTTACCTATTATTACTAAAGCATCAACAACGTGATGCCTTAACAGATGAGGCCACATCAAAGTTGCCTCACGAACTGCAACTGGACTCTCTCTCCACAGGACCATAACGCGATGCCTTGACGGCTTGACACACGCAGTGCATTGAAACCATGTGTTAGAATAATTAATCCGTAAACGTAACATCCAGGGGCGGACCTACCTCTATGGTAGGGGTAACCCCCGCTACCCCTTGGTCGGAAAAAAATTTGGAAAAATTAGTGTAAATTTTGGAAAAATTTAACGTTTTTTCGATTTCGTTACGGCTTATTTATAAAACGTTACCCCTTGGTCGGAATCCTAGATCCGCCACTGCTAACATCAATATGTTGAGTTGTCACCCTTTCTTGCATGCAAGTTAATGACAACCCTACAATTGATTCTTGTGAGCATGCGAAATTAAAATTTACAAAACAGTCACTTGAGGGCGGCTCTTATGGTGTGCGGGGCGGCCTTCCGCACAAGGCCCGTGATTTCGAGGGGCACGAGATTTTAAAAAAAAATCGATATATAAATATGTTATTTAAAAAAAAAATTGTAAACACATACACATCCAATATAGAGACCCATTATCAAATACCTTTCTATGCTTTATAATTTACCCAAGGTAACATTAGGTTTATTGGGCCCAACCCAATATTAATATGATTTTAAAAAATAAATAAAAAAAAAAAACAATTTTCGTTAAAGCATATGCGCACATTTTTCGAGCTCGAACATGGTACATGAATTATCAGAGACGCCATTGTGATACATCATTTGATTTGGTTCTATGTTTATTTGTTTGTTAGCACATTGTAGCATGCAGTAGACCATATATATTGTACTCGTTATTGCCTCTTCCTGACAGACTTATGTTCGGTTGCATGTAGGTCAATTACATGACTTTAACTTTTGTATTCTATCATCGGAGCATGTTTGAATTGTCGTTTGGGCGTCAACGACATGCAGGGGCACAACTTCTAGTGGGCCGGAGGGGGCGGCCGACCCCCCGAACTTTTCACTCAGTAGTGGAGAGTATGTAGTTTTCGTATAGAATTTTTTGGTATATACGTTTTCGATCCCCTGGTTTTATAGAAATTTTTGGGTATATACGTTTCCAACCCCCCGGTCGGAAATCTCAAGCTTCGCCACTGACGACATGACACACATCGTGATAGTGCGTAATAAAAGTACACGACGTCTCTAGCTCATGCTTGTGTAGCACCTTGGTCCCTAAAGGCATATAGAGCGATCTTAGCTTTGAGTTTGAGTTTGTTTTGTTTTGTTTTGTTTTGTTTTGTGAAGATGGAATAATGGGTGCACGGCATACTCACCATCTCACAAGTGCATGGACTAGCTAGTTGAGTACATGTTTGTTTTGGCTCGTGGGTGCATCCGTCTCACATGACTTAATTTATTGTTATGTGTTGTATAGGTTCTGATATGTTTCTAATCGTGTTCTGTATATGTACCTGTTCTGCTTTAGATTTGTTTCTAATTATGTTTAGTATCCGATTATGTTATGTATTAGTTATGTCTGTTTTGACATAGTATTTGTACAAGAATGTATTAGTAGTTGTCTTAGAGTCTGTATCAGTTTTCAATTTAGATTCAGGTTTCTTGTTGTACGAGTAACTTCATATGTTCTCAGTACTTGTTTTGGTATTTAAGTATTTTGATTTGAATCCAAATGTTCAATTGAAAGACAACACTTTCAAAAATTATTAAAATAAAACCGTTTATAAATGAAAATTTGGTATAGACTTTATGGTTAAAGATGTGTTAGCTTTGTCAGTTTTCCTCCGGGTTCATAGTTAGTCATGCGTTTGCATGCCCTATGTTTATGTTCTTGTGTCTACGTCACCAATATCATGTAGTATCATTGTCTTTGTTTGCATTGGTTCGGTATTAACTGAAGTTTCATTTTCAGTTTATTCTCTGTTATGTTTTGCTTTGGCATTTGCTTGTACTAATTGATTCCTTCTTTTTTTTTTTTAACGGCAAATTTGGATCACTGACGGACCACTGGAGTATCATCGTGCCACCAACGGAACCACCCGATCATATCCATCCCCACTAGGCATAATTAATTCCTATACACCAATTCAGGAGGAAACCCAATAAATATGGGAAAAAAACCCCTTGTGGGAATCGAACCCAGGACCTGTTGGTCCCAAAATCTTATCCCACCCCAAGATGTAACTACGCTATAAAGCCATGGACAATTGATTCCTTCTTTACTGAGCAACTTTTAGTTCAGCCGTAATTTTCTTGCATTTAAAGAAGTTGACGATTAGGATTCAGCTGTTTATTTTTGCAACACAATAAAATGTAATTATGATCTTTTCGTTTTATTGTTTGGATATGTTATCTGTATGAGTGACACGCCAGCCCATCCGGGGGGGGGGGGGGTGTTACAGATAGGGGTGGCAATCGTGTCGGGTTGATGGGTTGGCGGGTTGACAGGTTACGGGTTGGCGGGTTGGTGGGTTAAAATGTTCAACATGAACTCGACTCATATTATTATTCAGGTCAAAGATTTCAACCCTAACCAAGGGTGGACCTACCCTTTGGCCAGAGTGGGCGGCCGCACCCCTTGAAAGAAAAAAAATAGTGTATATTTTAGGCAAAAAACCCGACCGCACCCCCTTGAAAATATGGTTGAACACCTCATCCGCACCCCCAGCAAATAATTTCTTGGGCCGCCACCGACCCTAACCCAACCCATATTACATCGGGTCAACCCGAACCCGACCCGTTTAACCCATATTTTTAAATGAGAGATATAGTTGACGATTTATAAACGAGTTGTTCGGTTTTAAGCGAATTGTCGATAAC
>JARYGA010055958.1:0-22748 GCA_030545235.1 Helianthus tuberosus | reverse complement strand
ATTCTCAAAGATTATTTTATATCAGATCAACAGATATATTAAGTCATAAACTAATAATAGCATAATGTTGTTAAAAACAAAATAAACTGAAAATAAGAGCAGCTGGACCTTTAATCAAGAAACCAAACCAGCATCAAACTTCTTCAACGCATCACAATTAGGCGTATTACGCTGATACCCCCAGTGCAACCGTTGCGTCTCCAACCGACAATTATGAGAAAGAATCGACAAATACTCATGTTCAATCCTCCCTTCAAGCTGCGTTCTTTCTTCACTGTGTACCGGATAATCCTGCTCAAAGTTGCGTGATTTCACAAAAAAAGAAACCCCTCTTTGCGTAACCAAACGGTGCTCATAAGTATAAGTCCTCGAAAGCGAGTAAACCGGCTCATTCGACGGCAAAAAGCTCACCAACAGAATCACAAGCACCGGTAACAACTGAAGCAAACTTCGCATGTTAAACCCATCCGACTCGTGATGAGTAGCTCTCGTGCGCGTTCCAGCACCGAAATTAAACCCGTTAAACTGCGTTGCAGCCCGCGGATTCATCCCTCCGAAGAAAAAGTTCCTGAAAATTTCCTCCGCATCAACATCACCTTCGTAATAAAACCCGTTCCCGAACCCTTGATTCGCCCGACGCCTATTCTGTCTCTCGTAAACCGGCTCATCCGTCCCGGAAACATCATACTGTTTCCTACTCTCTTCATCACTTAAACACTGAAACGCCTTCGAAACTTTCTTAAACGCCTCTTCCGCCCCAGCCGCCTTATTCTTATCCGGATGAACCTTCAACGAAAGCTTCCGATACGCCTTCCTAATATCCTCAACACTACAAGATTTCTCCAACCCTAACACATCATAATAATCCTTTTTCTTCCTAATCTCCCTCACAATTGTAATCTGTTCCTGAGTAACCGACCCCAGACCCGAACCCGACCCCAAACCTAAACCCGACCCGCCGGGTTCACCCCTACGCCGTACACCATCACTGTTTCCGGCACCGGCTACGGCTCCGGCAGGACTCTCCGGCGAGTTAACATCTTCTAAAGACGATAACAGATCATTAACAGGTAGTGATGGATCTAATCGTTGAGCTTTCGTGATGAATTTTAGGGCACGAACACGATCGCCTAACCCTAACGCATCTTTTCCGATTTTTAGACATTTCAACGCTTCATCTTTGTTTCCATCCATCTCAAAATGATCTCAAATTGATCAAATTTAAGCAAAAAAATTAAACAGATTTGAAATTGATGAACAAATCGATGAGTAGTGAAATTTTACCTGAAATTATGTGAAATTGATCGGTGAAAAGTTCAATTGGATCAAAGATTGATGGGGAAATTGAGGTAATTTGGTGTAAATCGAGTGGAATATTGGTAATTTGATGGAATTATTGTGATCGGATTGAAATTAGGGCACCGATCGTAAGCGATTTGGGAACCCCAATTGTGAGAAGGGGGGTTAGGTATAGAGACAGAGTTATAGTTGTAGCATTCCTTTCTTGGTGATACACGTATCACGTGACTAACACATGATGTCCAATTTTTAGGGATTTATAATGAAATTTAATTTTTGGATGTTTTATAAAGGATACTTCTCTTAGAGGTGTGTAACAACTTAGTTTTTGTGTGATGTTTTATAAGTGTTTTATAAAGATACTTGAGGGTTAAGAGATGTGTAACAACTCTCTTTTTGTATTTAGAGAAGTGTTATAAGGATATAACAACTCTCCTTTTGTATTTAGTGAAAGGGATAGATGATAACAATAAGGATAGATGATAACAATAAACTAAACTAGTTAAATTTTCGTCCGCGCGTTGCGGCGGGGACCCAATGACTGCAAAACGCGTGTCAGTAACGGCAAGCAGATACCGAATATCAAAACAAAAATAAAAATGTCGTGAAAAGGATAGTCAACCCGTCCTAAAAAACGATTTTAAATAACCTAATATATAATAATAGGACCCACACATCCTAAACGTTGGAACTTCGGTTGTTTTCAGTTCAGTTATTACGGTGCTAACACGTTAAAATATGGATGAGCTCGGTACCGGTAACGGCAGCGAAAGTACCGATCCGGAAAATCATCGAAATTAGGTACCGGCACCGAAAATGCTTGGTACAATACGGTATGGTATTTGAAGGTAAAAATCAATAAATATAGATATGGTGCTAGACCGGTGTCAAACCGAAAGTAAGGATTCTGAAAACGCCAAAAGGTGGGTACCAAATTGGTACCGAAAATGATTTGGTATAGTAAATTTTGTACCGATACGATACCGGTTTGATTACAGGATTTGATACGATTTGCTCATCAATAATCTAAATATCCAAGTTAATTTTACATGCCACAATTCATTCATTACGTAAAAAGACAAAAAATAAAGCAAAATAAGTTGTTGTGTATATAAAATCTCATTCAAACGAAATACAGTTTACTTACTGTGTGTATGAAAAGTAATCTAAACTGTGCAATTACTTGCATTGCTACGTTGCTACATGATTTGATGAGCTCGGTACCAACCGGTACCGAAAATACCGTTACCGAAATCCCCAAAAGTGGGTACCGGTACCGAATATACCTGGTACGGTACGGCTTGATACGGTCGGTACTGGTACGGCACCGGTATTTGAGGGTAAAACCCGATGAATACCGGTGCCGAACGGATACCGAAAATACACTCAGTTTGATAATTTTGATACCAGTACCGGTACCCAATATAATTCATTCATTTCTATTTTGATTAGTACTATTCATTCACTTCAGAATTTAATATATAGGAGAATAACTAAATAACTAAATAATTTATGGTTTTGGTGGTTAAAGGTTTATGTATTTAGGAAATTATTTAATAAAAAATTGTAATTTGTGCTTTTATGTTTTCAATGCAAAATACATTGTGGGTAAGGGTGCTAAATGGGTCGTGTTCACGGGTTGGTGGGTTCAAGCCGACCCGAACCCGAAAATTTTACACAAACCCGAACCCGACCCGAACCCGAAAATCGTATCATACATAAGAACCCGAACACGACCCGAATTTTCGTGGGTTGACCCGAACACGACCCGTTCAACCCGAATTTTTTTATTTTTTCTGAAATTAATATATTAAAATTTACCCTAAATTTTACTTAAAATACGCAAATGTATATAATAATATCATATTTAAATTATAAAATCTATGTTAATTTCTCTTTTTAAGTTATAGCCATTGCATAAAATACACACCCAATTTAATTTAAGACATTAAATATATTGTAAAAAAATATAATATAGTATAAATGTGTTAAACGGGTCAACCCGCCAACCCGACCAGATTGACCCGAACCCGACCCGTTAACCTAAACGGGTTCGCTGGTTCAACCTGAAACTGACCCGAACCCGTTTAGACTAAACCTAAACCCGCGAATTTCATATTAGGCTTGTGTCGGGATTTCGGGTCGTGTCAGAAATTCACGCCCCTAATTGTGGGTTTGTATTCAGGGTCATTTCAAGCTTTAGAGGAGCCCAAACCCCCAATGTAGATAATAAGATAATTGTCTTTTTCGTCTGAAAGAAATTTGTTTTTGTTATGAATATATTTATTATTAATGTGGTTATCAACACCAAAAATAGATTAGCTTTCTCTCCAAGTTTTGTACATCTATATATACCACTATTGTAATCAGATCTATCAATGAAATATCAGTCTCTTTCTCCCTACATCTCTTTCTCTTATTGTTTGCTATTAAGCTAGTAGGTCGTTGTTTCACAACACGTTATCAGCACGAAAATGCTATCTTTAAAACCCGTAGTCCAATGCTGCTACCACAACCATCCCAAACATCTTGCTGCTCTGACTGGATTCAGAAGTTTATGGATTCATGAGGCACCGCTAATTAGAGAGGATTTAAGGTGGTTCAAAACCTACTATGTTCCACCGCCGAAAAGATGATATTATGAGGTAATTCTTTGATCCCTTTTATTAAGAGTTAATTGCCCGGATAGTCCCTGTGGTTTCATGTTTTTTCACGTTTAGTCCCCAACTTTTTAAAATAGCATGTTTGCTCCCTGTGGTTTGCTCACTTGTTACTCGGATAGTCCCCGTATTAGATGACAGTTAGTTTGTTCAGTTAAATTTATTTGAAATATCTAAACAACCCTTTATACATATATTAAAAAAATAAAAAAAAATTAATAAATAATATGGGACCCACCCCACCACTACTCAACCCCTCTTCTTCTCCACTCAAACCTGCAAACCACTTCTTCCTCTCATCACTGTAGGAACTAGGTTCATTTTTTATTAAAATATATTCCATAATAAATAATAACGAGACTCTCGTTATTTATGGGAAATTCGACTAGTACAATACCGGT
Organism: Helianthus tuberosus; assembly: GCA_030545235.1. NCBI lineage: Eukaryota > Viridiplantae > Streptophyta > Magnoliopsida > Asterales > Asteraceae > Helianthus > Helianthus tuberosus. The sequence goes on along the minus strand of JARYGA010055958.1, from coordinate 18,388 downwards.
TACAAAAACTAAATAAACGAATATAAAATACAATATAATTGTACCAATCTTGATTCAAGCAAGCGTCTTTGGAAACTTCAACCGCACCTTCCAGATCGAAACCCCGCTGCAAGACAAGCAAAATTGTTGACGGTTTTGGTTGAGGCACGTGTTCGACACGCTTCCCTTAAAACAGATTCCGCGCCTCCTCTCAGACGGTTCTGTCTCCCAGGGTACAACAACCGGAACAGTATGTGTACTGCCGGAGATGACTCTCATGCCCGAGATAGTACCGGGTAACATGGTGTTCTTAACCTAGAAAAATTAAGTTGTGTAAGAACAATTTAGAGAAAGCTCTTCTCTAAATTTCCATGGAACAAAGATGAAGTTGAGAAATAATTTAGAGAATACTCTTCTCTAAATTTCTTTGGAACCGTAGGACTTCTATGTGTGTGTGGGACTTTTCGTCTGTCTTCAAAATGAACTTCCATGTTCATTTTATATCCACACAAAGAAGGCTTAGTCAACCCCATTAAACAAGATAATAAACCTTGTAATGAATATGGTTTAATTTCTCATTAATCTTGTACTAAACAAGATATTTAATATTGTAACAGACAATACTAAAGTTCAATCAAATGGATTAATATGGTCAACTCGAAATGCTCATTTTCATTCATGACATAATTAAATGAGTTTAGACCATTAACTCACTCGTGGTTGACCAAGTTTTCCTGGTCGCGCGTGCGCGTAGGCTATACACGCGCACTGCACTAGAACCCGCACGGACACATAGCCTTGTGCCATGCGGTTGCCGCTACGCATACCAGGACGCCACCTGGTCATGCGCCATTCACACTCGCGCGCCCTAAGGAGCTCGCGCCGCATCGACATGTGCCATGCCATAGCATTCGCCTACGCCACCCAAAGGTGCGCCATAAGCGGACCCTCCATGTATTTGACCACTCGCTCATGGGAAAAAATACAACGACGGTGTGCGAAGTTCAAAGCGCACCACATTGGGCCTATAGCCCATGTCACGCGCGCATATGTGCGGGTGCGGCGCACCCTTTGGTCCCCACTAGTGTCTGCCTTCAAGGAGTGCTCCTCCTTATATACCACTTTAAGTTTTGTCATTCCACCTATGTGGGACAAGGTGACAAATCTCAATCCATTTTTCTCATCTTTGTTTGTTCCAAACATACAACTTCAAGCTTCGATATCTCATTCATCTTAGCTCTATTTGGACATAGTTTGAACACAAACCCATAAATAATTATTTATACAACACATATATAAATATTATTGATGTCCAAAATATTTAGTGAAAAACTCATTTTCACTAAATTTCCAACAATCACCACCTTCCACTCCGATAACCGGAACCGTTCACTGGAACCTCATCTCCGATCATCGTTTTTCTGGTCATCTTCACCCACAAACACCGAACTTTTTTTCACCGGAACCTCATCTCCGATCGGAAAAGTTTCAGTTACTGATGATGTTATTGTAAGTAGAGAAGAGAAATCGCTGAAGAAGAGATCGAATCTGAGCTACAAATCGTTGTTTGGAAGACGACGTTGTGGCAACGGATTTTTTTTTTGCGTCGGCGAAAGTTCAGAGTATTCTGTTGCTAAATGTTATTACTCTAGTTTACGGTAGATCTGAATTTCATTCTCGATTTCGATTGTTTAACAGTGTTGCGATGGATATTAGTTAATAGACTGATTGAATCGGTGTAATTGCTAGGTTAATCCCATAAGTTTTGTTGAATTGCTATGTAGTTTCTGATAATGTGTTTTTTACATCAGTTGATAGAACTCATCACCAAAACCGTCACCGTTCACCGGAACCTCATCTCCGATCACCGTTTTTCCGGTCATCTTCACTCACAAAAACCGAACTTCTTTCACCAGTTCAATCTTTCCTCACTGCTGTTGCAGTGCTAGACCTAATAACGAGAGGTGGTGATGAGAGGAAGAAGTGGGTTTGCAGGTTTGAGTTTGAGCAGAGAAGGGGTTGGGTAGTGATGGGGTGGACCTCATACTATATATTAATTATTTTTTTGTTTTTTTAATATATGTATAAAGGGTTGTTTAGACATTTCATACAAACTTAACTGAACAAACTAACCGTCATCCAATCCGGGGACTATCCGAGTAACAAGTGAGCAAAACATAGGGAGCAAACATGTTATTTTGAAAAGTTGGGGACTAAACATGAAACCACAGGGACTATCCGGGCAATTAACTCCTTTTATTAAATTTAGAGTTTGCATACTATTTTAAACTTGACAACAAAACGTAAAAATATAAAACTAAAATCAACTGGGATTTAAATTTAATTTTAAACTACAATTTGCATTGTATGTAGCATATATAAATTAGAATAGGTTAGACGGTTGGTTTAAATAGGTATATGTTGCATTTAAAAATATATATAATACCATGTTAGTATCAGACTTGATAATAAAATTGGAATTTAAATTGTATATCATCAACAGATTAAATATGACGGTTATAGATGGAGATTTTAAGAGATAAATCTTTATATGGTATGGTGTCACATCTTTTATGGTGGTATTTTATTTCCAGTTTATGCTTTTCGAAAGTGTACAACAATTAGTTAATGACTAATATATTCCTAAAATATTAATGTGTTAATGCAATATGATATTATTAATATTAGATATTTGAAATAAATACAGATTTAGTAATACTAGCAATTAACTAATTAAAATATAAAAAAAATATTTTCTTTGATACGATTCAAATTTATAATGTTTGTATCCTAATATCTTTTTGTAAGTTTTGGGTTTGATTTTTGTATTTTTATTTTATAAAGAAGTTTGATTTTATATTTTTCTTTTATAAAGAAAGTTCATATATGTCGATTTCTAATTTTCAACTATATATGATTGATGAAAGAAAAGAAATCAAAGTCGTAAATTTTGGGATTAATTCACGCTATAATGTAATTGATTTTTTTAGATAATCAGTGGCAAGGTTTCATATCATTTTAAATTCTCAGAAAACTCAAGTTTATAAACAAATTCTTTATTATCTCGTTGAATATTGAATGTTGAATATGGACTAGATTATTTATGTAAATTTCAGTGATGAATTATTTGGTTATTAATAATTAGTTATTTTGCATGATCTCTAAATTTAATAAATATATTTGAGTTGTCTTCTTTCCAAATAAATATGAGTATTTTCATTGATCTCATCATCATATGATTACCACTGATAAAATAAAAAGTTTTCAACAAACGGGATTTCTGCATGCACTAAGCTAAAATGCTTTTAGCGAATGTAGTACGTATGATAACACCTTAATTTCTTTTGTGCTATTGTCATGTATGTAGTATAATTATATATAAACTGATACTAATAGTTATTGTGTCCATGATTTGATAACTAATTACTGCATGTTCTATATTGTTCGATATAATAATATGGAATTTGTTATTAACTAAAGTTATTAATTGAATAACAGGATAAATAAGATTAAAAATTATAATAAGATGGTTAAATTTTTTCATAATATTTCTCCTTTTAATACAATAAGATATGTTAAGGAGATAAGTGAAGGATTGTCGTATTCATATATACCACTTTATGAAAATCGGCAATTGGCTAGTGTATGAGAATTGGTTTTATATTTTTGTATTGTTTCTACTTCGAAGACATATGATACAAATGATATGAATAATCAAACCAACGTTACATATACAAGTTGGTATTAGCTTTATTACCAAGTTAAGTGTATTATTTGAATTGCCGATTTATAAACTCAACATTGTTTTTTTTTTTGTTTTTTAATTTTTGTAATATGTGTTAACTGAGTTGTGTAATAGAAGTATTAAAATACTATGGGATTTTTTTGTCTATGCTTCTAATTAAAGTGATACATATTCATGATTAGTTACGCCACGGTATGTTTATACATAAATGTCATATATTTGCTTATAACTGACGAAAAAATTATAATTTCATATAATCTTATTAAGACTCAAGTGTGACAAGTTATATTAATGTCATGCATTGTATGATTTTAATATACGTACACCTTGTATTCTATATGTTTTTGTATAATAGAACCACTAAACCATAGTTGTTTTTATTATCCATCTCATGAAAGAGTATAAATACTTTAATATGACACTCGGAGTGTCATGCTCCCGAATCTCATTGTCAAGTTATAAAAGGTTGTAATATGTTAGACCGATAAATTATATACAACTCGGACATTTAGTTACTTCTCAATTGGTGTTATGCAAAGAGAAGATTATTTACACAGAAAACCCGGATAAAACAAATTTCATTTGTCACACCTTATATATACTCCTGAAATAGCAATATCATTAAAAGAGTATGAAATGTTTGAAGTGACTTTATATTCGTGTATCCAAGAAAGTAATAAAAAGAACCATGAAACTTGTTTGGTTTTACTCCATTCCCTGAAGTGAATATGATTACACATTGATTATTGTAGATGTAGTGATCATGGACATAACTGAGAAAGTTGTAATGATGAGATCGAGCATTTAGTATTGTCATGATGGTTATGTAAATAATGAGATGGGCCACCAAAAGTGGCAAACTAAGAAGTGATTATATAACATGATGATTTGAACTTTGGAGTTAGAATACATATTCTCGTATCTTACATTTTGTATTACATATGTGCAAGTAATACATACACGATCCTAAACCAGAAGTTTATGGATCATAATTATTTACTTTATTGGCACGACTGGTTAGACCACACCGAGTCAATGATGATGTGAAACATAATAAAGAACTTGAAGATTTTTCAAGCTAATAGCATCTATTATTTGCTCTTAAGGGAAATTATATATTTGCCAATTAAGGGTGTGTGTCCCTAAATATTTTGGAAGTGATTAAAGGATATGCATATCTCAATATGATACCATTTAGTGTTTTAAATCGATGCATCGTCTAAATGGTTATTGAATACACAACTTAAGAATTGTGTTATTTATGGCTTCGCTAATGATATAGCGAGTACATTGTTCCAGATTGGTATATTTATTTCGGTTATAACTGTGAAATTTATTTTCAAGTTATTAAGATAACTAAAATAAGTGTTTTTTTGTTGAAGACAATCATTAAATGTCTACAACTTATTGCAAAGTTAATGATTACGAGAGCAAAAGTTCATGTTTCTATTTTAGCACATGCAATTTTACATGCAATAACATTAACTCACATCAAGCCAACATGTTGTAATAGTTTCTCCCCATTATAGTTGGTTTTTGGTCAGGAACCAAAGATGTCCCTTCTAAGATTTTGGTTGTGTGGTATATGTTGAAAATGATCCACCACTATGCACAAAGATGGGACCTTAAAAGGTGGTTGGGAATATATGATAACGAATAGGGCCTTTCACGAGATATTTATTTATGGCTCAATTAATTGATATCCATCTAAATGGATTAACATTCCCAACATCAGGGGGAGATAAAAAGCAGTTGGAAAAGAAATGAGTTGGTATGAATTATCATTGATCCTCAAAACTAAAAGTGTGAACCAGAAGTTCAAAGAATAACTCATTTACAAAGATTAGCGAATTTAGTACCAGACGCATTCACTGACCTTAAAAAGGTGACTATGTCACATATACCAACTGCTAATGCTCCAATTAAGATGAGTGTCCCAGAAGGACAATCACCATATGTTTGTAATGAGTCTATTGCACGTCTGAAGCGTGGTAGACCAGTCGATTCCAATAATAAAATTCCTCGAAAGTTGGAGCAACTAATTAATATGGTCAAGTCGAGGTTATATTAAAATGGTCTCCTGAAGAGACAATAGGCATGATGGTTCAAGAAGAACCTCAGGTACCTGAAAATAATGAGATCTCCTTAAGTTGTATCATGTCTAAGATATGTATGGAATCGAAATAAAAATCGATGTCGTTATACTTTTGTATATAATATAGTGCTTGAAATGATGAAATGATGAGGATCAAGATTTGAGATTTGCCTATGAACATAAACTTAGAAATGATTGGCCAAAATGGAAAGACGCAAATAAGGCAAAGTTGAATTCTCTAATGACATGGAAAGTATCTGGACCAACAGTCCATACAACTGAAGTTGTAAAATATGTTGGATATAAACGGGTCTTTTATGCGAATTATGTGAAAATCAAATTGAGCGATATAAGGAAAAATTGGTGACACAAGAATTTTCGCAAAGACCTATGATTGATTATGAGGAGACGTATTCTCCAGTGGTGGATGCATTGATTTTCCAATATTTTATTAGTCTGGTAATATAAAGAGAGAATTGATATGCGTCTTATGAATGTTATGTATCATTTGATACTGAAAGTTTACATGAAAGTCCCGAAGGATCAAATTATGTAAGTCAAGTAAAGTAAGTTCTCGAGAACAATGTGATCATTTATACATATTCGGATTTGGATAAGTTATGATTATTTTACATGTTGGAACTCATGATGAGTTTCCAAAGCAATTGAGTGCTTAAAAGGTTAATTGAAACATCTTAACAATGTAATACTTGTGCACCAAGAAACATACATAGAAAACTTGTACCGGGTGATTGTGATATCTCGATAAATAGTGTACACGCATGGTACAATATAGATTTTGGAGATAAAAGCAATTGTTCATGACATTTTTGCATATGATATAGATATCTATGTGTTAAATGAGCAAATTTTATGTAGCAAAACTTCTAAAGAGTGAAAGCACATGCATATTTGGATAAGATGGAACAAATTCCCTCTTGGATTGATAATAGCATTGATGTCAAAACCTCAAGAACATACTATATGAAGTTGATAAAATATGTATGGACTAAAATAGTCAAGTCGAGTGTTGTACAACTCGAGATATTCGCATAAAGAGGGATATAACTTTGATTAAATTAGCCATGTTTTATCAACATTCTACTTTTAAAAGTTCAATATAATCGCAGTTTACAGTGATGTTGTCTACACATCATCGAGAGAAACTGTCGAGCTTTTAGAGGGAGAATTTTTTAATGACCTTGGCACGGTCTAATTATTACTCGAACTGCAGTTCAAGTATATATGTAATTATATTTTATCAATCCCTCAAGTACATCTAGAAGATGATGTTGGGAATAGTTGAACCTTAAAGTATGTTAAAGGTTGTTAAGTCATTTGTTATAAGAAATGCTTATTATCATCTCCTACCAAAGTCGAGATTCTCATTCTAGAAGTACCATCGTTAAATGCATAAGTGCATTAAAATGTTTTGCTAGCTATGTATGGTTATAATATCTTTCACTTGAGCTTATTGTCATGATATAACCTTTGTCAAGCGAAGAGACATTGGAATGAGTTCAACGAAATATTTCAGGTATAAACGATATTTGATTATATTTTACTAACCCGTCAAAACAAGTTTGGTTAGTCTTGTAGATGCAGGAATGTAACTAAACACAGTCCTGGACATATGATATTTTTTGGAAGGAGGCACCTAAAGTCTTGTTAGAAGATTATACAACATTGATCAACATAAAGAATTGCACATTAAGGGATCGAGCGACAAATCATTGACTACAAAAGCTTTGATCAACTTTCAAGGAAAATGGACACACGTCACTTAAAGGATACATGTTAAAATGAGGGGGAAACTTATTTAAGTTGCACTCTTTTTCCCTTGACTAAGTTTTGTCCCATTGGGTTTTCTTAGTAATGTTTTTAATGAGGCAACATACCTGATCTAGAAGTATCAGGGGGAACTAATGCGCATTACACGCTGCACTCTTTTTCCCTTAGCTATGGTTTTGTCCCACCGGGTTTTCCTAGCAAGGTTTTTAACGAGGTAGCATCAAGCATATTATGTTGATAACCAAGGGGGAGTGTTATGAATATATTTATTACTAATGTGGTTATCAACACCAAAAATAGATTAGCTTTCTCTCCAAGTTTTGTACATCTATATATACCACTATTGTAATCAGATCTATCAATGAAATATCAGTCTCTTTCTCCCTACATCTCTTTCTCTAATTGTTTGCTATTAGGCTAGTAGGTCGTTGTTTCACAACAGTTTTCAAGCCTATAATTCATATGTCTTCTACGTGCATATATAATTATAGACAACAAACCCAATTACAAACAATCTCAAAGCCCATGTTACATAAATATGTTATTTCTAGAATTTGCGCGCCTTACAAAAGTCACAGTGTAACACCCCCAAAATATAGATTCATATATAGATATTAAAATATCGGTAATATTCAAGATAAAATAATTAGAAATAAATAACCTAGTTAGTTATAAGTCTTGAAATAAAAAGAAAAACATGGTTAAAACACCCTTTATGTAAACTCGTGTGAGTAGAGGGACTAAAGGTGATAAATTGGAAACTAGTTTTTATTTAATAAAATGTCAACACCAAAACACACACTCTAAGTGTGTGTTCTGGTCGATACAATCGCAGGAGCCAAGGGGCTCTCCTACTCAAACCCTAACAAGCACAAAATCAACAAATTGGAAGGGCAAATCGAGCCCAAATCGAAATCCAATCATAGATTAATGATCACCGCAGTAAAGGGATCATAAGGCAAAGGAGCCGAGTCTTCAAGCGGACAAGCCGGAGCGGACACACGCTTGAAAGGAACGCTTTGAAGGTACGCGACTTGTCGTGTCGTTACATTTATGTAGACAAGCCTAGTTGTAGATATGTTTAATGTGGTTATAGCGAAAATGGTTGCGTTTGGTAGTCATTAGAAATGGAGGATTCCATAAATGAGCCAAACGGGTCGAATAATTGTTTAGTAAGTAGTAAAAGTGTGTTTGGAATAGCATTTGGCAATGACGGATTACAAGAGCGTGAAACCATAAATTTGGTAATGAAACGCCGGTGATCATAAGCCCCGGATGTTTGGTAAATACGTCTTGCGGACATAAAATTTGTTAGTGGTTAAATTAATGCAAAAGCTAAACGGGTCAAATAAATACATAAGGCATTTATAGACTTTCAGCCCGTACATCCAATTTTTGATATAATAATCTTGATAGATGCATTGGTAATTTAATTACGGACGCGTAGGAAAAAAAATCACCTAAAACGGACTTACAAATCATAAGTTATGGTGATTTTAAGTTTGGACTTGATAAAAAGTTGAGCTGGGCAAGTCCAGCAACAAATAAAGAAACTTTCTGTCAAAAAGGGGGCTAGGTGTAGCGCGACGCCCCCTAATTCCGATAAATTTTTAAATTATGTTGTTTTGACTCATGAAACTTGTTTTTAACATGTAATTTACTTATCAAAACTAACTTTCATGTTGGTTTCGAATTTAGGTGATCGAATTAAGCACACGGATGAAGATCAAGCAAGTTCCAAGAACCGAACACACATCTTTTGAAGCTTCCGCTATAATCTATTTTGTTTCAGCTTATATGAATCCTGTGAATACTTAATACTTCGTTTGAATGTTTTAGATTAGTTGGGTAGTCGACTTGGATACTATGGTTATGTAGGTTTATCAACTTAAAAAGTTTTTGTACAGACGCATTTTGTATGAAATGTGTTGTTTAAATATTAAAAGTTTAAATTTATAACTTAGGTGTTACAAGTTGGTAATCAGAGCTCAAGGTTGTCAACAAAGTGTGTTCGGTTCAAGCTTGATCAATCATCCGGTAAGAATTAGTTATTTTAGTAGATCTTATCATATGTGAGAAAAAAAAAGGGATGTGAATTAATGTGCACGGGGAAGAGCGTGTTAACACACCCAAACCCGGAAAGTGCATTAAATGAGAACGGTTAAAGTAAGTTACAAACTTGGCTAAATCAAAGTGAAAGATACAAATGATAATGAAACGAAACGTTTAACAATTGACATAAACATTGCAGATTCGAGATGTCTAGTGTCGATAAAAGATGATTAGGTAGTATAAATCCTAATCATAGATTAAATATAAAATAAGTACTTGTAAAGTAAGTATATTTGAATGTCTCGTATAACAATACGGGCAACATTGAATAGCAACATTAATAATAAATTGGAAATATTCGAATGATATGATGATCGCACCTGAAGATGACTGGGGATAAATAATCTAAAGGGCGGAAGGTTCGGAAGCATGACAAAGAACATGCTAGCAAAAAACCTAAATCAAGTGATGACTTGAGACAACGGAGTACATCAGGGCGAGTATCAATTAGGTACACGTCCTAAATTACGATAAGACAAGTAGAATGCAACAATTCACATAATGAATGATAGTTGCATATGTGCATATATGATTAGTGAAATGAATGAATTATGTAAAAGAAAAATATATATATGTATGTATATAGATAAATAAATAAATAAATAATGGCGAGTATGTGAAACCGAGGTAAAAGTAATCTCGTTAAATATTGCAATGGGAAGGAGTGCACGTACACTCGAACCTGGGAATGCAATGAAAGATAAGTGTCATAATGGGAAGGAGTGTGCGTACACTCGAACCCGGGAACTTAATGAAGTGAACAAACGTTGTATTGGGAATGAGTGTAATTACACCCGAACCCGGGATTTGTGATTGTAAGTAAGCGGTGAAGACAAGGTTATATACTTGTCTAAACCTAATAAAACAGGTAGAAACATCGTTTATATTGATAAACGATGTGGGTAAATTCCATGCAACGACATAGAATAATAAAATGAAATAAGTTGAATTTGGTTATTCTTACAATGGAATGATGTCAACCGTAGTTGGCGACGACACGATAACCCTCATGACTGAGGAGACGTGCAAAAAGGATCTATGGGAAAGTCGGAAAGGCTATTGAAGCCGTGTAACTCGGAATCATGGAAAGGGCTACAAGCCACCATGATGGCGGTAAGGAAAGAAGAGATGAACGAGTTGGGAGAAAGCCCATCGGGGTGAGTAACGCAGGTACACGTTATAAAATTACAACAAGATAACGTTAAGCAAACAATTGGATAATGGATTAAGGTTATGAATGAGAAATTTAGACTTGGGCAGAAAATACCCTCCAGGAAAACTAAATGGATGATACGTATTATTCGCTACTGTGAATAATAAAGTATCAATAAATGCGGATTTAGAAACTTGGGTATGAATAACCCAAGTAAGGCATTATTAATCAAATCCTTACGAAGAAGAACGATGGTCACGCTGATGGGTGTGATTGTATAAAAGATTAGTGAAATAAACGTATTAAAAGTGTTGGAACAAGAACAGGTAAAACCCCAAAAGCCGTATAACAATAACAGTGGTTTTATCAAATAAGGCTTATGAAATGGACCTTCAGGACATTACTAAAAGAGACGGACCTAAGGGTCGCTAACAAAAGAAAGACGGGTGTTCGGATCAAATTAGTAAAATGTTTTATAACAAAGGAAAAAGCAAACCAGTGAAACTGGAGAGTTAAAAACATTAAGATAAAGAACCCGGGTAACGGGCTGTAAAGAAAAATAAGTATGAACCGGATAACGGTAAGCGAAGAACAAACCGACGTGTAAATGACGGAAGAAGTCATAGAGTCGGAAGAACAGTTCAAAATGAAACGGGTGTAGCCTTAGACTACGGTCAAATCGTTAAAATTCGAAAATGAAAATGAATAAGTTTTAGGCTTGAAAAGGGTGCCCTGACACCAGAAGTGTAATTCTATGAATACGAAATGACACAAGAAAAAGATGATCTACAGGATCATCATAACCTTTGAGATTATAAACAAAGTAAGGGTTTAAAGGACTAAGTGAACCACGCATCAGCAATAGAAGGAAATAAACCAAAAAGGGGTGAAAGCCTAACGGAATAACTTACGAGGCTAAGCAAAAGAACATACGAGTTTCTTGGGGTAAAGCACGGGGATTAGTTACGACTCCTTGCGTAATATAAGAACAGAAAAGAATAAATTCTTGTCGTCAATTCATGGGTATGAAAATTTGACATAAGTTAAAAAGATAGATGTTAAACTAAATTTCAGTTTTAGTGAGAAGTGACGTTTAACAAATATGAATATTATAGAGAAATTAGAAAATAGTTAATATTAAAGAATATAGGTCTCAACACCGATAGGTGTGAGACGTTATGTTCGAAAGAAGATTTTTGATAATGAAAAGTTTATAAAAACTTAAACATGACATGATGCGATGCGATCATAGTCACAAGAGTGATATAGAAATACAGAATATAATCATGTCGTGGCGTGAGTTACGGGATAGGAGATCATGAACTCAAGTAAGGCCGAATATGGCAATATGGAAGATCCAAATTTACGAGCCATGAGGTGACGGTGACTAATTAGTCTAACCGATAAGATCACCCAAAGTCAAAATAGTGTTGTGATATATATATATATATATATAGGACAAGATCCGTTAGGAACCACCTCTTATTGCGAGAACCAATGTGAACGCAACCAAAAATGCCTAAAAATAGCTAAAAATCACACAAAATTTTTTTTTTTTTAATATTTTTTATAACAAAATCGCTACTTTTCGTAGCAAAAAAAAAAAAAAAAAATTTTTTTAAATTTTTTTTTTTTAAAAAAAAAAAATTTTTTTTTGGCTTCTAAAAGTAGCGATTTTAACATAAAAAATATTAAAAAAATCAAAAAAAAATTTTTAGATTTTTTTTAGATTTTTTTAGATTTTTTTAGGTTTTTTTGGGGTTTAGTTTTTAGCTGGGGGGGGGGGGGGGGTTTAGGTTTTTGGGGGGTGGGGGAGGGGGGTTTAGGTTTTTGGGGTTGGTGGTGGGGGGGGTGGTGGGGGGGGGGGGGGTTAGGTTTTTTTTAGGTTTTTTGGGGGGTTTAGTTTTTAGCATTTAGCTTGGGGGGGGGGGGGGGTTAGGTTTTTTTTTTGGGGGGGGGGGGGTGGGGGGGTTTAGGTTTTTTTGGGGGGGGGGGGGTGGGGGTTAGGTTTTTTTAGCTATTTTAGGTTGTGTTCACATTGGTTCTCGCGGTTCTCGCAATAAAGGTGGTTCTCGCATGAACCTTACCCTATATATATATATATATATATATATATATATATATATATATATATATATATATATATAGAACACTTGTCAATATAAGATTAGTATGGGGCAAACATGTTGACAAACTCATACTATTGAGTGGTCAATTGACAATTGGGTCAAACAGGTGACAAAATAAGAAAATGCGAGATACAAGTTACAGTCCATAAGGACATACATGTGAAAGACGCATGCGTCGAGGTAAATGATAACTTCTAACTAAAAGAAACACTGACTAAAAAATGAAACTAAGTTAGTTTGGTCCAAACCAAAGGACTACTTAAGGAAGGTTTCGGGGACGAAACCTCTTTAAGAGGGGTAGACTTGTAACACCCCCAAAATATAGATTCATATATAGATATTAAAATATCGGTAATATTCAAGATAAAATAACTAGGAATAAATAACCTAGTTAGTTATAAGTCCTTAAATAATAAGAAAAACATGGTTAAAACACCCTTTATGTAAACTTGTGTGAAGTAGAGGGACTAAAGGTGATAAATTGGAAACTAGTTTTTATTTAATAAAATGTCAACAACAAAACACACACACTCTAAGTGTGTGTGTTCTTGTCGATACAATCGCAGGAGCCAAGGGGCTCTCCTACTCAAACCCTAACAAGCACAAAATCAACAAATTGGAAGGGCAAATCGAGCCCAAATCAAAATCCAATCATAGATTAATGATCACCACAGTAAAGGGATCATAAGGCAAAGGAGCCGAGTCTTCAAGTGGACAAGCCGGAGCGGACACGCGCTTGAAAGGAACGCTTTGAAGATACGCGACTTGTCTTCTCGTTACATTTATGTAGACAAGCCTAGTTGTAGATATGTTTAATGTGGTTATAGCTAAAATGGTTGCGTTTGGTAGTCATTAGAAATGGAGGATTCCATAAATGAGCCAAACGGGTCGAATAATTGTTTAGTAAGTAGTAAAAGTGTGTTTGGAATAGCATTTGGCAATGACGGATTACAAGAGCGTGAAACCATAAATTTGGTAATGAAACGCCGGTGATCATAAGCCCCGGATGTTGGGTAAATACGTCTTGCGGACATATTGTTAGTGGTTAAATTAATGCAAAAGCTAAACGGGTCAAATAAATACATAAGGAATTTATAGACTTTCTGCCCGTGCATCCAATTTTTGATATAATAATCTTGATAGATGCATTGGTAATTTAATTACGGACGCGTAGGAAAAAGAATCACCTAAAACGGACTTACGAATCATAAGTTATGGTGATTTTAAGTTTGGACTTGATAAAAAGTTGAGTTGGGCAAGTGCAGCAACAAATAAAGAAACTTTCTATCAAAAAGGGGACTAGGTGTAGTGCGACGCCCCTAGGCGTACGGCGACGCCCCTAGGCGTACGGCGACGCCCCCTAATTCCGAGAAATTTTTAAATTTTGTTGTTTTTACTCATGAAACTTGTTTTTAACATGTAATTTACTTATCAAAACTAACTTTCATGTTGTTTTTGAATTTAGGTGATCGAATTAAACACACGGATGAAGATCAAGCAAGTTCCAAGAACCGAACACACATCTTTTGAAGTTTCCGCTATGATCTATTTTGTTTCAGCTTATATGAATCCTGTGAATACTTAATACTTCGTTTGAATGTTTTACGTTAGTCGGGTAGTCGACTTGGATACTATGGTTATGTAGGTTTATCAACTTAAAAAGTTTTTGTAAAGACGCATTTTGTATGAAATGTGTTGTTTAAATATTAAAAGTTTAAATTTATAATGTAACGCTCCGCGTTTCCATAACTTTCCATATTTAGAAACCCTTGTTTATATTCCCATTTTCAGAAACTTTGTATCCTAGTATTCATCGTTTCGTTAATTCTGTTAATTAATCGTCAAAAAAAAAATCTGCATCTTTAATTCAATTCTTTATAAATATGATTTTTTTACCCATTGCTTAAATTAATTAATTAAATTTTTTCCATTTAAAAGTTACTTTTTATATATAATCTAGCTAGACTTGTTAGATTTAAAGTTAGTAAACTAACCTAGTTAGTTTGTGTTATAAAGTTTATTTTCTTTTAAAAATACATGTAAATATATGATAATTTAATTAGTTAAGCCACTTTTAAAATTAATTGGTTAGTTAAACCACAGGGACCATTTGTGCAAATTCACTAACTAGACCCACCTATATGAGAGAACTAAACCCTAATACCCTTTCATATTTTTGTTCAGCCGACCCCCCCTTGTTTCCTTCCCAACCCAATTGTCTACAACAGATGAAACCCCCTGTACATTCATCACCTCCAAACCAACCTCTTAGCAACCTGCATCAATACCCCCTGTTCTTCTTCGAGTCGACGGTCGGCCACCACCAATCGGTGGTGGCGTATGGCGACACATGGGGGCGACGTACAACAGCGAGGCCGCGAAACAGAGAGCGAGAGATCGAGACGGAGGGAGAGAGACGGAAACAGGTGAAGAAGGGTGGCGGAGAGAGGAAGAGCCGACATCGATTTGCGGCCAGAAGCAGCGGCGATGGCGAAATGGGTTCAGCTCCGTTTTGTTTAAAGTTCTCGTTCGATTCTGGTCATCGATGACAACCGGAGCCGCTTCATCGGGAAACGACGTCGACAGTTGCGTCGGGTCAGCTTCGATACCTGTTTGCTTGGCTCTGTTGGTTCCAGGTCTTGGGTTTGGGTATCGCAACACAACCGGTTCAGGCTAGATACGTTTTCATTCGGGTTAAGTATTTTTTTCTCGGTCCAGGTCCTACTCGGGTCAGTAGGTTCGAGCCAGCGGGTTTGAGTCAGCAGGTTCGAGCCAGCGGGTTCAGGTCAGTGGGTTTGAGCTTAACATTCTGAGTTTGTTGTCGGGTCTCGGTCGACACCAGCCAATGTGCGCGTCCGAGTAGTGTCAGTTCAGACGTTGGTCAGCAGGTTCTGGTTCGAGTCACCGGTTTTCCGACCAACTCGTCTGCGGCACCATCAATTCCAGGTTCAAGTTTCTTCTTTTGATTTTATTTTCGATTGATCCGTTTTCGTGTTTCGATTCCAGTATCGGTTGTCTTTGATATTTCAGTTTTGACTCGGTCAAACCCAGTCAGCAGTCGGGTCAACGGTTAAACACGAGATTCAATTTAGTAAAAGACGCGAATATAAATTATAATTGTTATTGTATAATCGTGAAACAAAACCTATAACTCGTATGTAATTGTATATTATAAATATTGTCATTGAAATTATTGAGTTTTGACAAATATACCGACAACTTGTGTTGTCGGGGTCGTCCAAAAACAGAGGAAACTCTGCCCGTTTTTCGTAAAATTCCGTAAATCGAAACACGTTAATTTTATAAAACGAAACCTTTCGAAGTTCTAATATTTTTATAAATAAAATATACACTATTATTATTTTGTGTAATTAATGGTCGAACCACTAATGAAAACGTATTGGATTCAATTAAATTTTTATAACAATAATTATAAATGTAAATTTATCTAATTAATTATTTATTTAATTTCTTTTCTTTTTGACAAAACTTCTATAATATTTTTGATAAACTTAGATTAAAATCTTTGTATAAACTTTATATACGAAAAGTATATATACTTAACCATCGACTAGTTATACTCTAAGTGCTACTTCGAATCCTCCGTCATAATTTCCGAATACTCATACACCTTCGCTTACCCATATAGGGTGACATCGGTGTTCCATCATCCTAACCTCACACTCGTCGACACTTGGATAATCGGAAGACTTAGCAATTATGTGAGTATACTCGATCCCTTTTTCCCCTTTACACTTTGGGATGCAACATGTATAACTATGCAAACCACTTTTAAACTCAATTAAACATACTCAATCCTTGATCAAGCATGAAACTAATGTGAATTACTTGTTATTCTTGTATGCTCTATGAACGATTTGGAACGTTATATGCTCATTAACTTTGCTCGCCCACCTTAACAATTATAGCGCTATAGGATTTACGCACCGCCCGTTAAACTTGGGGTATTGTTAAGTTAAACATTTACCATCCTGCTATCAATTGGGATTAGGCTATTTTATGCGTTGGATTCTTGGGTTTGATCATAGTGTACGCCAAAATTGCATACTAGTAATTCACATATTATGAATCATGTTGGATTTGAGTTTTTATTCTATTATGCTATGTATTCAAACTTGTATACTCGCCAACTTTTGTTGATTTTATTTTAATACATGTTGCAGGTTGTTAGACAAGACGATGAAGAAATCAAGTTAGGATGGACTTAGATACTCATTCAATAATAAACAATGTTGTTGCAATTTGTCTTTATTTGCAACAATGTATTCAAATTTTAGTCATTAATGAAATTGGATTTAAATTATATTGTCACATAGTGTTATGATGCTTTTGAGCGATTTGTTCGTCTCATCCCGATGTTTCCGCCATCGGTTGGGGTGTGACAGATTGGTATCAGAGCCATAACTATAGGGAATTAGGAAAAGTAGGAATGCTTTAACCTAGTCTATAGTTTTAGAGTTTTGTTCTCATGTTTTGCTTGAAACTACTTGCATGCTATCTTATTTGCCTTTATTTATTCTCTTTTCATATTTTAAACATATATGTCACTTATGTGTTAACACTTGACATGCTATACTTGTTTTATTATGTATTAATACTTGTTTTATGTGTTAATACGTGTTTCATTGTTCGATTATTTATGTGCTACTCTTAACTTGTTTTTCGATGTGTTAATATTTGTTTTATTGTCCCACTCTTTATATTATTGATATGCTTTCTGATGTGTTTATACTTGTTTGTTTATTCCTTTAACATACGCTCTTCCTTATACATTTTACTCGACTATTCTAAATTCACAAACTCTCGTAATACACAAACGAGACGACTTCACCAAAATAGGCGTGAAACCCACAATTTGGTGAACAACTCTCAATCCATCTACTTTTCTTTTTACATGAAATTCACCATTAAGTTAGGAGTGAAATCCTCACCTTGAGGGAGAAATCAAATTTCAAATTCTAGTGGACCCTCGTCAAAGTGTCGAAATTAACTTTTGACCGGACGAGTACCAACCACACTTAGGATACTAAATCGCCAAGTTAGGGGTGAAACCCGCACCTTGTCAACTAGTTCCGCTCCTTGATTTTTTTTTACAAATCCCGCCAGGTCTCGAATTTTCAATTGAATTGGAACGTGTAGTAACCGGAAGGGTAAATACCGTTAACCGACACTTCGGCGAGAGTATTTCACCTATTAGGCCAAAGCATGCTCTCACATTCAAAAGACTTTCGACCACTTTGGTTAGTCAATGTTCCGTTTGGAACCATCCAAGTTTTATTCGAGCTTACGCTTTATTATTTCCGATCTTTTGACAAATTTGAATAATTTTTCGAGATTTCATTTTGCGCACACATCATACTCTT
>JARYGA010055957.1:0-22878 GCA_030545235.1 Helianthus tuberosus | reverse complement strand
ATTATCTACTTTTGGTCAATGGCATTAAGGTGATACCCGAGTAAACCTCTTTGGCTAATCGTTTTTGTAAATATTTTCTTTCAACATTCGAAAAATTCAAAAAGATTTTCACTTTCGTAATCTTTTAGCATTTTAGGGGGAGAAAAAATTCAAGAAAATACAAAAACATTAGAAAAACTCAAAAATCCAAAAAGATGTCTTTATGTTCTGTCTTTTCGCTTGGAAAATTAAAAAAAAAAAATTAGAAAACCCAAAAATGAGTTTCTTGGAAAAAGGAAGGTGATGATATTCACTGGTGTGGTCGGTCAACATGGTTAAAAATCGTTAAACAAATGATAAGTATCTCTTCTAACGATGTATCGGTAGGCTCACAATCAAACTAAAATGTGCAGGATGATACAAACCTAACAGACTTCAAGTCAGGTGGGAACCATTCATTGGCATATGGTCTTGGTACCGAAATTTCGTTTGATAGATTGCCGAGTTTTTGAGATATTCGGTCTTTATGCTGCTTATCATCTGGGTATCATGGTTGTATCTTTTACCGAAAAAAAAAACGGGGACGCAAGTCTAGATCTTCCATGATACCATACATACGTGTACATATTGCATCCGACCTCAATAAGTGATCAACAATCACATGTCCCTCAAAATAAGTGATAAAATATCACATCTATCCGGGAGTCAAGTTCGTCTCTCTGCTGTACGAAAGTACTGACCTGTTCACAGGACTTGCTCCTGTGCCCTCATGCATCGAAAATCAAGTTCCTCATCAATAAGTGATTTTATCACATAGGGCTTGGTTTTCAAATCAAAATAAGTGAGTATCTCACATCTTTATACGGTCAAACAGATGATAATCGGTATACTCACCGGTAAGATGAATTCTCGTGCATACCTTGATACGGGAATGTGTCGTGAGGTGGATTCACATCGACCTGTAAGTATAATCCTTACCGTAAAGCGTATCTCCTAAGTGTGATTACGTTTGATAAGCATGAGTTTATGTGGACAACAATACCGATAATCGAGGTAGTATACTTTTCAAGAACTTTAAACAGAAATCAAATCATGTTGACTAAGACCGTAACCTGGTATGATTCCTTATCCTTGAAACTCGCAAAAGCTGCACTTGTCCAGTTGTTTATCTTTCTATGGAATTTAGTTTTAGTTTTTCACGTTTTAACCTTGCTTGTAGTGTAGTGTGTTAGTTCGGTTTTGATTATGCCAAAGTTGTTGCTTGGTGTTTATGACCGGAAGCCTGAAACCAACTTTATAAATCGTCCTTGTTTTTGAAAACTCAAACTAATGTCAAACTGGTAAATTGCTAAATCCTGTGTGCATATGCAAAATGTTTCATGCCTTGGTGATTTTTGAAAAAGAAGTCGACGAATCAAAGCGTAGTCGACGAAACAGATTGCTGTTGACGAAACAAAAATTGGTCATAGTCAATGTGTAAGCCTTGGTCAACCTATTTTGGTGTTTGACGAAACAGACTGTCTCGTCAAGGCATTGACGAAACAGAGAGCCCAAAGTCTGTTTCGCCATGGGCTAAATTCACTAGCCCAAATCAAGGCCCAACTTCTGTTTCGTCAAAGCCCATACGCGTTCCATAAAAATCTGTTTCGCCGATAAAGTGGGTCGGTGTATAAAAGTCTTTCATGTCAGAATAGTTGGTAATTTTTTTCAAATCACTCAAGTACCAACTGTTCATCTTCTCTCCATCCCTCAAAACCCATAACTTGCGGTTACCCCCTTTGTTCACTCATATCATCAGTGTTTCTTCAAAATCTCTCATATTTCAAAGGTGAAAACATGTTCTTGATTATGATTCTCGTCTTGTGCACCGTCGGTTTTCACCGGAAACCGCCAGAGACCTCTTAGAGACTTGTTTTTCCTTTGATTTTGTGTGTTATGATATTGAACTTGTTGCGATTACCTTATGTGACTGTTAAATCTAGGCATGTGTATATTTGTTTTGCCTATGATTCGGATTTGGGTTTGTTTTCAAAAACAGGGGACTATAAAACATAAGAATGTTGAAGTTTTTAAGTGGGTTTTTAACCAAAAACAGGGATTTTATCAATCTTAGGATGGGATTTATAACTTGTTTAGGTTATTCATTGAATTGTTGTTAATTTATGATGATCTGCACTTGATTTAAACCCCACATGGCGAAACACCCAAACTTAAAACCCTAACTCCGGCGAATCCCAGTCGGCGAATCAGACTTTTGGCGAAACAGAATGGTCAACGAATCAGAACTGGTCAACCACCAAGTTCTGTTTCGTCAATCTCATCTCTGTTTCGTCAAAGGGTTAATTGCCGAATCGCAGTGGTCAACGAATCAGTTTTGGTCAACTAACTGATTCTGTTTCGTCAAGCCAACCTCTGTTTCGTCGAAAGATTTCTGTTTCGCCGACCATGCCTTAGAAAATTTAACAGTCTGCAATTTTTTTCACAGTAGACATGGTTTGGCAGTCTGTCTGTCAAGTGGATACATGAACTTGTATCCATACAAGTCTAAAAGCATGTGTAAGTGATTGTTACTTATTGTGGACGTTTTCAAATTGCAGATGGCACCGAAAGAAGGTAAAAGGAAGCCGGCAACAAAGAAGGAAACAAAAGAGAGGAGGAAATAATGTCCGAAAAACGCCATAATCAGATTGCATACTTGGATCCGGATGAGAAACTTGCTGAATTCAAAGACATTACTAAGTGGATCAGGGAGTCTCGTATCAACTATGCTGTTACGTTTGCAACGCCGGTGTACAAATCTCTCGTGAAGGCGTTCTGGGATTCAGCAAACGTTGTTCAAATTGATAGGAAAGACGTTATCAGTGGACGTGTTGAAAATGTGGATGTGATCGTATCTCCGGATATTCTAAATGAAGTTCTTCAATTACAAGATAGTCCGGACGCTTCAGATTCTGTTTCGATTACGTGTACGCGAGGTTGTTTATTACGGATGAAATGCATCGGAGATATCTTTTAGCACGCACATTAATAAAGGTGATCTGCCGTTGAGATATAAATTTCTGCTACACGTTCTAATCCAGTGTTTGAGCAATAGACGGGCCGGTTATGACAAGGCTGGCAACGATCTAGTGGGTCTTATGGTGGCCTTAGTACTAAACAAACCGTTTAGCATTTCAAGGCACATCTTTGGGAACATGAAAGAGAACTTGACAAGAGCTGGAATGAACAAGACCATTGGAAACAAGTACTGGATGTATCCACATTTTCTACAGATGATAATGAATGTTCAGCATCCAAGTCTTCCAAAAGCAGACAATGATGTGCTGAAAATAGAGGCTATGAACTTCAACTCGCTACGACTTATCAAGAATTTAGCTCACAAAAGATACAAGGAGAGCGTTCCTCCAAGAAAGTTATTTGGTGCTCTTGATAACACATCATACGTTGCTCCTGAAGATAACAAGTGGCGTCATGAAGATAGTCAGTCTGATGATGAAGAAGCCTGAGCTGAAAAGGCTGATGAGTGAGAAATTTGGTCCTG
Organism: Helianthus tuberosus; assembly: GCA_030545235.1. NCBI lineage: Eukaryota > Viridiplantae > Streptophyta > Magnoliopsida > Asterales > Asteraceae > Helianthus > Helianthus tuberosus. Next base: position 19,358 of record JARYGA010055957.1, on the reverse strand, counting down.
AACCGGATGTGTCTGATGAATCGGATAGTGATGATGGTGATGCTGGTGCCGTAGGTGCATCAAGTGTTGGGAATACTGGAGGTACAACTGTGGGTGGTACCTCAGCAGGGGGAGTGTCAGCGGGTGATACATCAGCCGGTGGTGATGATGAGACTGACTCTGACTCTGACTCTGATGATGATCATCTGATCGAACCTGGATACGAGATGTATCTGGATGAACGCGGTGTAAAGAGATTTAGGAAGATTCGACAAGAAGATGATCCAGATTACGTTCCTTCTGATCCTGAAGCGGAATGTGTAAGGAAAAGGAAAGCAGAAAAGTCTGCAGAACATCAGAAAAAGAAGAAAGCTCAAAGATATTTGAATACCTATACCCGGGAATCTGTTCCACAAGCAAAAATTCAAGAGCCACCGGTAGTATCATCAACTCCTGAAGCACAAACATTATCTCCTCGAACTGTACCTCAAAGATCCATGGCTGAAGCAATTAGAGCAACAACTTCTCAGCCGAGTGTGAACGTCAGAGGATCTTCTTGGAAATGACTCAAGAGGAGAAGATATACTTTCTATTCTCTCAACTTGAAGCAGCAGCAGATCGTATTCTAAGGCAAACGGACTTCATCATGGTCACGAAAAACGATCAGCTCTCTAATAAGATGGACATTGATAGGTTGAAGTCCACTGTTGGCGAACAACAAGCTGTAATACAACGCCAACAAGCTGAGATCGATCAACTTAAGGCTGAAAACGTCCGTTTAAGAGCTGCAGACGAGGGAAGACAAAGAAGTAGCTCTGTACTTTCAAAAGCTGGCGGAAGATCTGAGAAGTAGATGTGATATCATGAAAGAGTGGTACGACTCGCGAAATACCACAATTCTTGAAGGGGCTAAGAAGTTAAACGCTGGCTATGAGCACCTTCGAAAGCGGGTTGCTACGCTGTGGGAGGATAGATGTAAGCAGCAAGAAATACTGAAGAAAAGGATGATGATCCTGAGGATCAAAGGGAATCCTGATCCCTCTGCTACATCACAGCAACCGACAGAAGCCACATCTTCCGAAATTATTGTTGCTCAGCCACAAACAGTTGAATCGGCTCAAGGAACGTCTTCTGGAGCAGCTGAAGAAGTACAGCGAATTGAAGGTACATCTTATATTCCTAGCAGTGCTAATCTCGCATTGCAGGCTATTCATCCATTCACCGGTGAATTGCTTGAGGAAGGTGAAATTGTCGAAGATCTCTCACAACAACAGTTGATTACTCTGAAAGCAATGAGAGATATTGATGATGATGAGATTGAAAAGATGCCTAGTGAGCCGGAATCTTCAAATGTTGAGAACATTGATGAAATTGTCTTCGAGGGAGATGTGAAGAAGTCATCATATGTTAGACAAGATGGTACTGAGTTCGCCCCGTTTGACGAAAGACTGTTGAAAGACAATGTAGAGGACATTGATGAACGTCTAAAGAACCGCGATACCTCAGAAAATGCCACGGATGCATTCGCTGCGTGGCGACAACGGTTTTTGTCTAGGGTTTCGAAGCCTGTTCCAGAGGCTACTCAGGTTGACTACTTACAGCTGGAAAAAGGCTAAGCCTAGTGGGCGAATCCTATGTTGGATGTTTGTGAAGGAAATCCATTGTGTCGCTATTAAGCGGGAGTTTGGGATCCAGTATTTTCGGTCACTGCTGAGCATTTTATCATTGCCGTTCTACGATGTAGCAGCACTAACAAAGCTTGAGCTCATAAACCGCTCAACTTTGAAGGTGCTTCTTTATTTGCACGACTGATCAAGATGAACAAGAAATCTGGGTGGAAAGACAAGTCTTACAAGCCTCAGTTCCCCAGGTATCAACAGATAAAGTTCACTCTTGATCCGGAAACCAACACCGGTAGATACAAGCTTGTTTACGAGCCGGCTAGAGTGGTAGACAAGATTCCGTTGATGCCGATGAAACAAGATTTTCTTGGTGATATGCGCTTATGGTGCTATGATTCCGACACTCATGAGGCAGTTATCGTGTTTAATGATGACCAGGAGAACTTCAGGATGTTGGATCCAATGTGGTTAGTCAATATGTCTGCATCCGACATCAACAAGTTGTACCGGGATGATATATTCTATGAAGACAAGGACGCACACCAGGCGTTAAATTTTCAGCGCGTCGCTTGTTACTATTTCTACAGGGGAATACATTCGGGCAGTTCCTGGTCCGACCGTCACTGAAGAAGGTAGATCTGAAGACCGAAGACGAGTAACAGACAAGGGGGAGTTTGTTGATGCATTTTTGTGTCTGTTACTAGTCTTGTACGTTATGTTGCATTTTGTACGGTCCTTTTATCAGTTATCGAGTCTGTATTCGCAGTCGCCCAAGTCGGATATCCTCCTATCCGCTTGTGTCTGACTTGTTTGTCTCCTTGTTTATGTATTGGTCGTAAAACTATGCATGTTGCATGTTAAGGGTATATCTGTCCATTTGTTTGTGTTGTTTGTGCCTTCTGTTTCTGCTGTCTGTTATGCAGAAACCATTAACATTATGCAGCCTTTGGTGAAACAGTCTGTTTCATCGAATACATGTCGATGAAATAGACATGGTTATATTTGTTTCTGTTTCATCAAAGTGGTCAACGAATCACATGTGATTCGTTGACTGTTGGCTTGGTTTTTTGGGCTAACTTCTGTTTCGTTGGCCCAACTGTGTTTCGTCAATGTTTTTAGCCCAGCTGCTATATAAGGCACAGACTGTCACAGTTTCAAGGTTAGAGATGAGAGAATACCCTGCAAGTCTGTAAACTGTGTTTGTATCAGTTGTGCATTCTCATCCAGTTAATCAAACGATTGTGTTTCTTTGGTTAACCACTGTGTTTACTTTGTTCTATGTTTGATTTGGCTTAGTTAAGTGGATTCCGCACACTTAACTTTGTTTGTTATAAACAAGGCTTTGGTTAGTGAAAATCGATCCTCCGATTTCGGGACCTACAATAGCCATCTCTTTTTTACTTATGCTTAAGGCAGTTCTTGAATTTCACCCAACTAGAAGGTAATTTGTAGCTTCAAAACTTGACTCATTAAAGTTTTGCAATCAACCATTTTATAGTCAAAAAACGTAGCCACAACATATTTCATTCTATCAGCATCTTCAGTTGTGTACTTGCATTCCACGACTCCCATAATTCTTTGACAGTTGGTTCCTTAAAATACACGTTATACAAGGTATATGCAAGACGGTTCAACAGATAGTTGCAGCACAAACACCCAGAGTGTTTCCACGCCTTAACAACACTCACACATTGAGTGTCGGATACCTCTTCAACAATTTGAGGGGGGGGGGGGTCCGCTCAAGAACCTTTCAAGGTTTAAGGTGGTCAAGTAAAACATCATCTTTATTTGCCACCTTTTGAAATTCAAACCAGAAAACTTTCTGGCTTCTCAACATGATTAACATCATAGGCCGCTTGGGTAGCAACTAGTGGTCCTAAAGTAGTACTAATTGAAATAGCCCTTGGTGAGGATCTATGTCCCATGGTGGTGGTTGAAGCAGCAACATGTGTAGCCACTTATGAAACATGATAGAACTAGTCAGAAGTGTTGATTTACTAAAAACCAGAATACAAGTAATAATCCTTTATACAAAGTTAGCTAAAAGCTTGTAAGATTTAATTTGGTTTAAAAAACCCAAATAAATGTGTAACATGTATAGAAACTCAAATAAAGTTTTTAAAACACAACTATGAACCGTGTTTTATAAAATCTGTTTTAAGCTAGTTGGACAACCGTTCATAAAATAAAATAACAATTTCATTAAATCAATTAAAAACAAATTACAATACAGAAAGGAAAATAGAATTATAGACATATAACAAATGGAAATAAACAAAATAAGAGAAAAAGAAAAACCAATATTGGCCAAGGATTTCTTTTAATTATGGGTCCCTTAAAACAGATTTCTGGCCAGCTAGGTGGACCCTTCTGTCTTCCAGGGTGTTGTGTGGTTTTTGAACATGCGATTTCGGGCGTGACATCGGGTCGGGTGCTTTCCTGCTTCCACTGGTTGTGTCGCGATACATAGGAATACAATTCGGTAGAGATTTATACTATAAATCAACAACGATATTTATCTCTCAACCAATGTGGACAAGCTCATCTCGTTAAAGTTTTAACTACACAACTTAAAGGTTCGATATATCATTCATCTTGGCTTTATTTTGGACACGGTTTGGGTGATTGTGATCCTCTCACAACACCCTAATTAATAATTATATTAATCTTATATTTATACTTATTTAATTATGTCCAAAATTTCCAAGCTGATTACACTTTAAACACTTTATGTGATTCTTGTTCTGGTGGACTCGATTTCCATTTTTATTCTTCTATGACTTTAAATTTATTCCTTGATCACGTTCTTTTTTTCTTGATTTGAAATCTCATGACTACAACATACCGTTTATGCACTTGACTTTCTTTATTCCTTCTTTTTTTTAGTGAATAGAATGTTTGTTGTGTCAGCTTCCTCCTTGATTTGCTTCTTGGTACATTTCTCAAAAGCCTTCAATATTTCTACAACTTCTTGTATTTGCATTGTCCCAATATCAACAATCTGCTCCATTGCAACAACAAAGGAACTCTTTTGGTACCGAACCGGGGCAAAGTTTGGATTATTAAAATCCAGTTTCCTAATTAACTTTTCTAAAAGCTCATGTGACTCTGTCTTGTAAAATCTTAAAATTTTCTAAAAGCTCATGTGACTTTGTCCTGTAAAATCTTAAAAGAAATCATTTAGTCTTTGTTGTGTGGTCATAAAGTTTGTGTTTGATCTAAACTAGGCTTTATGTTCTTTACAAGTTCTTATTTTTATATATTTCTTGTAAAGTCGTAAAATTTATTTGATAAAATTAAAATAGTCTTTAAATTCTACACATGCCTTGTTGTTTGAGAAACATGGTTCTAAAGTCATAAAGTCAAGTGACTTTGGTCGTATTAAATCTTTTAAACTTATATTACTTATGTATTACTAGGTTATCACGTGTGAACTTCATGGGCTAAAATTTTTAGGGAAATTGTATTTTAATAATCCCACTTAGATGTGATTAGCCAATAATAATCTCACTTTTAAAAAATTGCTACCCGACACTCCGAACTTTTAAAATTGTTGTTCTTATCTGTCTGAAATTGCTGATGAAAGACCATTGTGAACAATAATTTTAAAATGTGGGACTGCTAGTAGCAAATTTTAAACGTGGGTATTATTGGCCAACCACTTATAGGTGGGATTATTAAAATCCAATTTAACAAAATTTTAATTATATTAATCATAAGTCTATAAATAAAACAGATACTAACAAAGTAAAATATTACATAATTTACGGATATAGACGAAATAAAATTAAAAATACATATATGTTTAAAATATTTGATTTTGTTATCATTGATTATGTCAAGGATTAAGGATATGCATATTTCTTGAATGTTTTGATCCTAAGTTTTAATTCATATTACTAATCAAATTACCTTATATACTTTAAACTTCCATCTAAAATTGTTAAAAAAATATTTGTGATTGTATAGCTATAATTGAAGAATTTAGTAATGCAAAAAGTATAAACCTATTCAAACTTGTAGAAAGAGCTATTAGGGCAGGCGGGGTGGTTCACTAGTGATAAAATTCTATCACTCACAAGCACCAATCAAGTTTCGCCATGTCATCGACCATTTTTCCATCACTCACAACCTTTTTTAGGCGGGGTGGTCATCACTCACCACCACACCAACAAATTTCCCCCCAACCAACAATTACACACACAAAACAAAAGAATAACGCGTTGAAAATATCACGAAATCGTCTTTTCGTTATAATATAACGCGTTGAACAATATGCCGGCGGTGGCCATCACTCGTTATAACACCACTCCGTTATAAAATAACGGCACCGCCCCGGCAACCCTTATAGTAGAAATATAAATTAAGATTAAACACGAATTATCAAATGTTTGGCACCAAATAATGAATTCAGATCAAATCAAGATAACAATAAAAACTTCTTTCGTCTACCCTATAGTATTCAAAAATGTTGGATCAAGATTATGAGACATGAATCAATCATTAACCATTAAAAATATTACCATGGATAGAAAAAACTTACATGTCTGCCGTGGGCTCCCATTGGCTTCCTATAGTCAATTACGAAATTTAGGGTTTAAGAAATAGATTAGACAAAAGGAAACTTACCAAATGGAAAAAAAAGCACTGATATATGTCAAGTTTTAGTTTTATATTTGTAAATTGGAAAGTATTATAATCAATATCTATTTTAGTTTATTCCTTAATTTGTGTACTTTATAATCTAGACAACTTTAGGAAACTTACAAACGTATTGTTTTTTTTCGAAAATGGTAATAAAAACAACCTTTTTAGTAAACTTTGAACAAATAAATTTTATAAATTGAAGATGAAAACATTGTTGCCTTACACAATTCGTAAGTTCTCAAGTGCTAAAAGTCACGTGACTTTCCCTTTAACATCTTTAAAAAGTCATGTGACTTCTTGATTCTGTCTTATCAAAAAATGTTTATGTTTTGGTTCTTTTTGTTGATATATAACCTCATGTTTTATAGTATTATTATTTCAGAGGTGAACATAAAGTTCATTTTTAATATGACAAATGAACAAAGAACCCAACCATATAATGTGGGGGTGGGGGGGGGGGGGGGGGGGGGGGGGGGGGGGGGGGGGGGGGGGGGTGTTGTCATTTCTTATCTGTATTGTGATCTGATTGGGGGAGAACTGTTTAACATATGCCAACTTGAGCTCTTTGTAAAGAACTTGTCTTTAAAATATGATTACCAATTAAATTTTAGGGGATGTTAAAATTATCAATTATTGGTAAACATTTATCTTTTATTAATCTAATTTCTTGGTTAAGTTTGTTTAAGGTTCTATCTAAAGGGGCTAAAGGTGCTTAAGAGTTGTAAAGGTTTGGTCCAATAAAGTATCACTTAGACTAACTATAAACTTTGAAATAAAATGACATTAACAAAAAAATGGAATATGCATATTAACAAAATAATGGCATATTAAAAAATTGCATATTAATAGATACTAAAATGGCATTTCTTTGTTATAATGATTTACCAAAAAAATGGAGAACAAATTACTCATATTAACAGGAGAATCAATATGATCGTTGGATATATGTGTTCTTTTTATTTAAAGGCTGTGAAAAATTAGTGCTGGGTTTTTTCCTTTATAATGTTATGAGAATGAGAATTAGTATTGCTAGTGAATGGTGAAATATTATTGATTCTCTTGATAATATGCATTTTGAAATCTAATTAGTATTTGATATTGTCGTATATGTTCAAGTTAAATGAGTTATATATAGCTTAGGGGAGTGGGGGGTGGTCCATGATGGACACTCCATCACTCGTGAAACAATCACGAACACCCGCCGCCACCATACTCTATCACGAGTGATAGTTTAACTCGTTGATAATATCACGCGTTGAAGATTGTTGAATGTATGTGTATGACTTGTACATTGTGTATTAATACTTGTACATTGAAATTTCCCATCACTAGTGATGACCACCGCCACTACAATTCTATCACTAGTGATTGAATAGTGGGTGATGACATGGCATGAATTGATTGGATATTAGGAGTGATAGAATTCTATCACTAGTGACCACCCCCTCCCCCCCTTAGAAATTCAAGGAGAGAGAAATAAATGTATTGGGTATCACACTTTACTTTAGTTAGACCGGAGGGTGTAGAGGCGCCACCATGGCCCACCTCAGCCTCTATAGCGCCTCTATAGCGCCACCATGGGCATGGCTTCACCATGGTAACGAGCTTAATTGGGAAGATCGAGGTGGTTTAATTTAAATGTTACCGTTCAGGTTGAACGGTAACAATTTAAAAAAAATTAATTTCCTATTTTATAAAATTTAACCAATAAATCCCCACATTTTCTACACTATTTTTATACCATTCTCTACACTTTTTTATACCATTCTCTACAATGTTTTCCAACAAGAAAAACCCGTGGATCCGAGCAATATGTTTTGGCAAAGTTTGCAAAACAACGAGAAAGAGGACCGTTATCGAAGAGCCCCACGTACGGGTGAGCTTAGATATTATCCGATCCCACCAAGCACCCCCAACTTCTTCTCATCTCACCACTCCACCGATGCCCGGTTTTTATGGGTATTATTCTCAACCCTCATTTTTTCCCCAAAACATACCCCAAACCCAAACATACCCCAAACCCCAAAACACAACCCAAACCAAATCCGTACCCGAAACCCAAACCGAACCCACTTCCGCAAAAAAAAGCGAAGTCATCGAAAGAAGGATGAGTTGAAAAATGTGCTAGTAAGAAGATCGAATTTGGTAGCCTAAGGAAGAATTTGAGTTGGCGAAAGCATGCTCGATGTATCGGAAGACGAGATTTGTGGGTAAAATTTATCTCTATATATTTTTTTTACATATTTTTAAAAACATATAGTTTTGTAAATTTATTTTTTAAATCAAACATATACTTTTGTAAATATACTTTTTATAGGAAACGACCAAGACATAAAGGTATTTTGGGCTCGTATACGTGAGAAGTTTTTTCGCCGCAATGGGTCGTGGCAAATATCGATCGCACGACTCTTTTTCGGAAAAGTGGGGCGCTATGAGGACAAAGGTTAGCAATTTCAACAATATATATACTAATCTCGTCAACAATAATCGAAGAAAAAGTGGTTCGAGCGACGTGGACGTTATGACCCAAGCCCACACCGAATATAGATTGTACCATGGGCATTACTTTACGATGGTAACTACATGGGAGCTTCTTTGCAAATCTTCTAAGTGGCATCTTGTACCACCGTTCGACCCAACCCGCCCTAGGTCTAAACGGTCCAAATCGACATCCACTACCGAACCATCTTCCGATGCTCGTACAACAATTAATCTAAACGACGATGTAGACGAATTTGAAGAACCAGAAGAGCTGCCTTGACCAAAGGGTAGGGATAAAAGTAAGGCAGCGGCATGAGGAAAGTCTTCGTCAACGCCATCGGATGGCCTGTCAGAGTTGAACGACTTCAAGGCAAGTCTCAACAAAATAATCGCGATTAGGGAAAAAAACCAACAAATGAAAATGGAGAAACAAATCTAGAAAGACATGGATTTTCTCGCGAGAGATTTGTCAAATCTAGCGTAGGAGGACCGAGTCATTTTGGAGGCTCGTAAGGCACAAATTCGTGCGAAATATATGTAGTTTTTTTATTTTCTTATATCTTATGTTTTTTATGACTTTGTAATGTTTTTACTTTTTTAATGAAATTATGGTTTTTCTTTAATTTTATAGTTATTAAAATTGGCATTTAATTTAAAAAAATAAAATATATAAATAAAAAATAATTAGGTAATGATAACATGACTTTATCCCATAGTCCATACTACAATCACCGGGAGCCTAGGTTACTATAATCCTCTCTGGGCTTTATCCCACACTCATATCCCTTCATTATCCCACACCTCATAGCCTTAATATTGATTAGGGTGTGAATTGGAAAATAGATAGTGTAAGGAGAGAAACCCTTTCTCTTGGCTGCAATCAATCTGTTTTCATTGCCTATCAAAATTATCATCCATTTATAATTGGCAATCAAGAAGGGTCCTATGATTGGTATAAATAGGAGTGCCCGCCTATCTCTTGTTATATACAAAGAAAAGGATAAACGATTCACAGCACACAACAATGTAGTTCATCAATCTTCTTCTTTTCTGTTTTTTTTTTTTCATGCTTGTAATCTTTTGTTTTATTTTTCTCATCTTTCATCCTATTATTCTTAAGTTATTGAGGGTTTTTTTTTTTTTTGTATCTTATTCTTGTTTCTACATAAAATTCTTGGTTTTCTTTTCTTATTTGTCTTGCGTCAATAAAACAAATAAAACCATAAAAATTTTTGACAGAATCATTTCAAGATTTAGGGAACAAGGGTGTTTAATTCATTTTAGAGTAGCAAACTGAGTCTTGAGATACATAGCAGGTATGGATGATTACGGGTTATGGAATGAAAAAATGCAGAATATCAAGTTGGATGCATATACGAACAGCGACTGGGCTCTCTACTCCTACGGGGTAGAGGTAAGGCTGTCTACATCTTACCCTCCTCAGACCCTACCTTAGCTTTGCTATTAGTGAAATTTACTGAGTATGATGATGATGATGATGATCTAGTAAAGGAGCAAAGAGGCAGTGGCGGATCCAGCCAGTTTTTTCACTGGGTTCCCTTTTCCAAATCATACAAGGTTTACACTACAAAAAAACGTTTTTTTCCAAATCATACAAGGTTTACACTACAAAAAAACGTTTTTTTTCCGAATCGACTGGGTTCCTGGGAACCCGGTAAAACCTCCTAAATCCGCCCCTGCAAAGAGGTACAACTACAATCTATTGTGATAACCAGTCTGAGGTATAAGCATCAAGATTTTTCACTTGACCTGGCAATATTAGCCAATACCTTTTAGTTTTGGGCTGGTTTGGACTATAAAATTAAAATGATGGGTTAGTTTTAAAGGGATAGGATTAGGGCTGTTCAAATTGCTCGATGCGCGAAACTTGTTCGATAATCGCTCGGAAATGCTCGGAATTTGCTCATTCGATTCAGCTCGATTGAAAAAGGCACTCGATTCGGATCGGTTTGTAAACAAACAAGCACGAGCAAAGGTCCGCTTAGTTTGGTTCGGCTCAATTCATTTTTAATAGAATGACTAGAGGCGCACATTAATAATGTTTGGTCCAGGATCCAAATAGACGCCACTTAAGTATAGAATTGAAGGCCGACATCAATAGTCCATTGTCCAATAATCCAATGTCCATTTGAGTAATTAAGTCAAAATGTTAAATACTCAAATGTGAAGCGTCAATGGATACTCAAGTCTCCACCGCCATTCAATTCAACGTACATAATCCTAATTAGAACCCCATATCGACCATCATTATTCGAATTCTCCTTTGCTAAGACGCCAACTCCCAGGGTTTTGCTTCGGCCGATTCATTTGATTTTGAACTTTCGATAGAACAAGGGTCTGCTTCAATCGATCGACGATTCAATTTCCTGCTCAGATGATCTCGGTAAACCAGTTGAATGTATTTTCTGTTCCTTGTTATTTCTTAATTTATATTTACGATCTAACTGGACGAAACCTTAGGGACAAAAACTGCACTTTACTCTAAAAACTAACAACCCCTATCATCACTTTCCTATTTTGTTTTGTGACGCTCGATACTCGCTCAGCGTTCGTTCGGAAATATGCTCAGATCGAAAGACACTCGTTCGACTTTGGCTCAAATGAAAAACCGCTCGGTTCGGATCGGTTTGTAAACGAACCAAGCACGAGCAAAGGTCCAATCGGTTCGGCTCGGCTCGTGAACAACCCTAGATAGGATAGACACATTCAGACATTTGGGTTACCAGAACAGTTCACATACCTGCATGCACGACTTATGGTTACGAGACTTTGATTTACGAGGGGATTTTAAAGGTAATCAAATCAAAGTTAAGTAGTCGTAAAGGAGCGTCCTCATATCACTGAGTCAAGAAAATGAGCAAGTCTTTAGCACTTAGTAGGGCCTAGTCTTTAGCCAAAATACTTGTAGTTAGTTTAATTATCCAATTTCTTTGGTATGGACTTCTGGCTATATATAGCCTAAAGTGATTGGATAGTAGGCCTTAGAAAATGGAATAATCAAGCAACATTTATGCTGGAAATAATCAGTGTCTTCAATTGTGTGTGATGTGACACTCCAACACATCGTATAACCAAAATCAAGGTTGGTTTGGATTTGTAGTAGAAACAGACGGGTGTAGTTGAAAACCTATGACAAATCACAAAAACTGTTTCACTATTACGCATTTTCATAGTATGACCAGATTGACACCTGCAGGAGACCTTGGTATAAGCTGCATCTTTGCAGAAGATCGAGCACGTTCCTCTTCTTTTGAAAAGACCTTTTCAGATACACTTGGGTACCACACTTGGTATCGTGTATCTATGACAATATTCTGGAGTCCAACAGCATTCTCCATCACGTAAGCTGCAAGTTCAAGGTCGCTTACTCGGCCATAATACCCCAAGATTTGGAAAAGCTTGAGGTGCTCATAAAGGTAGGAAGCAAAATTCATTACTTTCCCTCTCCTTCTGACCGGGGTAAACCAAATTAGCTGCAAAAAAGAAAACAAAACATAACATTTTTCCGTTACAGTGATACCGATTTTGGGACAGTTTCATACCATTAAATAAACCTCTTAATTGGACATAACATAAATACCTTAACTGTAAGACTCTCCAAACTCGGACAAGCTTTAAATATTGAAGTGAGTTGTAGTAAACTTTCATCTTCATGAGCTCCGATTGTCAGTGTCAGTTCCTTGACATTTGGTAAAATTGGTAGGGAATCGAGCTCTAGAAATCTCTGCGACAAGAAGAAAAAAATCAGGCTCTATCTTTAAATGGTTATAAGCATATTGAAGATGAACAGCAAACCTGAGAACGATGCTCAAAGAATGAAAGAACCTCCAGGGACAATGCACATGATGATAACAGCTTATAAATATTATTTCTAGATACCACAATTCCTTGACAAATAAGTTTGCGAAGGTTTGGAAGATTAGCTAGATTTAAATTTATTGGTTGACCCTTGTAGACAAATGACACAAGATCAAAATCAGATAAATGAATGGATGACATCATCGGACATTCATCTATCTCAAAGTGCTTTATATTAAGTGGCCGTCCACTAACTCGGATCTTGGTCAAGTATCCAGAGCCATGGATAGATATCGTCTCAAGATGTGGAGAATTTGTCAGAAATTGTTCAAGAATTTCTTCGGTCACGTTAACATTCTTCAAATAAAGTTTTTTCAGAGACGGTATCTCCACAACTGCATCATTTCTATGGGATAATGATAAGGGGAAATTGTAGTTGTAGGTGTTGGTTCAGGTCCCACACTTAACACTCACACAAGTATGTATACGTAAACTTGCAGAGAAGAAAAGCTTCTGTATTATAATTGAAAGATGGGGTGTACATAATGAAATACTAAACTCCCTATTTATAATAAACAAACAAATAAGTAGCACATGCTAAATAAAGCCTCTGCCCACTAGTTGCTAAATTTTAGAACTACTTCAAGCTCACACGATCACATGCGACAAACCCGGTCAACCTTGACCAATTTCATTTATTAGAAAATGCCCACATAATATTATATTATTTTGTTCCACGCAAACTTTAATTCTCCAAAGAGTCCAACGTACACATGGTTCATCCATATCCCCATGATCTCTTTACTTGGCCTTTTCAACGTCCATTTTACCCGTGATCGATAACGTGTCAACCCGTGACCTGTAAACGAACTCGATTAACCCAACATTCACCCCCTTAATCGGTTGTTTACGCCACTCGTTTACGACACCCGAATCACCGTTTTTTTTCTTGAACCATCTCGACTTCTACCGGACACCCGACCTCAACCACGGTTACGCCCAAAGCCTTCTCGGTTCAACCCGAAACAAATCACCACACTTGTAACATGTCACATGGCATCACGTTGGAACCGTTCACTAACATCACGACTTTTTCACGGATCAACGACCTCTCCCCGGTCACATCCAAAGCCACCCGATTGAACTCCAACGCCAAAATGTCACCGTGTTTTTTCTTGACCTTTTACCGATCACCCTTGTTCAAGAGGCTCTCCACCGACAAAGAAAACAAGCCACCCGCTTATAACGTTTTCTTTCAACTGCTAAACGAACAGAATCCAAAGCCACCTGCTTTGACGGATCCCTTACGCCCGTTTTTCACGCAACACGCCGGTCTCCTCTTATCACGAAACAACACGATCAAGGCACCATCATAACACTACCGCTGTTATCACTAGTTGTACACCCGCTGCGCAAACCCGCAACCATCAACCAAAACAGCCACGTTCTTCCTCCTTTCATCACCACTAACAGCCACGGAACACAAGTGTTTATCACCGGTCACCCCCGTCGTCTTAACCGGTACGTCTACCACAACAACGGCCTACCGAAACACCATAACGCCTCCGTCTTCTGCTGTAAAACGGCACCGAAACAGCCCCCCTGCTGTCCCGCACAACAACCTTCTTTTACGACTGCCCTCCACCGACCGACACACCCGCCGCCGGCGGAGGCTTCCTCCGATCTTCTCGAACCCTAGGCTCTGATACCAAATGTTGGTTCAGGTCCCACACTCTACACTCACACAAGTATGTATACGTAAACTTGCAGAGAAGAAAAGCTTCTGTATTATAAATGAAAGATGGGGTGTACATAATGAAATACTAAACTCCCTATTTATAATAAACAAACAAATAAGTAGCACATGCTAAATAAAGCCTCTGCCCACTAGTTGCTAAATTTTAGAACTACTTCAAGCTCACACGATCACATGTGACAAACCCGGTCAACCTTGACCAGTTTCATTTATTAGAAAATGCCCACATAATATTATATTATTTTGTTCCATGCAAACTTTAATTCTCCAAAGAGTCCAACGTACACATGGTTCATCCATATCCCCATGATCTCTTTACTTGGCCTTTTCAACGTCCATTTTACCCGTGATCGATAACGTGTCAACCCGTGACCCGTAAACGAACTCGATTAACCCAACAGTAGGTAGTAATAAAACTCGTGTGACGCTCGTTGTCTACAAAATAGAGCTCAATCGTCTCAACTTTCTTCTTTACAGCAAACTTGAGCCACCCATCGATAAGTGTTTGATGATCATTATCGAGGTCAAAACAAATCCGGAATTCTTCAACCATTGGGTGATTGTAGCTTCCAATGACATCATTCACCTGGTAGACGTACATGTGACGCTTTCTATTCAACAGCCTCCAATCCCTTGATATTCTAATTAAGTCGCCAGTACCATCAAAGTTTAATTTCCTTAAATTACGCCACAAGAACCTCCATTTTTTGCAGACACTGCCTGTTACAACCGCATACTTTATAGGCAGAAGACACAGAATCATAACAACAATATCATCTGACAGTTCGGTGATGAAATCTTTCGAATCTGATCCCTCATCAACCTCCTACAAAAATGCAACTCATCACTAACATTAACAATCAGATAGTCTTAATAATAATCACAATTGAACCAGTGAACCTACTCAAACCAAAAACCATAAAGTGAATCACTAGAACCTTGATCCTGATAAATTATCATATATGAAAATCGAATTTAGGTATAATCGAACGTCTGATTGTAAGAACTAACTTCACTTTTCCTAGAGATGGAAATACGCACTAAAATTACAAAAATCAATTGCTAAATCACATCCCATAAATAATTAACCAATATCGATGAAAAAAATCACCTTGTTTTGACCAGATCGACACCTTTTGTTCCTCATTGTGGTTCTTACACGATGCTAGTTTGAGGCGAAGAAGACGGCAAGTGGTGTTTAAGGAGGCTTTGTTTCTAACCCTTAAGCGGTGGTGTTATCCTAGTTTCTTAGCATTTTCAATATTTTTATGCCTGGCCTTTTTAATTGCAATTGGGCCTTGATATTTTTACATTTTTGGTCCACTATTGCATCCAAAATGTAAGATTTAAACAACGGCACTTATAAGATATAAGTTAATGCATATCATAGACAATACGGATCGATATCTTTCAACATATCCTTCTCCAGGTTGCAAAGTACACAAAGGAAACCCATTTATATATGGGAAGCAATCAGAGTACGATTCTTGGGAGCCGACAAGTTCATCAGACTCGATTACAAATCCGGAGATCACAACTAGAAGCGTTAAAGATGAAGAACAACGAGACAATCCATGAATCCGCAGCCAATATAATAGAAGGGAACTTCAACAATGTTGGATCATTTCTTGATGGCCAGTTGTTGGCAAGGTAGCTGCTCAACTCTGTACCTCTAAGATTCATACCGATTATAGCTTCTATCGAAAGAATCAGTCGGGTCGTTCCAAGAAAGAATCAAGCCATACGGGGGACACTGTAAGGAAGTGTATAGCGAACTATAATTCTTGAAAACAGATGCCCAAGGAAGAACAAAAGGCCTTGATTCGAACAAAAGGAAACAGAGACGAACACGTGAATCTTCAAGT
This sequence comes from Helianthus tuberosus, assembly GCA_030545235.1. Classification (NCBI taxonomy): domain Eukaryota; kingdom Viridiplantae; phylum Streptophyta; class Magnoliopsida; order Asterales; family Asteraceae; genus Helianthus; species Helianthus tuberosus. The sequence continues at coordinate 3,189 of JARYGA010055957.1, read as the reverse complement.
CAAGAACCTTATGGCCACGGCCAAGGATGAGGGTTCGGTAGGGGCAGAGGATATGGTGACCAACTTAATAACAACCAGAGAGAGAAAACAATATAGCTCGCGACAAGAAGAACGTTAGATGCTACACATGTAACTATTTAAGCCACGTTAGCTGCTACACTGTAACGATTTAGGCCACTTTGCTTGTATGGGGAATGCACCAAGTCCAAAGACAATGAAGCCAATCTTAATCAAAATGAGGACAAAGGCAATGCTCTCATGATTGTCTCAGTGTTTGTCAAGAATGAAGAAATCTTCTTGAATGTAGAAAATGTACATCAAATTAAACTAGAGGAATCATAAACACACATCCCATTGTTTATTTACGTACCTCATGTTCTTCGTTTATATATTCATTCAAATTTATTATTAACGGCATTTAGCCTTAAATTTAGATTATTTTCTTTCTAATGATGATCTATAAATACATGGGTGATATATCTTGAAGGAAAGAGCCTGGAGGGATGATGCACAAAATGAAATCCGGTGGAACACGTTGTTACTGAATGTAGTTAGATAAATATAAATTAGAGGATTCGATACCTAATAATTTTGGAAATTAAAAAGTTTATAATTTATCAAAACTTAAGTAACTAACTAACATATCAGATGTGTAATAAATATTTCAAAAATGTTTAGATCTGATTAACAATGTAGGTTTAGCCAAAGGAGGTAGTAACACCTGCCCAAACTAAAAAATATTTAATCGCTCCAAAGTTAGCCTCACATGTTGTTCGCTTTCATTCCTCGCAAACCCTAGAAATACATACAATACATGATCTTCCATAACCAAAAGTTCTCGCCGGGATCTCCACGTGAACCATGTTGGAAGTAAAATGCATATTTAATCATTTAGTATATTGACTAATAATGATAGTTTGTTACATCATTTAAAAAAAATGTTTAAAATGCATATTTTTCCCAAAAAGAAAAAGAGAGAGAAAAGGGAATGAAGTCATGAACCACCACAATACCTTGGTTTTGGTTTTGGTTTGTACTTGATATACAGATATTTCTATGAGTGTTGAAATATGTTCCTGAAAACCTTTGACGAATATCAGAAACTGTTTTACTTTTACACATTTTCACAGTATGACGATCAGATTGACACCTCAAATGTGATCTTCGCACAAACTGCCTCTTTGCAGAAGATCGAGCATGTTTCTCGTCCTTTAAATAGTGTTGATGCAAATTTTGTGTCCGATGCTTGTCGAATAGATTAGTTTTATTTTACGCTGAATTTGTAATAGTTAGTGAAACGGTCTATCGAACGTGTATAGACCCGCTCGTTTGAAGTGGTCAAACGAGAGGGTTATTCGGTTGACCGTGTGTGTTTGCAAGACAAGGGGTGTGACTATAAATAGAAAACCCTTGCCATTTGCAACACGGGGAGATTTTAGGAGGTTTGAGACCTCACCGGGAGAGATCACCACTTGGTCTCTCCCCGGATGTGTACTCCTTTGGTATGGTTCGGTTAGCTTGTTAATCGGGCCGATTTGTAATGTTTTACTACCGGATTAATACAAAGTTGTTTGTTTATCATCTCTAATCTCTCCCGTCTTGAACCGATCTCACACGAATCACGGTTTCGGTCACGAAACTCGGTCCTACAATTGGTATCAGAGCCATGGTGCCCGATTTAGTAAACCTAACCGTTTACTAAGTCACATGTGCTCTAGATCTGTGATTTTAGTGATTTTTGTTCAAGAAGAAAAGTTGGGTGAAAATGAGAAAAACTCAGATCTGGACCCGAATATTCAGATCTGTGCTGAAACGAGTGTGGGTTTTATGTTTTTCACCTAAATATTCAAGTTTTCATCATCAAATGTGTGATTTTCGTCAAATCTGCAAAATAAACAGTGCTGTGTTCTTGATGTTCTTGGCGGCGCTTAAAGAAACTAGAGTTTCTTCATCCCCACTCCCGAAAGATGAAAAAGGTGCTCGAAAGATGAGACTTTGGGTCGAAGGATCCAGATCTGGATCGAAAGATACCAGATATTTGTGGGAACCCTCAACAACTTCGAAAGATTATCCTCGAAGGATATCTTTCGACCTGATCCATCTTTCGAAAAGTCTGATCAGCTCGAAGGATCCAATAGGTCAAATCCTTCGTTGACCAATTCATCTTTCGAGCATCAATCGTCCAGCATATTCTTTGATGGTTGGTATCACCGAGGAAAGAGAAAAAGGAAATTGGGGAACATGACTATTGATAAGAGAGAGTACTTGAAAGATGAGAAGTCTTGTCTGTTGTGGATATGTATGTATCGTACAGAGAGAGAAAGACTTATGGAAAAGAGGAATTGACTTTTGAGGGTATAGAATGTGGATGGGAATCCAAGTCACAGCTGGGTTTGTTTTCTATTTGGGTCCACTTGTGCAATTGGAATGGACCAATCAAAAAGCCCACTTATGTTGGATCAAATTAATTGGATAAATTAATTTTGGCTAAATTAATTTTGGGCCAATATTCAAAAGTAGTTACATGCACATGGGGTCGGGCGTTCGCAAAGTTGATTTGAACCGCGCTTCTAAGATGTCGACGTCAAATTTGTACGGATTTTGGGAGCACGCGGGATGATGCGGCATGATGAAAACAAGAAATGATGAAAACTTGATTTTTGAAAAATGTGGGGTAGTCACGGTTACCGATGCAAATGTAAAAAATGGTGACGCGACTATTATGGGCCAAAAACCAATAACGGTATGTTCACTTCCGCACGTCAATATTTATGATTGTTATCGGTTATTCGTAAATGTTCGAAAGCATTTTGTTTATTGTCATATTCTCGCATTTGAAAACGAACGTATGAACCTAGAATGTCAATACCGGTCCTAACGAGTTCACAAAGTCTTTGGAGGGATACAAGTCGGATCCTACGGGGTACTAGGCGAAATTTCTTTATCAACTAGAATATGCAACGAAGAAATCTTTTTGTTTATTGTCATATTCTCGCATTTGGTAACGAATGAATGAACCTAGAATGTCAATACCGGTCCTAACGAGTTCACAAAGTCTTTGGAGGGATACAAGTCGGATCCTACGGGGTACTAGGGGACGTTCTTATTCAACTAGAATATGCAAAGAAGAAAGTCGTTTTCGTGATTTTTCGGAACCAAGAACATTCAATGAAGATTGACGACAGTTCC
>JARYGA010055956.1:0-23264 GCA_030545235.1 Helianthus tuberosus | reverse complement strand
ATCCACCCGTTGTGGATTTCAAAGTCGATTTTGTAGCTACTGAGAAATCTCTTCACAGCAACAAGATCATAAACCTTTGGGTCCGGCTGGTCTACCATATTGCACCAGCGAAGGTCTTTATCTTTCTCTTGAGAAGTAGTAGTGTGCGGTTGAGCAATCCACGCCAAGGCATCCGCACACCCGGTTGGTTTGTTCAACAAACACATTTTCTTCAATTACACCGCGAAGAAATGTACACTGTACGTTCATCTTGTTGATTTTGAACTTCAGACGTGCTGCAGGTGCGTACATTTTGATTGAATCTATCCTGGGGACCCGATTATAGCCTTGAACAATCAAACTTTGAAATGATTTGCATTTTGTCGAAGCTTTCATTTTCTTTCGACAGACAATTCTGTCTTCTTTTCTTTTTCTCTCCATTAAAGGCAACAATATCTTTTGTCGCCAATCTTGTGCATGGACACTCCACTATCAACAATCCTACGACTATCGAAAGTTCCTCCTGGAACATCCTGCACACTCACTCAGAGATTAGATAGAGAGGGGGACCCAAGCCTTAATAGACTTGGGTCGTCCTTCATCATCGAGGATTGTGACTTCGATTTCCTGTTGATTCGGAATGGATTGAGCTTCCCCTGAAACAGTTACCGATTTTAGTTTCCAAATCTGTTTTTGTTTTTCATTTTTAATTTTGAACTTAACAGACTTTGTTTGGACAACCTCCGGTTTTAACGCCTTTTCGACTTCTTTGACGTTTTGACTTTGTTGTTTTGTTTCTTGTTCTTTAACAGTTCTTTTATCATGTTTTGGTGAAACAGGACGACGTTGTGAGTGACCTTGTTCAGAGGGGGCTCTTTCAACAAAATTTGGTTTGGGCGAGTTTTTGCAGTCTTTAATGATGTGCCCAACCTTCCCACATTTGAAACAAGTTCTCCTTTCAACAAACTTAAGAGAACCTGATCGACGACCAGATGTCGAACCAGTAGAACCTGAGGTACTTGCTCTTTCATCACACCCATTTGTATGTTGAGTGTAATTGTTTTGACTGTTACGTTTTAAAATTTTGACTTGTTGGATAAAATCGGTGTTTGATTTGTTTTCAAAAGTCTCAATTTTATCAGTACCCCTTGATGCTACAAACTTGACATCTTTTGCTTTCTTCTTGTAACGAGCTCCTTTTGATTCAACCTTAGCCTTTGGCTTTGGAGCTCGATGTTGTTGTTGTTTACCCTTAGAAGCAACAGGTTGTTGCTTTGTCGGTGATTTCTGTTTTCCAGGGATTGTCTTTCCCAAAAATTTTCTTGTATTATCTTCAAACACTTTGTCAATCAAAGATTGATTGACGTTTTTGATTGGAAAATCTATGTCTGAATAAATTTTACTATCACCGACTAAAGTATACAACAAGTTATTGCTCTTAACAGCAGACACACATTCATTGTTATCTTTGACATCCTTGACAGGATCTATCACTTGCTTGGCAACAGGTTGCACGGCAGGAGTAGAAGGATCACAAAGAATATGATTCTCAATTGGAATTTCTACTCCTTTCGTCTCATCAAGTGATTCATCCTGGTCATTCACATATGATTCATCATCTGAAGAATTATAGTCCTCAATGGTTGGAGAACTTTGATTTGAAGCACATGATGACTTTTCTTTCCGATCAGATGAGCCCTCCGATGAATTGTCCGGTTTGAACCCTAGGCCAGTAGTAACTTCCTCATAATCAAGAGGCACACTGGGTTCATACCGAGGCATATCCTCTTCATCGGGCGACTTGGTATAGTCGTGTCTCAAAGGGGGTAGACACTTCCTATAACCAACGCCTTTAACGTTTCCCTTTAGTTGCTGAACGTCAATGATGTGATCAAGCACATATCGGGAGTTTGAGTAACTCTCCAATTTGAGCTTGATCGCCTCATGTTCACATTTAGCTGTGGCTAGCTCTTTCTTGGTTTCCTCAATGATATTAATGTAGTTATTAATACCAATTTGTTTGTTGAAAACAGTTTTTGTTAATTCGGAAACACTTTTCTTTTGGGTTTCAATAACTGTTTTAAATTCCTTTTCATTGCGAGCTAAGGCCATGTTTGCCTCCTTGCACTTTGACAGTTCAACAACTAAACTCTGATTGTGACTATGAATCGTATCACATTCAAGTTTCACTCTATCACATTCATGTTTCATATCAGCACAATCACTACATATGCTAGGAGTTTCAGAATTTACCTGACTCGAAGAGGCTATGACATTAGCCATAAATGCAGTTTGAGAAGAGAAAGATCCATCTTCAGTGAGAATTTTCTCCATTTCTTCTGATGTAGCATCAGCTTTCTTGATCAAGTCAGATTTCTCGTTAGCATCATTCGACAAATTATCAGCTTCAGAATCAGTTCTTTCATTCAAATTCGATTCTTCATCCGAACTGCCACTGTATCCCGAACTATCATCTTTTCCTGAAGATTCACCATCGCTGACATTCTTGACAATTTCAGCATAAAACGCAGTTCTTGTTTGATCACCGTTTCCCAACTGTATGGCCGGACCACAATCGACACTTGGATCGAATTGAGGTTGTGTTGTGGAAACTTGAGGTTGAGGTTGGGGTTTAGATTGTGAAAGATAAGCATTTTGATTGAACTGTGGAAACGGAGATGAGTTTGTATTTGATACAAACGCCGTTTGTAACTTTGGTTGCTGAGCTGAACTGGAACTAACTAACGGGTTAAAACCTCCTCCAAGATACATTTCGGTATTTTGAGGAGCAGGAATTCGTTTAGCTTTCCGAATTTCCTCTTCGTTCTTGTGCTCCAACTTCTGAATGAATTCATAGATATTAACATTGACAGCGTCTAGAATGCCCGTATGCTTTAAAAGCTCAATGAATGGGCTCCACTTTGGAGGTAGAGCGTCAGCAAACCGTTCTACAATTTCCTGTTGAGATGCGAGAACACCAACATAATACATTTCACTTATCAAATGATAATAACGAGTAATTAAATCATTTAGGGTTTCATTCTCTAAGAAATGAAATGATTCGAATTTCTTCTTCAACTGATCATGACGTGTCTTTCTAGTAGCTGCATATTCTTCTCCTCTCGCTACCAAAAGATTTGGAATGCTCTGATTTTGATTCGACACCATTGCCCATTGACTTGCACTTATTGACTGTTGTTGTTGAGGTATGGTCCTCCTCATATATTCGGCCATCGCCATCTGTTTTAGATCGGGTTGTGGATCCGTACTCCAATCCCAAGGACTTGTACAACTCATGATTGATGTTAGAACGATAACACCTGCTTAAAAACTTGAAAACACAAAGTTAGATGCCTTTTGCAAGTCCTCTGTTTAAAAATAACAGAAGTGTGTGACGAAAATAGTGGGTGATTTCGGCTGGAGTGAAGAGATGATTTTGGCTAGACGAGAGGTGAGTGATTTCGGCTAAGGGTGCTGTTGGTGATTTCGCTGATGAAGGGACTTGAAGTGATTTCGTGGGAATAGGTGATTTCGCTGATGAAGGGACTTGAAGTGATTTCGGCAATTGAAAAAACAACTTGCAAGATATTTATAAGTGTTTTCGTTGACTGGATACACCAACTGATTTCGTCCAGCATATATTTTGACAAACTTGGATGTGTTTTCGTTGAGTAATAAGTTGATGTTGGTGATTTCGTCCACTATGATAAAGTTGATTTCGTCCAGCAATAATGATGATTTCGTGGCTAATCAACACAAACGATTTCGTCCAGATCTGATTTATAAACAAATGTGATTTCGTCCAGATCTTTATTTGGTCTACGTACCGGAACTGAGAACATTCGAGATTATGCAGGATTATACACAAAAGATCCTTTTTTGGCTCTCTCTTTAGCCCTATGTCTCTTATCGCTAGGAGGTCTTCCTCCACTAGCAGGTTTTTTCGGAAAACTCTATTTATTCTGGTGTGGATGGCAGGCAGGCCTATATTTATTGGTTTTAATAGGACTCCTTACAAGCGTTGTTTCTATCTACTATTATCTAAAAATAATCAAGTTATTAATGACTGGACGAAACCAAGAAATAACCCCTCACGTGCGAAATTATAGAAGATCCCCTTTAAGATCAAACAATTCCATCGAATTGAGTATGATTGTATGTGTGATAGCATCTACTATACCCGGAATATCAATGAATCCGATTATTGCAATTGCTCATGATACCCTTTTTTAGTTTCTAGGGTCTATTTCTTAGTTCAAGATCCCTCTTACTAACTGGAATCAAAGAATTAGTAGATCTGTTCCGCCCAAAATGGTAATGGGCTTGGGTTATGAACTGAAGTTGATTACAATCTGATTTCGTCTTTGTTGCTGAAATGTTTTGACGAAATCAGGAATGTTTCACCAGGTTTGTTTTTAAAATCTGTTTCGTGAGGTTAGTTTCAAAACAAAACAAAGTAGCAGGTTTTGTTGACTTCTTGTAAAATAAAAGATATTATCTCTTCCAACAAGAGATTGTCTTGTGTCAGATGCCAACTTTTTCAACAAAAACCAACAGTTCACGCAACCATCATCATTAGTATGACACAAAATTCAAACTAACAATCCTTTTAATATTAATAAACACAAAATCACTTTAATTTAAACTACAAAACAGATCAAACTCAAACAATATTCAAGAACACTTATGAACAACTTGAAGATCCTGAAGAACTCGATGAATATACCGGCGAAATTATGATGATTCCGGCACCCGATAAACTTTTCGAACAACAATTTTTGCTAAAACTTTCAATAAAAACCCACAATAACATACAAACATGTAATATAACAAGGTTTCCACTAAAACAAGAACCAATACATCATGATTTACACGATTTTAGAAACGTTTTTTCCAGAAAATGTATGATTTTAAACTCCAAAATACAGGAAAAACACTTTAAAAACCATGAAAAATCAAGAATACAAACTTGGTTTTAACAAGGAATCGAGCCAATGCTCTGATACCAATTGTAGGTCCACCCGGAGGATCGAGTAACCTCTATTCCCTGTTTTCCGACAAACCCGAAAGTGCGGAATCCAAACGGGTAAGTTAAACCAAGTTACGAACACGTAAGACACAATATTCAACGATTAACACTCAATGTATTAATGCTAGAAAACGGTTACAATGCGGTGTTTACAAATGGTCTCTGTGAACTCTCAGTGTGGGTGTTACAATGTGTTCGCTTAGTGAAATCTATTCAGACTTCTTTTGTGTTCTGTCTGATGTATGTGCTATATATATTGAAACACTTCGACGAAATCAGGAACTGGACGAAATCCCATAGGATCGACGAAATCCCAATGTCTTCTCCGAAATCACTTGATTTCGTCAAATAATATCTTCTTCAAATATGCAAAGCCCAAACCAATGGCCCAAGTTGAAAGGTCAAAAGCCCACTCTAAAGTGTTTGGCCCATATGTTGATGTTACGGCCCAGACTTTGTTTCAGTTATAATCTTTCACCAATATTCAACATAGGACAAGACTTGTGACATCATCATGACATCACATTGATGATGTCATGATGATGTGTAAACGGGAATGGGCTTGCGGCGCTTCATGCTTCGCGTGTCGAACTCTGGGGCGCACGACGGAGGAATGTCGTGACGTCGGGCTTGAGCCGGACGTAACCGAGTCGACCCGAACCGAATCGAACCGAGTCGAACCGAGCCGAGTCGCGTCCACATAAAGTGTACCAACAGTTTTTAGTTTGATACTTATTGTGTTTTACGTTATGTCCATTGTGTCTTTTATTTATTGTCATCTATTGTGTTTTTACTCTACTTTCCATTGTGCTTTTAGTTTGATACTCATTGTGTATTACGTTATGTCCATTGTGTCTTTTATTTGTTGTTATCGATTGTGTTTTTGGTCTACTTTCCATTGTGTTTATAGTATGAGACTCATTGTGTTTATGTTATGTCCATTGTGTAATACATAACTGGGTTTTCTCATTGTGTTTTACGTTATGTCCATTGTGTAATACGCAACTGTGTTTTCGAATTTTTTTTTCTAGATATAATAATATGGTACTCATATTAAGATAAAAAGACGTTCGGTTTTATGGGATATTTTTTTAAAACAAATAACGTATAAAAAAGTTATGGACGTTTAAAAAGTAGGGGAAATAGCATGTGACTTGCATGTGCATAATCTTTTTATTCTCTTTAACAAAAATTTCCTTCCCACTTGATTTCTTTTGGGACATTTGTCACTCTATAGTGGTTTCTTACACTTCTTATTTTCATACCTCTTTGTAGAATTACTCAACCTTTATATCTTATAATTATTTTGAGCATGTTATGTTTTTAAACTTGTAGCTTTAAGAAACGATGTTTTATAAAATTTGGAGTATGTCGTTGTGACGTTTTTATTTTTATCTATGTGTAGATATAATTTTTACTCAAAACCGAGTTGTGAGTAGTAATGTACAAGTAACCAAAACATAAATGTTCACAGTTTGTGTTTTTTTTTCTTTTATAAAATGGTGTCTTTATCATTTTTGTTATTTTGGTGATATAATATGTCTTATAAATTTGTAAGATACCGTTGTGACGTGTTTATTTTTATTTACAATAAGGGTCAAATATAGTTGATTTTTGTTATTTGTCGTGAGAAAGTAACTGATACTGTCCGAAAAACATCAGTATCGGTATCGTATTCGTTTCTTATGGTTTTCTAGACATGGCCTATTATAGTAATATAATATAATGCATACTTCGAATATACCATTCCAACATGCTTATTTTTATCTATGGTTTAAAATATAATTGATTTGTTTTCATTACCATCAAAACCCAACCGATACCGTTAGAGTAAAACCGATACCACTACTATATTCGTTTTATATGGTTGTCTCGGCATGGCGGTATAGCTATAGCGATTGCTAGAACGATAATGATAACTAACAAATTGAACCGATGTTAGCCAAACAACATTCGTGTCGCTACACATGTTTTGTAGTGTTTGGTTAATGTAGAACACATATCGATATCCTACAAAACATATCTTTTTCAGTCACTATACCAAGCGTCAGTATCATACTGATACTGTAACAAACCAAATGGATAACATAACAAAGCGAACCGATAACAACCAAAAACTCACTGTGAACCTTGGGAAATCCCACTAGTTGTTAGAAAGGTATTTAAACAATTACATCAAATGATAACAAAAGTCTTTTACATTAAAACACGCAAGTAAATTCAATATCCGCAGTAACTTATTGCAAAACCTTATTAAGTTTTCTTTTTAATCCACCCTAATAGACATTAACACATGGTGTTGCAAATGAACCGAACGAACATGGATAAGGTTGTGTTCATGTTTGTTTGTTAAGGTTTTCCAAATTAATGAATCGTTCATGAACACATTAACGAAAGAAATTATATGCTCGTGTGCGTTTATTAAGGAAAATTCAGTTGTTTGTGAACACTTATAGGTTCTCAACACAAATGAACATTTAATATGCAACTAAATAAAAACCACTGTTAACATTAAACATTAGAAAAATTACATCCACCAAATGGTAAGTCAAATAATACTAAGTTAGAGATAACTATCCAAAATTACTTAGACATGTATACATGATTTAATTCATACACAAATAAAAATATAACACTATAAAGATCTAATAAGGAAAATTCTTGGTCCTTTTTCGTTTTCAGCATTGCGTTCATGGAACACTAGTAAATGGAAAAGATAACATCTTTAAGAGATGTAGTTGAGGGAAGTTTTACGGTAACAAAGGAGTTAGTTGGATGTTTTGAATGACGATTAGATCACTTTATGTATGCGGTACAATTTAACGGGTTTTTGTTTAACCTATGGGAGAAGTTTATGTTCGATTTTGGGTTCATTGTTGTTGTTTTGTTTTAAGTGGGTCTTTCACGTGTTTCATGAGTGTTTATTTGTATTTTTCGTTTTTTTTTTCTTTGTATTTGTAATAGGGTTGGTTTCTCTTAGGTCTGTGATCTAGATTCGTTTTGTTGTTTTGTCTAGATTTTTGCTAATTGGGTTTTTGTTTTCTAATTAAGTTGTAGATGTTATAATGGTTTACAATTTCAAATATACGGTTGCGACATACTTATTTGTAAAATTTGAAAAATGGTTGATTTTTTTATTTATCGTGAAAACCAAACCAATACCGTCCAAACAAGCTTGTATCGGCACCATATCCGTTTTTATGGTTCTCTCGGCATGTGGTTTATAAGCTTATAGCGGTTGTCGGTACGGTAACAATTACTTATGAATCGTACCGATATTGGCCAGACAACATTGGTGTCGGTACCAATATTCGTTTTTGTAATTTTCGATCTATGTAAAATACATGTCGGGAAATAGGATTGTCCAAAAAGCTCGCGCCTCGGAAAAATCTCGCTCGAATTTAGCTCGGAAAAAGCTCGCTCGATATGGCTCAGTTTGAAAGTGAGCCGAGCCGGCTCGGCTTGTTTAGAAAGTGAGCCTAGCTCGGCTCGGCTCGTGACGAGCCAAATTGGCTCGGTTTGGCTCGCTTGGTAGCTCGGCTCGGCTTAGCTCGAATTATTTTACTTATAATATATTTTATTTTTATATACATATAATATATTACAAAAAAATGATTATTATTTACATGTATTTAGGCTTGTAGTTTGATATCTATGACATATTTAAAGGTTGAATGTCGTGCTAATGAACAAATATTGTATTTATTTGAAATATAAAATTTAGTTTGCGTTGTTGAACGTGATTTTGGCTTGTAATGTATTAGGTTGAACTTATTTTGAATATGTTATTTTGAAGTATCGAATAATATTTTAGAATACTGAATTTTGAGAGCTATGTATTAATTTTTATTTTTAAAATCGAGCAAACCAAGCCAAGCCGAGCCCGAGCTTAGATTTTCAGCTCGGTTTCAAATCTGAGTCGAGCCGAGCCAGCTCGGTTTATAATTGAGCCGAGCCCGAGCTTGCCCTAGCTCGGCTCATGAACAGATCTATGTAAAATACATGTCGGGAATATCTCTTGCGGTAGACCGAGCCCTGGTATCATACCGATATTGTAACAGACCGAACGGGTAACTATAACAAACCCGTTGTGGGGCTTAGAAATTCCCACTAGTTGTTATAAAGAGATTTAAACAATCACATGAAACTATAACAAAAGTGTTTTACATTCAAACTCGTAAGTAAATTCACTATTCACAATAACAACTTATTGTAAAATTCATTAAGTTTTCTTGTAATCTGCCTTAATAGATATGAAGACACGTTACAAACCAATGCAATTGAGAGTTCACTTAAGCACTCTTACAATTTGACTCCCTTAGTTTCCGTTCCTCTGATAGTTCTTTTGCAAACCTACATTGTGAAAAGAAAAAAAAAAAAGATTATTAAGTTGTACCTCAATAAACACAGGTTTTTTTTTTTTTTTTTATAAATGGTACCAAGGGCAGGTTCGTAACGTAGTTGTACCTCTTCAGTGCTTCACGGTTTGAACCACCATTCGGGACCGGTTCAAAGTTTCCAGTATCAGAATTCACACGAGAGACTAGACTGTCAAGTAACCGTTCACCAACTTTCACCAGCTCGTCCAAATTCTTCTTTGTTGCAACATCCACTGAAGCCAAGTCTCCAGTCAATGTGTCATCCTATTTTTTACACAGGAATACAGAAAGATATATGTCATCAAAATGTAGTACAAAAAAAATAGCATAAAAAAGCCAGTACAAAAAATGTAGCACAAAAAATGTAATACAAAAATCCAACAAAAAATGTTATACAATACAGAAATACAACACATTTTTTGGGTTCTTTTAGTTCATATATTTTATATAGGAATATAGGAATATGATGCTTAAATTAAAGATAAAAATAAACTCGATTTTATTGTGATTTTTTTTAAATAACGTCATACAAGAAAATTATAATCTGAGGAAATATGCATGTGCATTGCATTTGTAGCGAGAAAGTCAACAAATAGGTTATTCAATAAAATACCCTTAAACTATTTTTTCCTACATTTTCATATTAGTTATTAATTTGAAAAATGAAAGACCAAGATTCCTTTTTACCCTACTTAGGCAAATTCAATTTTTTATTTGATCATACCCCTATAGGGTTGGGTTCAATGAGGAACATTAAAAAAGTGATGAACCGTGAAACAATGAATTTAACATGTTAGATATATTATAAAAATTCAGTTTATCATGTTAAAATTTAATTTTTTTGAAGTTTTTGCATATAAATACACGTAGAAACCTTTTTAATTAAGAATACTCAAAAATAAAAAAAATAAAAAATAAAAATACTTAAAAACAGTTAAAAAGGTAAAAAAAATTAATATATACAAACACAGTGTTTTATCAAAATAGCTTCTACATATCTTTATATGCGTTAGCTCCGAATTTTATTTTTTAAAAATAATTTTTAGCATTTTAAATTGAATTTTTAAGATATATTTAAAAGGTTAAATACAATGTCACCCGGTTCCCAACTTTTATAGTATTCCCCATTGAACCTCAACTCCGATTTCCCATGTGAGTTTTGGTCTCGTTTTCTACAAACAAGTAGATTAAAATGTTACAAATACGACTGTATAAAAAATCGTTGTGTCGTTTTCAGCTTTCTTACGTTGCTATAAAAAGATATTGTCATTAGCATGAATCAGCATTTACACCACCTATAGGCATTATTTTACTGGTGGTGTAAATCAACAAGAACTATATTATTATTATTATATATCTTTTTTGAAAAGTTGATTTTTTAGGATTTTTGGTAAGAAAATGTTTTGAAAAACCTTTGTAAAAACAAGTTCTCTAAATTCTTACAACTTATAGAAGTTTTCATTATACCCTAACTATATGGTGAGGATTCAACTAAAAACCCATAGTTAGTGAGAAAACTCGAAAACTCATCCTTAATGAAGGGAATGGGCTTTTAATGAAGGAGGGACGATATATATATATATATATATATATATATATATAAATTTTCAAACATTTATATATACTCTTCATATGCTATTATTTTTTTTTTAAATGCACCATAAGATGGCAAATTTTCTTATCTTTCATTCGTGTATAAGCAAATATATTTTTTCGACACAAACAAAAGATTTAACGTGTCATTTTTTTAATGTTACTATCATAGTATTGCACATATGCAATACTACTATGTATGTAAGTGCCATTATTGACTCAAAAACCTATGACTTAGTTCTAGTGTTATGGTGTTTGTCCTCATAAAAATGATGTGTGTTCGAATCTTTGCAAATGCATGATTATATGATATTTAGATATAAAATATTGTTGTTAAAAATTAATAACTCAAAAAGTTAAGAATGATATATATATATATATATATATATATATATATATATATATATATATGTTAAGGTTCATTTGAAAACCACCTTTATTGTGAGAACTATGAGAACCAATGTGAACACAAAAAAAATAACCCCCCCTCCCCCCGTAAAAAAAAACAAAAACCTAACCCCCCCCCCCCCCAAACCTAAACCCCCCTCCCCACCCAAGCTAAAATGCTAAAAACTAAACTAAACCCCCCAAAAAACCTAAAAAAACCTAAAAAACACATAAATTTTTTTTGAGTAAATTACAAGTTTTGTCCTTTATGTTTGTCCCAAATTTCAGGCGCTGTCCTTTACCTTTAAAATTGACGAGTTTTGTCCTTAACGTTTCAAAATCCTGCACGTTATGTCCTTTAACCCTAACTCAGTTAGATTTTTTGTTAAATATGGTCATGTGCCTTGCACATGAGGGCGTTCTTGTCATTTTATATCTCCAGGGACTATTATGTAAAACAAGTTATATTAAGGGGCTATCGTGTAAACAATATAAAATATAAACTCTCTCTTTCTTCTCTCACTGAAACTCTCCCTCTCTCTTTCTTTACCACCGCCACAATCAGTCCCTCTCTATCTCTCTTCATCATTCAGTTACATTCACCCAACGACATTCGATTCAACATCTTCGTTTTCATCCGATTCGGTCACCATGAAGGAATCCCCAAAATTGTTATTCAACGACGCAACCAGTCACACTGTTAACCAAGATTCGAACTGCCACGCCTACTTCTTCAACCCCAAGAACTCGTGAGGAGAACATTCTGGTGACCAACTGATGATTTTGTGTCTACAGATAAGAGTATTTGATCCCTCTTGCCCTAATCGGAGTGTTTATGAAGGCCCTTGATTCTACTACCATGGACACTGGTATGAACCCCCTAATTTGTGTTTTCTGTTGTTTGACTTGATTGATTCTGTGAATTTTCAATTAGAGATCGGATTGGGTCGGTGAAGAGGGTTACCAATGAAACCAATGTGGTGGTGGAGTTGAATCTGGATGGTGTTAGTTCACCCTCTGTTTTCGCCAACATCCAATCGTTGTTGCTGTTGTTGATGTTGCAACTGAAGTGCCAAAAAGTGGTCAACATCTTGACCGGGAAACCGTTGCAACTGTAATCAGCTACACCACCGACCGGGTCCATATGTTGCTGTTGAATGCCGCTAGTATAGGGTATTTTCGATGGCTGGTCTTTTCAGTTAAGTCGGTAGGATGCTTTAGGCAATCATTGAGGTGCATAATCACCACAAAACAACAATATTAACCACCACAAACACCGAACTCAACCACGAAGTCCACTGAGTTTCCATACGCGAATAAGAAGCATAATTCTCCGGTGGGTTACTGTCTTTTGATCTTCCTCGACGTTCCAAATCATCTCTAGACATCATCGTGAGTAATTTGGGTTAAAATTGAAGAGGGTTTTAGGGAGAAATCATTGGAAGACCGTGGGGAATTTAAGGGGACACTCAATTAAGAAAAAAAGTTTGTGAAATTAGGGTTTAGGTTGATTTGGGTGAGAATTGGGGAAGACAATGATGCAGAGGGAAGGTAACAGGGTTGACAAATTGTTTTATTTTAATGTTTTTAATTTTTGTACACATCAATCCTTATACATGTGTTATTTGCATAAAAGACCCTGGATAATGAAATGACAAGACTACCCTCATGTGTAAGGCACATGACCATATTTAACCAAAAAATCTAACTGGGTTTGGCCTAAAGGACATAACATGCAGGATTTTGAAACGTTAAGGACAAAACTCATCAATTTTAAAGGTAAAGGACAGCGCCTGAAATTTGGGACAAACATAAAGGACAAAACTTGTAATTTACTCAAAAAAAATTTAAATGTTTTTTACATTAAAATCGCTACTTTTAGTAGGCAATTTTTTTTTGTAACGAAATATAGCGATTTTTTTTATAAAAACTATTAAAAAATTTGTGTGTTTTTTAGCTATATTTAGGTACTTTTGGTTGTGTTCACATTGGTTCTCGCGGTTCTCGCAATAAAAGGTGGTTCCTAACGGATCCTTCTCCTATATATATATATATATATATATGGAGGAGTTCATGCGAGAACCACCCTTATTGCGAGAACCGCGAGAACCAATCTGAACACAACCTAAAATAGTTAAAAAAAAACTAACCCCCACCCCCCCCCCCAAAAAAAAAAAACCTAAACACCCCCCCCCCCCCCCAAGCTAAATGCTAAAAACTAAAACCCCCAAAAAAACCTAACCCCCCCCCCCCCCCAAAAAAAAAACCTAAACCCCCCTCCCCCCCCCCCCCCCCCAAAGCTAAAATGCTAAAAATTAAACCCCCAAAAAATCTAAAAAAATAAAAAAAAAATCTAAATTTTTTTTTAATATTTTTTATGCTCAAATCGCTACTTTTAGTGGCAAAAAAAAATTCTTTTTAAAAATTTTTTTTTTTTTTTTTTTTTGCTTCAAAAAGTAGCGATTTTTATAAAACAAATATTAAAAAAAATTGTGTGATTTTTAGCTATTTTTAGGCATTTTTTATTGTGTTCACATTGGTTCTCGCAATAAGAGGTGGTTCTCGTATGATCTTCTCCCTATATATATATATGTGTGTGTGTGTGTGTGAAATTAATAACTCAAAAAGTTAAGAATGATATATATATATAGGGAGAAGATCATGCGAGAACCACCTCTTATTGCGAGAATCGCGAGAACCAATGTGAACACAACAAAAAATGCCTAACAATAGCTAAAAATCACACAATTTTTTTTTTAAATATTTTTTATAAAAAAATCGCTACTTTTCGAAGCAAAAAAAAAAAATGTAAATCTTTTTTTTTTTTTTTTTTTGCTTCTAAAAGTAGCGATTTTAACATAAAAAATATTAAAAAAAAAAATTTTAGATTTTTTTAGGTTTTTTGGGGGTTTAGTTTTTAGCATTTTAGCTTGGGGGGGGGGGGGGGGGGTGGGGGGGTTTAGGTTTTTGGGGGGAGGGGGGTTTATGCTTTTTTTTGGGGGGGTGGGGGGTTAGGTTTTTTTTAGGTTTTTTGGGGGTTTTAGTTTTTAGCATTTAGCTTGGGGGAGGGGGGGTTAGGTTTTTTTTTTTTGGGGGGGGGGGGGGGGTGGGGGTTAGGGTTTTTTTAGGTTTTTTTAGCTATTTTAGGTTGTGTTCACATTGGTTCTCGCGGTTCTCACAATAATGGTGGTTCTCGCATGAGCTCCTTCCTATATATATATATATATATGTGTGTGTGTGTGTGTGTGTGTGTGTGAAAAGAAGGAGAGATAGAGAGGTTGGTTGATGTAAAGAGTGGACTTAACATGCGAAGGTAGAAAGCTGCCATATTGTAACACTTGGTCCGCGGACGAGGGCATATGCATAAGGGTATCCGGGGCACCATGCGGGGAGTTGTTCGGTGACCCCAGTCCCCGAGCGGGAACACCGGCGCCATCACCGCGGGGACCGAAATCGGTGACCAAGATCGGGGTGTATTCACCGATGAGGGGATCGAGGTTTGGGCTTACATACTTGTACCTTGGGCTTACATACTTGTACACACCTAAGAGAGGAGTGCCGCCATCAAATTGAGGGTATGAGGGGAGTTAAGAGGGGAGTTGACGTGGCGCGTGCTGATTGGTCATGCGTAAGAGATGGGACTCCCGTAAGAGGGAAGTGCCCCGTTCACCCTAAGCAACAATTATTATGCATAATATTACATATATTATGCATAAAATATATGTAGCTAATTATGTATAATGGGGATGGTTCAAATGAAAACCACTTTCATTATGAAAACTCGAAAACTAACTAAAAAATCCTAAAACACAAACAATTTTTTTTTCAATTTTTTTCTAAAAATCACAGGTAAAAACTTTTTTTCAAAAAAAAAAATTGTAGTACACATGTGTAATAATACACATGTGCACTACAAAAAAAAATTTGTTTTTTTGAAAAAAATATTTTTTATATATAAAAAATGACGAAAATTGATATGAAAAAAAATTTGGTATTTTTTTTTTTTGTTTTTTTAATTAGTTTTCGAGTTTTCACAATAATTAGTGGTTTTCATTTGAACATTCCCCTATGTATAATATCGTGCAACATATATAAAATAATTACTCAAATTTATTACATAAAGTATATAAACAATTACTCAATATATGTATTAATTAATTACTCGATATATGTAAAAATTACACATAGTGGAGAGTTCAAATGAG
This sequence comes from Helianthus tuberosus, assembly GCA_030545235.1. Classification (NCBI taxonomy): domain Eukaryota; kingdom Viridiplantae; phylum Streptophyta; class Magnoliopsida; order Asterales; family Asteraceae; genus Helianthus; species Helianthus tuberosus. The sequence goes on along the minus strand of JARYGA010055956.1, from coordinate 7,692 downwards.
AAAAAATTCTTTGTAAAAAAAAATTCAACCAATAAAATTTTTCATTTTACCTCATTTAATATACGTATTTAAATTTATTTTAAGGATATATTGGTAAACTTACATAGATGATTAATTTGTATTTTTTTTTCTCTTTAATAACTAAGTAAATTAAATTTGTAACTCATTTTCAATATATATATATATATATATATATATATATATATATACTTTTTCAAATTAAAAAATAACTTAATTTGTATTTTTTTTTCTCGTTTTCAAAGTGTAGAATAAATTACAATGTATGTAAGATAAATTACGAGGTGTGTAGGATATATTTCGAGGTGTGTGGGACAAATTTCAACGTTTGTAGGATAAAATTCTATAATGTGTAGGGTACATGTAGTAAAATTTTGATATGTGTAGGTTTTGTAAATTATACGCAGGATAATTAATAATTAGTTGACTAATTAATTAAAGAGAAAAAAATTAATGAAATGAGTTATAAATGAATGAGTATTTTACCAATATGTCATTTCTTCTTTTTCTTTTTTCAATAATTTTCTTCTCATTTGATCCTCCCCATTACACATATATGTTTATAATTGTGTATCGTCAAAGTTCGCACTTTATACCACAACATGTAGTTTTTTACGTTTAGGTTTTTTTTTTTTTTAAATAAAAGTATATAGAGGCTATAATCAAATTAAAGAAAGTAAGATATTCAATTTTATTGTGTCACTTTTTTTAATATTTATGTATTTCTTAACACATGTCCATTTATATGTTGTACTGAACTCACATGTTGTATGCCAGTAATATATATGAGTATGAACTACCATCAAGCATACCTGAATGCGAATATAACAATTGAGAGAATGTAGGGCTTCAAAGACGACATTGTTATGAAAACCAACCAAATCGGCACTCGCTTCAGTAAAAGCTTCAATCAACGGGGCTCCTTTACTGGCTAACCACCCAAGCACTCCCCATTTCGCAGCCATTTTTGCATTATATCGGGGTGGTGTTATCTTCTCCTTGCCTGTCCCCAATGATATAACAAGATATCGCCCATAATCTAAAGGTTCGATTGGGAAGAATTCGGGATCTTTTTTCATTACTTGCCTTGTTAGTTCCCCCATAGCAACCAAGGTCTGCCAAACAAGACACAAGTGTTTGGATTTGATAATATGATGTATAAGAGTACTTGTACTTGCATGAGATGTACTCAATGTCTTAACTTCATGCATGACAAATGTACTATGTACATGAGGTGTTGTAATCAATGATTAAAAGGTTGCACTTTGTGGACTTGTTGTGCACGAAGTGTTTAGGAGGGACAACCTAACTTATTTCAAGGCATATTGCTAAAATTATTAAAATAGGCATGTTGACTATCAGAATTAGCAAATTAGACATTTATTTATTTTTTTTCATTAGAAAACTAGGTAAAACTAGTATCAAGGAACCGATCAGAAATCGTCAAGTAAGCAGAACCTGCCCACAAAATAACTAATCAAATAAATTCACTTATAAAGTGTCGGCTCTATTTTAGCCAGTGTGCTAAAGAAGCCGGATCCATATTTGCTAGCACATAAATGATTTGATTGGCGGAACCCTATTTTTCTGTATTGGCTAAGATATCAAAACCCAAATACCTAAATAAAAAAGGTCTCACTAGTTAGTTAAAAAAGGATAGGTGTACGGTATCTTTAGCCGCTGAATGGATCTCCCTTCCCAGTTCACGACCCGACAACGATCCCTGGCGGTGAATACCCTTGCCAACTTGATTGAATTGAAGAGCCTGGAGTAACCAGGATTCGAACCCGCGACCTCCACGTAATGGGAGGCCTCAAGAGACACTAAATGGGTGTCGATGGCAACTGAGCCGAGACCCACTTATAATTTTAAACCCAAATATAAAGCCTCAACAAGTTTTACATTAAACCCAATAATGAAATTCAAACTGTACAAAAAAATAGACAATGATCTTAGGATGGCAAGTTTTTTTATCTTGCCTAGGCCCAAAATATTTTTATGGACTCTCTAGAACGAACCTGCAGCCTCGATTGCTTGTTTATCTCTTATTAGGTCTTTTTAAATCACTTACTTTTCTAATGAAAATTTTCATCGTCTATTTTGTTAACTTCGATAGTGAATTTGTCTACTTTGATGATTTTTGGTCCTTTTTTTTCGATCATAAGAAAACTTAGAAAAAAATCATCCACATTTTGGGACCCCAAATGCTAAATCTTTAATTCATAAATGAAAGTGTTAAAAACAAATTTTATTGGATACCAGATTGTTTAATAATTTTTTTTAAATATAGATATTTCAAAAACAATTATTTTCATGTGACAAAATAGTCAATCAAATTAATCTTTTCTGTGTGTATTTTAAGTATCTATTAGCATGTTTAACATGAAAAATGTATTTAACAATCTATCTCAACATTTTTAATAAAATTTTTGTTTCAATAGAAACCAAAAATAATTATATTCTTTCAAATGGACTTTTTTTTTAATGATTATTGGATTTTAATAGTCTCAATTATTTGTCATTGACCGTTACAGTCTCAATTACAAAAATAACCAATAGCAGTCTCAATTATTAACATAATTGTTCTTCAGTGAACCATGACTAACAGAATTCTAACGTCATTAGTCTCTGGTCGCCGAAAAACGTTTTATGACGAAAAACTTTTTTTTGGCGGGAAAACTCAACATTTTTATCCCAAACCTCTTTCGAACCTTATATTACGAACCGTTAGTAATATTTTTCTAGTAAAAACTCCAATTATTGAGGTCGTCGAAAAACTACTTTTGCGCCGGAAAACTTCTTTTTGGTCGGAAAACTCAACTTTTTAGCCAAAAAACTCAACATTTTCATCCAAAACCTCTTTGTAACCTTAGATCGGATCTTTAGGAACATTATTCTGGCCAAAAAAGTTTTCCCGGCGACCGGAGACTAACGGCATCAGGGTTCTGTTAGTCAAGGTTCATTTGACGCCAATATATTAATAGTTGGGATTGTCTGTAGTTATTTTTAAGTTAGGACTGTCAACGGTTATTTTTTCAGTTTAGACTGTTGGCAACCAAAAGTAAATAGTTAGGATTATTAAAATCAAATATTCATTTTTTGAATGATTACTCCTACTCTACATTAGGGGAGGCGGGGTGGCAAACAAATTGTGCGTGATGGAACAATACCATGCGTGGAAGTTGGCAACATACCACAGCCACCAACATACTTCAACGCGTGAACATATGTTTCCGTGATAAAATCAACGCATGATGGAGGAAAGGATGTGAGGGGTGTGAGAGTTTATTGTTGGGTGTTGTGAGTGATGAGCATTTCCACTAAAAAAGGTTATGAGTGATGGAATAATGGTTGATGATATGACGGAACTTGATTGGATGTTTTGAGTGATGAGATATCACCACCCCCTCCCCCCTTATATCAATAAATTAAATAACTCCCCTCTTTTTAGATTTAAACCTTCCTTTTTAGATTTAAATCTAGTGAAAGTATAACTCCCTTTTTCTAAGTTTGAGGTCTAACGTTGTAGCCAACTCAATAAAAAGTCGTTCACAAATATATACGTAGGAGTATTTTATTTAAGAGAGTTGTACTCCATGCATGAACAGTTGTACTTAACAAATGCTTCTCATTGTAACTTAATTACCGGGTTATTGGCCACAATGCCACCATCAATAAGATTAAACTCCCGATCACCTTTTCGAAAACAATGAGCTGGGAGGTACGTAGGTGCCGCAGATGTACCGATGCATATGTCCGATAATTGTGCATCCATGCTTGGTTCTCTTGGCACCTGCGAACCACAATTATTAATTTTATTCAATCTTAAACAGCTTCAACTTCTTAATTAATAATGGAATCGCGCTAAAACTAGCTAGTTGCAATGCTTTTAATTTAACTAAAAACTTTCAGTTACTGTTTAAATATCCTAAAGAATCTCTAATGACGCTAAATCACAAAAGTAAAATTCATTTTGTCTGAGAAAAATAACAAAATAAACTTACTTGTTTGTGACTACGAAAATAGACGTTTGACCTTTTCTTTTTGTGTTCAAATTACATTAAAAGCTCGTGGCGCCAATCACCGAAGGATCAACTAGACACTCGATTAAAATCTTCAGTGTGAATCTTCTAGTCGCTTTAATTTTTTTTTTAATGTATGGGTATCTAGTGCAACAATGAATCTGATGCGCTAAAATGATATAACCAACCGCACCATTTCAAATCTGCTACGCCAAGCTGAAAGCCGCGGGACTATAAAAACACTTGTGGCTCTTGCTTGATCAGTAATATATAAAATTCCAAAGCTATTTTATTAATTTTCTCGGTAAAAATAGATATTTTTTGTGATTTTCCAATAAAAAACACTGATTTATACCACCAAAATTGGGATTTTTTTTAAACAGACCTGAAATGAGCTAAAGATCACCGGTTGCATTTTCTTTATGTCAAAAGTAGGGATGACAACGTTGGTCAACGTCTGATTCAACTTTGTTGTTCCTAGTATGCCCGTTACAAGGCTTCTTAGGTACTTCCCGTTGTACTTTGGGCCTAGCAGCGCCTTGAACAGCCTTATAATGCAAGCAAATGGCCCCCTAAATTTGCTCCAGAAAACATAAACAATCATGAAATATAAAGTATTCAGTGATTAATGAAGAATCTTGATGAATATCTTGGAGTTCATATTTCATCTTACCTTCTTTGTGGGAAAATTTTGGGAGTGTTTTTAAGATAAAATGGAACGATGTCTTTAGCAGCATACAAAGGTCTGTTACTTTTGTCCGGAGCCGTTAGCATTACTGTCACTAGACCACCGGTGCTTGTTCCTGCAATCACATCGAAATAATCTGCTAGCCTCGCTTCCTCGCCATCTAATTCCTGCGCACATATGTGTGTGTGTGTTTATGTTCTCATGTATCAATAATCCTACAACGATTAATTATCGGTGCACGTATCACAAATGGTCTTGTAAAAGTGATCTAGCAACGTACCCTTGAATTTTTTTTTTTATTAATTAGCAGGTAGTTTAAGAACAAGATTGGCACGAGTTTTTTTTGGCAACTTCTTGTGCTTCAAGGTAATTCACTATCCAGGATAGCAAGCGAATTCCGTAGAGTTTGGTGGAAAAAAATGATTAATTAGTAAAACTCTATAGAGTTCGCTTACAGGAATAGCAAACTGTCTGGAAATACAAAAGTTTAAAAAAACACCAAGATCGAAGTATGTACCAGTCAGTCACGCGTATCTAAAATAACCTACTTTCAAAAAAAAAATCAGCAACCCTTCGAGTCGCTTGTTCAAGTGGCATTAGCTAGGTCCCAAACAATTTTTTTCAATGTATGTATGTATTCAGTGATTCATGCATGCATTTGAGAATCATACCTGAAGCTGTGACTCAAGGTACTCGAGAATGACACCAGGAATGACACCTCTGATGCCTCCACCGTCTATGCTAAGAACGGTTATGCGCTTTCCGGTATTTGGTGGTCGGGCTCCTACATGGTTTGTTTTTGGCCTTTCGCTGGTCATCGAGAATTCGTAAGAGGTATAGAGCCTTGACCTAAGTTGGAGTGATGTGCTTTTACTTTTAAACCTCTTAAAACTTTGAGTTAAGTTTGATTTTCTAATGTTTGTCCATTTTAACTAATCGAGTACCAACCTTGTTTTATTTAACATATCATAATAGGTGGTTGACCGAAAAAAGTTAACATTATTCTTCTAAAATACTAACTTTTATCATGGTATATGTTAAAAAAAGACTTGGTACTCAAATAGTTAAAATGAACTAAACGAGTACCAACCTCGTTTTTTTTTTTATCATATCATAATCCGTGGTTAATTTCAAAAGGTTAACCTTCTTCTCCTGAAATACAAACTTTGTTTTATTATGGTGTATATATGTTAAAAAGAATGGAGTTGGTACTCAAATAGTTAAAATGAAGAAAGGGTGCATTTGGTTCACTGGAATTCAGTGATATTAGAATTAATCTGAATTCTAACTCTTAAGGTGTTTAGTTTACATAATTTGTTGGAATTGGAATCTCAATTACAAATTTCCAATCTTCAAGTGTTTGCTTGACAAAAGAATAGGAATTGGGCATAAATTCCTTTAACTAGAGGAATTCAAAATTCTTTCTACATACGAAGGAATTCAAGTAAACCCATTGGAATTTTCGATCAGTTGATGTCGTCGCATCCGCCACCCCATCACCATCCATCATGCCCGACCTCTTGGTCACCGTCTTGACCCGACCCGGCCCGCCGACGACCAACACCGTTTCGACACGCATCATTTCCACCTGAACCATTTTGACGTGCACCATTTCGACCCGTACCGTTGTGACGCGCACAGTTTCAACCCGTACCATTGCGACAAGCACAGTTTCGACCTGAACCGTTTCAACACGCACCGTTCCGACCCGAACCGTTTTGATCTGAATCGTTTTAGCGTGCACCGTTTCGACCCGTATCGTTTTCGACCTGAACTGTTTCAACCTGAACCGTTTTGACTCGTAGTGTTTTGACAAAAACCGTTCAACCTATGCCGTTTTGACTTGAACCAAGGGTGGTGGGGTCGGGGTGATAGATCCCAAATTATTTAACAACTAAACACATCAAAATTGGAATTGAGATTCCAATTCCAACAATTTCTAATTCTTATTGGAATGTTTAAATTCCAAATCAATTAATCCAAATTCCCATTCATATACAAATTCCCATTCCAAAACATTTTGTGAACTAAACACACCATAATATTATGAACGCAAAAAGGAATTTAACTCTTAAAATTTAAAGGCTTATTGGATTTTATCACCTCCAGCTATTAGCTGTTGGTCGCTGCCACCCCCAACTTAACACTCAGTCTGTTCTGGCACCACTATGTTAACTAAGCACAATTAGGGTTTTTGCCTACATGTTACCCTTTTTTCCAACATGGCTATTATGACGTGGCACATGCTCCTTTCTCATCAGCTTAAAAGCCTTGTAAAGTGTAGAACCAAACCCTAATCTTCATCAACATGCCCTCATGGTCGAATCGAGACCAATTCAAGCACTAATTTCCTCCATATTCATCCATTAATCCGAAATACACACCCGAAGTTCGAATCGAGACCAATTCAAGCCCTAATTTCCTCCATATTCATCCATTAATCCAAAATACACACCCTAAGTTCGAATCGACATGAGTTACTCTTCCAATTCTTCATGTAGTGTAAACAAAAACTATAAAATATTCAAGGTCGATTTGGAGTGAAACTTGTATTGTCATCATGAAATTGTTGCAGTTATTCGTGTGGCTGGTCGAAAAGTGTTTGACATGGTAATGAATTTTATGGTTGTTCACAATGGCCTGTAAGTTCTTTCCTTATGGATCAAATTTATTTTTTTGTTTGAAAATCTAAAGTGGTAATCTTTGTGTGTAGATATCCGACTTCAAGTTCTGTATGTGGAAACAAGATTTCGACAAATTGTTAAAAGCTCATTCAAATGCCAGTTCAAGTGCAATGATAACAAATCCTATAAGTTACCAAGAGTTAAAGAATGAGAATTTGCAATTGCAGAACATGTTACTAATAGAAGAGAACAAGAATCTGAACGGACAAACATGTGCCAAAGAGTCCATGTGGAAGCAGCCATTTGTATTTACTTTGTTATTTGTCATTGCCCTATGTTT
>JARYGA010055955.1:0-23265 GCA_030545235.1 Helianthus tuberosus | reverse complement strand
ACTAGGTGATAGTTATAGTGCCGGGAAGTGCCTAAAACACACTTTAAGTGCAGAATTCTGCATTTATTTACAAAATTCAGCATTGTAACATACTAGTAAAGTGCAAAAATATGGTAGAATGGTCCTGTATGCTTTCCTAAGTGCCGGGAATAAATTGTGTTACAAATATATATATATATATATATATATATATATATATAAGACACTTTACGGACTAATTAAACACTTTAACGAAACGATATCCAACCGAATAACCAGACATTACCCGGGACATCAAATTTTTGTCAAATACATTGTTTTATTATTTTTGACTAGTCATGGTCCCTGTTTACCATAACACCCACTAAAAATCAAATAGCTAACATATATAAACATATTACTTGAAATTTAACTATCATTTACCCATTTAGTTGCAAATTTTACATCCAATCCCCACTAAAGCGAATTCGGTCCCAAGGGACCCCACCATATATCCACACCGTACTTCACATCTCCTAACTAGATTTAATTCCATTTGTTTAATAGATCTTGCTTGTTGAATTGGCCATAATATTAGAAGGAATCTTATAAGTATGGAGCTATAGATCATTCATCATTTCAAATCTTACACCCTCATTCCTCACTCTCTCTCTCCTTCTTCTCGGTTCACCACAACCGCCACCACCTTCACCATTCCACCACCATCCTCTTCCATTTTCAAGTTTCATTCAAGACCTTAAGGTGATACAAGGAAGCTTGCAACTTGTGGAGCTTCAAAGGGCTTTGCTTCTTGCTTTTTCATCATCATTCTTCATCATTTTCTTCAGTAGAATCATCCCTAGCTATAAGCTAGTAGTAAGTCTTGATTTACTCTTGTTTATGTCTACTTTGAGTATTTAAAAGTTATGTATTGTTGAAATCCATAAGAACACTAAAAGAGTTAGAACAAGAAACATAAACATGAAGCTTACATAAAGTTTACATATGAATGAAACATGAAGATGAAATATTGTAGTAGGATGTTGTAGTAAACATATTGTTGATTTTATGTTGATTCTTGGTTGTGTGAGGTTAATCACCATATGAATCTTGTTAAATAATATTTAGTAATATGATTTAACAAGATTAGAAAGTGGTTATGTGCTACATAAAATAACCACCTTCTAACTAAATATGAACTTGATAAAAATGATTTTTCATGAAATATAATTAAACTAATCTTGTAAATCAAAGAGTTACAAAAGATTTTTCTAAATACACTAAGTTCAAGAACCGATTTCTAAAAGGTTATGACCTTTACATACTCTTACACTATTTTTAGAACTAAAATAACTGTAGAAACCTTTTATTTACAAGAAGAGTTCAAGAGTCGTATTTTTGTAAAAATTGTTTACAAGTTGTAAACACCAAACTTTTGTAAGAAAATGGTTTTTAAAGAAATAACTACACTTCGGAAGGTAACTAAGTCCACTAAAAGCTTCACTAAGTTACTACACGTTTTCAGAAAGTATCAAGTTCATGATTAGTGTGTAACACATATAGTTTTTACTCTCGGTAATGTAAAGTTGTTTAAAAGATAATTATTGACGATTGTTGATTGAATTTGAAAAGAAAATGATATGCTTATTAGCATGGACACCTCTGTTTTTAGGGGAAACTCTGGCGAAATTTTCTAAAAATCGTAAGACTTAGAAAATTATTTTCTAACAAGTGTTTGCAAATATGTTTTAAACATTGTCTTTCAAAGTAAACTTCGCCATGAATATTGTTACAAAACTTCAAAGGGTCGGAGGTGGGTTTTCGAAAATAAAAGCGGATAAATATATATTTAGAATATATATTACATACTAAAACGCTTGTGTGATTATTTGCTCATTTGGGAACTAGTTATATTATTTAGGACAAAAATAATGTAACTTAGCAAAATACCATCACATTTATAAATCCGGAAAATACGTTTACGAATATATTTTGGGGTAAACATTATTTGGATACAAAGAATGAAAATATATATTATTTTTGGGAAAAATATATATTTTGGGACATATTATTTTTTATAAATAAATTATTATATATTTTCTAGAGTGGGACTTAAAAATATATAATGTCAAGACGTGAAATCAAAAAAATACATGTATAAATACCCCCATCCTTGGGAAGGAAATACGCACATAAAAATACTTGAGAAGTATGAATACGGAATAGTTGCCTAACTATTATTTCAAGACCTAAAAATATAATGTAAGTTAAAATAATTATTATTTTAACAATAAGTTGTAACTTGGAATAATATCGAAGTATCGTAACTCAAACGTAAATACAAAGGCAAGAAACGGCCCGATCGTCTAATAGACATTAGTACGTTGTAGGTTGTCGGGTAGCTGATCAAGTCTGAGTTGACGTTACGATACAGGAGACGTAATACAGTGAGTTCATGTCCCCCTTTTTCTTTTAACTGTTTTCAGTTTTATACTTCGGGGGTGGAATACATGTTACAATTATTACAGGCATTTTATACATGGTATGGTGAGGTTAAGGAGGGCATACTACTTAGATCATGTGAGTGACAGGCGCGTAACTTAAGGCCATTAATCCTCGTCATAGGACCGAGGGACATGAGTGATAGATCTATTTGGGTGTAGCGAGCCCACACCCATGAGGTCAGGGTGACCCATAGTGGTGACTGTGTCTTACAGCCGAAGCCCGGTACAAATTTGCTAGGTTTGAGTACTTCCTGCATCACTTCACACATACCAGTGGCTTTGCAACCCATTGGTGATCTCTTTTTCCTTAATGCTACATACCAGGGACTTTCATACATACACCGTTTACAAAGGTTTATACAAACTCACATACACATGAACTCGCTCAACTTTTGTTGACTTTTCAAACTACATGTATTTCAGGGAATTGATCGGATCTGGCGGGTGATGCACGTTAAGCTGCGTATTAAATAAAAGATGTCATCCAGGGGTGTAGGGTTTGGGAGGTGTAACCCTTGCCTGGACGGGTCACATGTCTCCAAACCTCGTTTTGTTTAAGGTCTTTTGTTGAGTCCATTGTGAACTCATTTTTAAGCAAGTCATGGTTGTAACTTAATTTGGGTAGTTGTTTCAAGACAATTATGTTATTGCATTTTCTAATTTATATTAATGGATGAACATCTTGTGTTTTTATCATATAGCATTGTTATGATTGTTGCTATGGTATTAAGAAGTCACACCAAATAAACCCCCGCTTCCAAAAAAGCCAGGGTGTGACAAATTTGCACCTTCAACCCCAGAGACTATGTCCTGTGGGACAATGAGGCGTCCAATGCCGAAAAACCGGGCAAACTGGCTCCCAAGTGGGAGGGAACTTACATCATCGACGAAGTCCTCGAGAAAGGAGCATACAAGCTGTGCACACTTGAAAACAAGGAAGTCCCCAAGACTTGGAATTCTCAACAATTAAGGAGATGCTATATGTAACCAGCCCTACCTTTTATTTTTCCTTGTAATGAACGGCCGCGTGCCCAACACAGTTGACTTTAATATAAGAAGTGTTGGTTATCTTATCTCATGCGAATTTTTGTTACAACTGCATATATTACTTCGGGCATACAGGAAAACATCAATGGCTCAGACATAGGGAACGTTGTAGACCTCAAAGGCTCGTCACAACTAAGTGCACAGCCGGGTCAAGAACACACAACTAAAGCCTATCAAGCCAAATGACACTTCGTGCCCATTTACACACGAAAGCATCGTATACATGGTAAAACAAACATTGTAAGACCCCCAAGGCTGAACACAGCCGGGTCAACACAATAACCTGTAAAAAACGATCACTTTGTATACACGAATCAAACTACGTGCTTAATGACAGAACAAACGTTGTAAAGTTTTATAAGCGTAACACAATACAGTGCAAAGCTAGAACGACTAACACAATTTAACCTGTCACATCCACCATTCATTCGTGATACCTAATCAAAGTAATTGCACATGCACATATTGTAACAGAAACAAAATTCACAACGAATAAGGCTAATAACCCATGGTCAACATAAATATACCAAGAGTATCAAACATAACAACAGAACACAAATTGTTCACAAGCATGAAAGACAAGTAAATTTCAAGGGATTGTCAGATGATTACAAGACCATAGGGTCAGTACGCGGCATGCAAGCCGGAAGTCTTCAGTCTTGATGACTAGGCCCGGCACCCCCAGCTTCACGGTCTTCATATCCAAGAGCTTTCTTCAGCAACTCGAGATAACTTTCCAACAGCCTTGATAATGGCGAGATAACTTTCCAACAGCCTTGATAATGGCGAATTCGAGAAACTCATACTCTTGCCGTTTCTCAGCATAACGAGCAGCACAGTCAGTTTTATACAAGTCAAAATTCTTCAGCGCTTCCTTCGCCTCAGCAGCTGATCTTCCCTCGCCATAGCCATCCTTGCAGCCATTATCATACGCGGCTTCGCCAAGCTCAAACATATACTTAGCTAGCTCCTCAGACTTAACACTACGATCCGCAATCTAGGGAAAACAAAATAAGCATGCCAAATAGGAAACAAAGTAAAGTAGATAAAAGAAGCAAGAAAAAGCATACCAATGGAACGCCACGCGCGAGCAACCACTTGCTGTCAGCATTAGCCTCCTCTGCTATAATCTCAAAAGCCTGGACTTCTGCAGATCTTTCAGTAACAAGCTGCTGCAATTTGGCAATCCGCTGGAGGTATTCACTTTCTCTCTTCTGGTGCGAAGCACGCTCCTGCTCAGCCTCATCGCTTATCTTAGCTTTTTCTCCTTTCAACTTAGCAATGGCATCACGAGCGGTTTGCATTTCCCGGTTGGTTCGTTCGCAAGCAGTTTCCCATTCCTTCTGCTTGTTAACGTTAAACTGTTTTTCCTTAGCAAGTTTGTCCTCCGCGTAGCAACCCTCCACGCCAGGCCTTTCTTTTCAGCGTTAAATTTTTCCTTCTCTTCAGCAAACGCCTTCTTAGCAGCCTCGAATTCCAACGTATCCTCCTCCATCAACTGCCATTCCCATACAATCTCTTGGGAAGTAGCATAAAAATTAACCCCAACATGGATATGATCATCCAAGAGATCCATCCGATGGCGTGTTTTTTTTTAAACAATCTTTCAGCTGGGGGGAGGGATAAAGAAAAGAACTCACGACAGTTGTTAAGGTCGTTCATCCGAGAGCCCTGAGTCAAGTTCCATCGAGGTGCATGTGGGAGATCGGCGCATGCAGGATTGTGGGTATCCCAAGACCCACCCTGAACATGTTCATACTCTGGACTGTGGTGAGTCCCAGAAACACCACCTTCCCCAGAGCTCCGTACACGCTTAGTGTAAATGGTGTGACGAGGAGTAGCCTAACTTGATTCCACCTCAGTGTCAGCACCACCACCACCACCCTCATCACCACCAGCACCAGTAGTACCACCCTCTCCAACTTGCTCAACCTCCACACCATCCTTTCTCCTTTTTCCATCAGGATCAGAGCGCAGAGGAGACAGATCAAAAGTTCTAAAAGGCGGAGAGGTAGTGGGTGTAATATTGGAGACATCAACCTTACGAACGCCTTTACCTAGCTTAAGACCTGTTACAGGTCAGGCAATAGTTAAAAGCAAGAAAGAAATGTAAAGAACAAGACACTCATAAACAGAAAGAATTGTACCTCGAGAACCAGAAGCGGACTTATACATCTTCTCCAGAAGGTTACCAGCTTTTGCACTAAAAACATTCAGGTCAATCTCTGACTCTGAAGGTGCAATAGTAGTCTCTTTCTGAAGCTTAGATTTTTTCTACGCAAGCGCAACGGCAGCCTGCTCATCAAGTTCCTTTTTCTTGTCTTCAAGAATCTTCTTCTTCTTCATTATCTCCGTCAGGGTAGCATCATCATCCGGATCACGCTCAGCACACTTATCTCCTACGTCTAAACCAGAGAGCATGTCAGAAACGACAACATAGTCCAGGAAAGAGAGGTTAGAAGATTGCTTACAAGGTGCCCCAAACACGGGTTCCTCGACCTTCTTCATTTCAAACTTATCTACTTTCTTCTTCTTTCGGGTTTCTAGTTGTTCAGCAGTATCAATCGGAGTATCAACATCATCAGCAGCAGGCTCATTCACGGGCTCATTCACAGTCCCTTTTGGTGGACCTGCACGCGGGGAACGAGGGATTAGACCTTCATGAAAGCAAGAAAGAAATGTAAAGAACAAGACACTCATAAACGGAAAGAATTGTACCTCGAGAACCAGAAGCGGACTTATACATCTTCTCCAGAAGGTTACCAGCTTTTGCACTAAAAACATTCAGGTCAATCTCTGACTCTGAAGGTGCAATAGTAGTCTCTTTCTGAAGCTTAGATTTTTTCTACGCAAGCGCAGCGGCAGCCTGCTCATCAAGTTCCTTTTTCTTGTCTTCAAGAATCTTCTTCTTCTTCATTATCTCCGTCAGGGTAGCATCATCATCCGGATCACGCTCAGCACACTTATCTCCTACGTCTAAACCAGAGAGCATGTCAGAAACGACAACATAGTCCAGGAAAGAGAGGTTAGAAGATTGCTTACAAGGTGCCCCAAACACGGGTTCCTCGACCTTCTTCATTTCAAACTTATCTACTTTCTTCTTCTTTCGGGTTTCTAGTTGTTCAGCAGTATCAATCGGAGTATCAACATCATCAGCAGCAGGCTCATTCACGGGCTCATTCACAGTCCCTTTTGGTGGACCTGCACGTGGGGAACGAGGGATTAGACCTTCATGTGATCTATCAGAACCCTCACTCGAAAGGACAATAACCTCCTCTCGAGTAGGGCTAAGAACATCGTCATGATCGTCCCCACCGTCTTCACCTAAAATGGGGTTAGCATAAGAAGCAAGGCTCTCAGTGGTAGGGTGCAAGAAACGATCCCTTATCTGATCCAACCACACAGGCCTCCCTTTGGGTAATATTGCCACAACCATGGCACCACCGACCTTAGGATCAAGAACGTTCATCAAGCTATATCCTGCTGTAAAATGCAACAACATCAGGAGACATATGACAAAATTAGGGAAGAACATAAAACAAATTAGCAACAGTAGTACCTTTACCTTGGTAGCCATAGACAGGAAAACCCCTAGGGTTCTGGTGTGCCCATAACATGCTCATCCCGGCCGCCACCAGTGCCCTCTCTTCAAGTTGAGCGATAGAAGTAGCCTTCCGGGTCAACACTTTGTACCACTCTTGCTCAACAAAATCTATGGACACATTTACACGAGGAACCCCTTCACTCTCTTCACGGTAATGCATATCAATGGGAATAACCTCTCGGTGAACGTAGAAAAATTTCTGCTTCCAATCATGCAGACTCTTCGGTCGGTTAGTACTGCAAGGATTAACCCCACTGGTTCGGGAATTGAAAGAATAGAAACAGCCAGTATAACTCACAAAATAAAACACATTAAACATCTCGAAAGTTGGTTCGATACAGTTGGCCCTACATATGAACTCAAAATGAGTAATCCGGGGTAACCCTAGAGCATTTATCTGCGAAATGTGTAGCCCATAGTTTGTCAACACCTCTCCGGTGAACTTCGTCATAGGAAGGCGGAAGTTACCTTCCCGAAAGAAAGCGACATATAACGCTATGTATCCCGGAGGAGCATCCAAAGCGGTGGAATTAGGGCTCGGAAACTGAGCACCCCACCGGAAACCCATATCCCGAACAAGGTTTTGGAATTCTTCCTCCTTCCAGTTTATTTCCGCACGATCCGGACTAGGAGGATTCCTGGGTTTGTACTTCCTTTTCCTCGTAGGATTACCACTGGTGGACATGATTATGAAAGACGGAAGGAAAAATTTGGAGATAAGAAAGAAGAGATAAGTGGAAAAAGATGAGAGGAAAATGGAGTTTGAATTTTGAAAGTAGAGGAAAAATGGGAACCGCCAACTATTTATACCCATCGCATTAAATGCGATGGGTAGTGGACCGTCAGAAAAGAAAAACGGCGTCCAATGAGAAGAAGACACGTCAGAAGAGAGATAAACCGTCGCCTCGATTCTAGGGGACGTGGACAACACGCGTCTGACAGGTGGCTAAAAAGTAACTGACGGTTCTGAAAAGGCGACTGTTCATCTCCGAAAAGACAGCAACATCAGACGGCACGTCAGTTATGTCCGTTGTACTCATTCCAATAAAAGGAACTTCCCTTAGAAGAAACCGCCAAAATGCAACATTGCCACCATGCGCCGTTTTGGCTCAACTTTGCAAAGGTTGTCATCACGCGCCGTACACCGTCTTGGCTCAACTTTGCAAGATTATCGCCATGCGCCGTTTCAGCTCAACTTTGCAAAGGTTGTCATCACGCGCCGTGCGCCGTTTTGGCTCAACTTTGCAAGATTATCGCCATGCGCCGTTTTGGCTCAATTTTACAAAGCCGCCATCACGCGATGTGCGCCGCTTTGGCCTAACTTTGCTAAGCTGCCATCACGCGCCGTGCGCCGTTTTTCCCCAACCTTGCAAGGTTGTCACCACGCGCCGTTTTGGCTCAACTTCGCAAGGCTATCACCATGCGCTTTACAAAGATAAACAACAAAAACCACTATCCTTATAAGTCCAGAATCCCTACTAGACGATCAACTCAAATAGAAGGCACACTGGACTGGGGGACTTGAAGAGGTATGGTCCCAATTCCATGCACACATGGCAGGGACCACACCACTTTTCTCGTCCTACATGGCGCGACATCAGTAAACTAATCTAGAAGCTTCTGGAAGATGAGAAGGTGCACTAAAGATACTCCTCCAGACATAAAGGACAACACGTGTCACCACTAATCGGATGCCATATAGACCTGCGACACAACCTGGGGGCAGACCGACAGCTGCAGTACGAATTCGCCTACGTGGACAAAAGACGGCGCGCCACCTGGACCATTATCTTGGCCACAGCAGAGGAGACCAAGAGGATATTCCCCTTGGTCGGATAGCTAGCGCCCAATAGTAGTTGGCAAAGTCACTCCTCCCTCCTTCACCCTCCGACTATAAATAGGACCCTTCATCATTCAGGTTAAACATTCGGTTCTCCTTACATTTCACCCACAACACACACCATTTTCTCCTCAGAACAGTACTTATTCTCACGCCGGAGCCCGGTTAAGCGGGAAACCCCCATATTCCCCTCTTAACGAGCTAACGGTTTGCTGTTTTACAGGACCGCAATCTTAGACGAGTAGAGGAGATTGAACCTACATAAGAGACGACCCAGCTAGTTAACCTTCGGTGTTAACCAGTGTTTCATCATATACTTTTTATATTATAAAAACTCTACACACAGAATTTGATGCCATGGATGTGAATGCTCTCACACTTTAATGGTCATCATTCATCATTCACTTTTTTTAATTAAAATAAGACAAAAGATCAAATACAAATACCCTTATCATACAAAACGTACGAATATAGTGAAAATGTTAAAAAACGTGGTGGCATTTTCGTAATTATTTACTCGTATAGTAATTATCAAAATTACTCTACAAATGATCTTGTAGGGTAATTTTGATCTTGTAGAGTAAATTTGTAGAGTATCATAATTACTCTACAAATAATCTTGTATGGTAATTTCAATCTTGTAAGGTACTTTTGTAGAGTATCATAATTACTCTACAAATGATTTTGTAGAGTAATTTTGAATTGTATGTTGTTTGATAAACTTGCTGAGTAGTTTTGATGAACTTGTAGAGTAATTTTGATGCAGAGTAATTTTGATAATTATCATACAAGATCAAAATAATCTACAAGATACACTTGTTGAGTAATTTTGATAATTACCCTACAAGAACAAAATTACTCTAGAAGATCATTTTTAAAGTAATTTTGATAATTACCCTGAGAACAAATAATTACGAAAATGCTACCGCGTTTTTTTTTGGCTTTTTTCATGTCTTTCGTACATTTTGTACGATAAGGCATTTTGTATATAAACTTAACCAATGTTGTAGAAGGCGCTAAGCGCTAGTCGGGCGGTGAGGTACAGCCTAGGGATTAATCGAGATTAATCGGAATGGGATTTTTATATGTATTTTTTCAAAATTATATATATATATATACCCAATAATATAAAAATAATACTTCAAAATTCACATAAATACTTCAAGTTTCAGATAGTATGGCTCGATTTTGACCAATTTTGACCGCCTAGGACCGATTTTGACCAACTAATATTGTCCGATTAATCCGATTTTTGACCGCCTAGGACCAATTTTGACCGCCTAGGACCGATTTTGACCGATTTTTTTACCATGACCGATTAATTGACCGCCTAGCTCAAAATTAGGCAGTAGATGACCGCCTAGCGCCTAGGAGCCGATTAATCAGCCGCCTAGGCCGATTTCTGCAACCATGAACTTAACCCTTAAAAAATATGTTAGATAAATAATTAAAAATTGCATTAAACATAAAAAGTACAATAAAAAAATAAACTATTGAATATAAATAAAAAACAAACGTTGCAAAAAAAAAACTACCTAATTTAAATAAAAAAACAACCTAAAAGTTACATGACCAATTCCACTTTGCACAAATTTCTCGTTTGCGTTCTATGAGAACGGACCGATACGGTTCTTCGGCGTTTTCGTGCGATTGCCTATTCACTTACAAATCTTTATTCTTCTCGATCTCAATCATGTATTTCATGTATCGTTCTTCTCTTTTTAACTTTGTATCCGCCAACAATTTGTGTCGTTCTCTATTCTAGTCCATATCCAAAAAAAAAATTTCCGACTCGAATTTGTTTATGGAATCCACCAAACTTTCTTTCCCTTTGCTTGACGACTCGAAACTTTTCCTCCTTTGCGGCCTAGTTGGTGTTGTATCAACGGTTGGATCTGAGTTGATGTCAGGAATGTTGCTTGATAACCCATCCGTTGAGGTTGTGTAATTTCCTAACTCGGACATTTTTTTATCTTTTTTTGAGAACCTCCTCTACGAGTATCCTTTGAGCCATCATGATCAACCAATGGAATGGGTACCCATTTCGCGAGTCCTTGCAATTTCTCAAGCCTCCAAATGAATAAATCTAGTTTTCTTTGAGTAAAGCCTTTGGTACTCACTTAGGGCGACTTGGATTACGTTCTCATCGTCCCACTTGGTTGATTGCGAAGCTAATATATATATATATATATATATATATAGGGAGCCGCTAGAATGAGAACCACCACGAGTTATGAGAACCACGAGAACCGCGCCCCGCGGGTGGCCGTCGGCGACGAAATTTTTTTTACACCTAGATCCGTATATTTTAGGACCGGGTGTAAATTTTCGGTTCAAACGGCGCGCCCGAGGGGGTAGTTTTTTACGCCCAAAGTTTGGTAAAAAAAAAAAGAAAAATTAAAAAAATCCAAACTTTGGGCGTAAAAAACTACCCCCTCGGGCGCGCCGTTTGAACCGAAAATTTACACCCGGTCCTAATATATACGGATCTAGGTGTAAAAAAAATTTCGTCGCCGACGGCCACCCGCGGGGCGCGGTTCTCGTGGTTCTCATAACTCGTGGTGGTTCTCATTCTAGCGATCCCCTATATATATATATATATATATATATATATATATAGGATAAGGCTAGGTAGAAAACCCTCTTTAGGTAGAAAACCCGGGAAACTCAAAGCTCCAGACATTTTTTTTTTTTTGAAAAAAATAACACATGTAATATACATGTTTTTAAGAGTTTTGGGCCAAAAAAATCAAAAAAGCGCCGAAGGGTTTTTTTAAAAAAAAAAAACAAATTTCAGCAACTTTCAGCATTTGTTGTCTAACACATGTTAGTTAACGAAGTTTTTGGAACTTGTTTATTTTTTTTTTTTAAAAAAGTACTCGGCGCTTTTTTGATTTTTTTGGCCCAAAAGTCTTAAAAACATGTATATTACATGTGTTATTTTTTTCATAAAAAAAATGTCGGGAGCTTTGAGTTTCCAGAGTTTTCTAAGAAAGATAGGGTTTTTTGTCTAGCCCAACCCTATATATATATATATATATATATATATATATATATATAATAAAATAGAAATGTAAGAAAATAATATACCTTTTCCATGTAGCACGCATTGAGTCAACTCATTTATTTATATCCGTCCATTTGCCCGATCCATGGATCGAGTAGTAGCACCATGTAGTCTTCCAAAATGTGCGATATTTCGTCTCCAAAAACCTTTTTTTTGTTATTGATTTTCGACACTTTTGTCCTCAGAAAAATGTAAAATCGCCTTCACCAAGGAACACTCTTCATCTTCTATCCAAGGTTGCCTTCGGTTGGTGATTTCTTTCCCTTTGCCCCATCCTCCACGACTAGCCTTAACTTGTATTTCTTCATTCTCTAGTTCATCTTCTTCGGCTAGTAGTTCTTCTTTTTCTTCTTCTTCTTAGTAGTTTTCACCTGAATTGGGATCACGAACCAGGTTACGATACGGTTTGTTTTGGTAGTGGGAGGTAGGCTCGCGATACGCGAAACGGTCGACCATTTGGTCATCCATATGTGGGTTGGAAACGGGTTGCTCGTTGGGTGATAAAGTAAAATGACCGTTGACGACTTGGGTTGGCATGTTTGGATGGGAGAAATGTTGTGGATAAAGTGGTTACAGTTGGGTGGGTCTTGGTTGGGTAGGTATCAATTTGTCTTGTAAACGAAACCTACCTTGTGCACCTAGATTAGCACGGACATGCGGCCTAAATTTTTCTTCATAGCTGACATTTTTTACTTGAGCCGTCCATAGAGTTTTTTGATTCAAAATTTGGTGTTTTAGGGTGTATTTTAAAGAAATAAAGTGTGTATAAAATAGGGTAATTGTTGAGGTATATATAAGGTTCAATTGTTTTTTTTTTATAAAAAAAACATGCCCCAACAGTCATAATGTCATTCAAGGGTACATTTCCACACACCAATTCTTCTAGCAAGCATGCGATACACATCACTCGTTCACTCCATCACGCTTGATGGATTGCTCGCGGCGGTGTTCCATCACCGATCACCCATCATGGAATCTGTTAGTGCATTTTGTATGTCCATAGTTAGAAATCTGTCTGTATTTGTTACGTTTAAAGTCTTGAGTCTGTAATATATCGGACAAAGGTTTCACTAGGTGTCGTTAGGTTATGTCAGGTCAGTATACGGTACGGCACGACGCGAGGAAACTGAACAAGATCAGACATGATGTCATCATGACTAAATGATGACATCATAATCTATATCAAATGCATGAAAGAAGTCAATAACATTCATACGTAAAATATAAAGGAGTCTGCATGAATTGATTGATCGGATCAGAAGTCAACTGCCACTCGATCGGATGAGTTTGACCACGTCCGATCGGATTACATCATCAGAAGTCAACTGCCACTCGATCGGATGAGTTTGACCACGTCCGATCGGATCACATCATCAGAAGTCAACTGCCACTCGATCGGATGAGTTTGACCACGTCCGATCGGATCACATTTCTACCCTCCTATAAAATGCCATCCGATCCATTCAGTAGAGAGAGCACACATATCAGAGAAAACACAGTTCATAACCGTTCATAACCTTCAAGCGCAAGTTCATCAGATCTTCATCATCTACATCAAAACACTCTCGGTTTCTTCACGATTCTTATATTTCGAGTGTCTAGTGTGTAGATCGAGTCGAAATTATGTTCGGTTGTCGTTTGTTATGGAATAAAACGATAGTTATATACGTTTTCGCGCACGATTACGGTTCGATTTAACGGATTCCGCACGTTAAATCGAATCCACCGCAGATCTAGTGATCGTTTACGATCCGATCCTGAACTCACAGAATCACCCAAACCATCCTAGAAAAGTTAAATGAGTTCCTTAATAGAAGGTTAGAGCAAATTACAAATCATGGGTTGGTAGACGGGCAACAAGCTGCGCCGCCACCCCCTTTTGAATTGCAAATCCTACTCGGCTAAACACATAACTATGGCCTACAGACACTGTCGCATGCGCAAGTGCTGCCTTTTAAACCCGCTTCAAGAAACCGGACGCCACAGGGGCCAGACAACCAAAGGTATCGAACGCGAAAGGAAGGAAGGCATGTTGATTATCTATGCAGGCCTGCTCGTGCTTGGATATTTTCCCCGCCTCAGCCTTCCGCGTCGCTTGCCCTGAAACAAAACCACTGCCCCTGAAACCGGCAAGAGGTGACACCCCCGTGAACCTCAAACTATTTTGGCGAGTGCTTTTTATGGTAAAACCGTGAAGGAAATCAATGGTGTTTTCGGGTTATCCCCTCGGCAAAAAGCTGTTTTTGATTGTTTACGAGTCCCCCCACGCTCAAGATTTCCTTACTGTTATCCCGATCGAGGGCTTGGGGCAATGTATGTCGGCAGTAGAATATCGGTCTATCCTCAAATATCAGTTGATGATACCGTTGTACCCTGAGGATGAACCGTGCCGTGTTTGTCGGAAGGTGTGTCATGATAGCTTCGGGGAACATGCCCTTCACTGCAAAGAACTTCCTGGCTTCAAGTACAGACACGATCTGGTTAGAGATGTGTTGTTTGACGTTCTCAAGCGAGCTGGTATCGCTGCTAAAAAAGAGGCTCCGGTTAATTTCCTAACGGACCCGAAGGAGGGGAGGTCTTCCCTTCGACCAGCCGATGTGCTGGTTTTTGGATGGTCCGGGGGTAAGCATGCTTGCAAAGTTAAATTAGAACATATTAAAACATCACATAAATAAAAGTAGCCCTTTTGAATTATATTAGCACATGTAAATTAAATAAGATAATTGATTTTAGCATATATATGAATTATATCAGCACATTAAAAACAAAAAATAAAAATAAAAAAACAACTAATTGCCCACTAACATAATCACAGAGAATTTCCAAACTATAAATTTCCAACAAAGTTGTGCTATATGTTGTTGTAATATAGGCCTTGGGAGTTTTTCAAAAAAACTTTTGTATTTTTTCACTTTTAACCTTAAAATTTTAATGTCTTGCATTTTACCCCTTTGACTTTTATACTTTTACCAAAAAACTTTTCATCTTTTACAATTCAACCCCCAACACTTTTTTGTTTTCAACTTTGGTCCCCTCATACTTTTTATCTTTCATAAGTTTTTCGTTTTAAGTTTCGTTATAAATTTTTCGAGTCAACACGCCACATGTGTCTAGGATTCAACGTTTTTTTGTCTGTTTTTTCCCATTTGACAGACAGTCGCAACACGTCTATCTTTCTTCATATGACAAGTTCGTCGCAACACGCATGTCTTGGATCGACTTAGTTATTTTTTTCTACGTTTTACATTTATGTCTAATTTTTTTGAATTAACACGCTGCAACGGGCGTACGTGATTCAACGATTTTATGGCTGTTTTTCGTTCGGTATTATTTTTTACTTTTTTATTTATTTTGTTTTTACAAGCTCCTCTGATGTTGGTGGTTGTTGGCAGTGCTGTGGCATTAGTGCTAATTGGCACGATTTTACGAACATATTTAACCTATGAAGTTTTTTACTAATAATTTGTTTCGATTTTACAACTATATCTCTTTTACTTAAGAAAAACGAATTTTTATGTGCGGGTCGATATAAATTCGATTTGCTCTACGTTTCGACGTAAACTTTTTATGGCAACAATTAAGCAGTATGAGATCTGAACTATTAAGAGACAGTATAATGCTTAACCGTTCAGTGACAAATGTCTCAACAATTCAGATTAGATGTCTTAACCATTGAGACTTGGTATAATAATTAATCATTCAGATGCAAATGTCTGAACCATTCAGATGCAAATGTCTGAAACATTCAGACATTTACTCACGAAACAAACAATATGAATCATTAAGTGTTGAACTAGTTTAATATAATTGATATTATTTAGGTTAATATTTTATTCCTTCTTCATAATTTGTTGAATGCCAGATAAACCATTTTTAATAATGATTCCGACGTTTTAAACGAAATATAAATATAATTTGTATTTAATTCTACTCCACACTAGCTATGTTTAGCCTTTCAAAAAAAAAAAAAAACTAGCTAGTGGGAAAAGAGGACTTATCTTTGATCTTTCCTTCATCATATTTTATTTAATATTTAATCTGCGAATATCATTTTTTTTATTTAATATGTAATCTGCGAATATTAATTTTCTTAAGCTGTTCAAAAAAAAAAAAAAAATTCATAAAGTTGTGCGCATTTCAAGAGAACGTATATTTTAGTGAAGGCCATGTTGGAACCCTAGTTTGACTAGTTGCTAATTTAAACCGTCTATAAAATCCCACATGATCTTCTCCATATAATCTCTTCGGCTCTATTTTACATCAAAACAACAGTCTCAACTTGCAACTACTAGTTTTGAAAGAAACCCTATATATTATAAGCATGGTGTTCATAAGGTTTGCAGGCTTCATACATGCTATTCTCCTTGTTTCATTTGCTCTACAAAGTCTTTCTGTATATGGTCTTCATCATCAAGGTACTTGATACTCTCTCTCTCTCTCTCTCTCTTCTTTGTGTTCTGATCAATGATTAACTCTCTCTCTCTCTCTCTATCTCTTTGCTAGAAAGGAGATTAGTGGAAAGAAATTCAATCCAAGAGACTCAAGAAAATGATGCATCTCTTAAAAAGGCATCCAATAAGGGCTTTAAACCAGTTCAGGTAAGGTTTTTCAACTTAGTGATTGTGAGTCCAAATCTAGCTAACCAAAGGCGTATGTGAGTGATTCTGTGATTGTACAATAGAATAATGGCTTTAACCTATTGGTGAGTTCTAGTTTGTTAGTAATTAATTAATAGGGTGTGTGAGTATTAAAAATGAAACATCTGATCTCTATATGCTCTTATAATTATGTTTTCATAACATATTATAATGTTCTTGGGTTAATTAAAGCTCATCGTCGTCATGTCTTTATCGTATGTGAAGACTAAAGGGAAGGGTATCCAAGATATCTAATGAAAAGTGTTGAAAGTTTTGTTCAAAAGTAACTAACATGTGTAGTTTATATCTTAACTAATCTTGACGTGTAAATAAGTTGTACCAAAATATTGTCTTGTGTTAGAAGGTTAAGGGTTATTGTTTATGCAGGAATATGTTGCTGAAACTTTGGGGATCGGTAGCGGATCGAATGTAGCGCGAATAGGGGGAAGGAAAATGGCAAGGATGTTGAAGGAAGATGGAGAAATGACTTCAAGATCAAGCACAGGTGATGTCCAGAAGTTGAAGACGGAAGCAGGTTTTGTTGCTTTCACTGCTGATTATCATATGGCAAAACACCACCCTCCTAGGCATAATTGAAAACAGGCAATAATATATTACTAATTACTGCTTGTATTTCTTAGTTTAATCATATTTAGATCTCTCATAATTTTTATACATTTTCTTTATTTTTATTTACCTCTTATATGCTTATATTATTGAGAATATGAAGTTTTCTAAAAACAAATTATCTAATCACATTTTTAATTGAGAAAATAATCTCACTCTCTCAAAGATTCATGTTTTGAAAAAAATTTACTTGCGAACTAAAGATTTTGGATTTGACATTGTGTATTCTTCGTATTTTGTCACAAGGTTTCCAAAACTTATTGTCTACAAATTTTCTGTAAATCCATATTGCACTAACTAAAATGTGAAAATATAAATACTTTCAAAATATATATATATATATATATATATCTCTTAGATACGGAGAAGTATTAGACAAATTGACAACCCACTGATTTATTTGATTAGTTTTATATCTCTAGCCTTAAAAGATGTGTTAGGTGTGGATTAATTATAAGCTTAAGGTGTAATATTGTAAGGGAAGTTAATATGCTTTTGTCATTATTTTATGAACAGATATGCATGCTTCAAAGAAAGGACCACAAGACTTCTTGAATAATCAAGTAATCCATCTCACCTCTCCCTTTGTGCTGTATATTGTTATATATATATAGTACTATTAGAGAGGCCGGGGCGGTTATGTTATTTTATAACGGGAAGGTGTATAACGAGTGATGGGCCACCGCCGGCATATTGTTCAACGCGTTATATTATAACGAAAAGACGATTTCGTGATATTTTCAACGCGTCATTCTTTTGTTTTGTGTGTGTAATTGTTGGTTGTGGGGAAATTGTTGGGTGTGGTGGTGAGTGATGACCACCCCGCCTAAAAAAGGTTGTGAGTGATGGAAAAATGGTCGATGACATGGCGGAACTTGATTGGTGCTTGTGAGTGATAGATTCTATCACTAGTGAACCACCCCGCCTGCCCTTATAAAGACTTTTTAGTTGCATACACTAACATTATATCTCATTTTACTTAAACATTACCAATTTTGGAACATCTTTGATAGCTTATTAAGACAAATCATTGTTCTCATTGCAGGGACAAGAAAATATGTCCGAAGAGATGACAGTAAGCCATAGCCAAAGCGCGCTAAAAGAAGATTTTTCTTGTTCTAGTGAAAGTCCCTCAAGTTTTAGTACCAACAAGTTGTTTCCTAGTGATCATCAAAGCGATGAATGGAAAAAAGTACTTGAAGAAGCCGACAAGAAAGTAATGCAAATGATGCGAAGGGACTACAGTGGCATGAGGAGGCCACGACGGAAGCCTCCGATCAACAACGACGAGCCTAGAAACTGACTAAACAAAATAGCGATTTGGTTTAGTGTTTAGGTGTGCGATTCAAACTTTAAAATGAAAAATAAGAAACAAAGAAGAAGAAAAAGAAAGGGTTAGGTATAGGCTCACAATTTTGCTCCCCCTATAGAAGTGAAGTCCCCTAACAACTATAGATAGTATTAACAACAAGCAAAACCCAAAATGGTAGTATTTTTGTTTTTGGGTGTCTGTATTTTTTGTGTTCTTAATAGAAGGGTCATAAAATGTTTTGTTGGTAATATTTTGTATATTACGTATGCTTTGTTTTCATCCATGAAAGTGTGCTAGTTTTAAGAGATCATGCAGAAAGAGCCATGTTGTATATTAGTTTGCTATATCATGAAGAAAGAGCCATGTTGAATATTTTGGTTGTAGAAAATTTATATTGTTCTCAAAAAAGTTTTCATACAACCCCACCCACCTACCCCCACCATTTATAGTTTTGTGTTCCTTCTTCTTTCATGTTATTAGGTAACAGTAGTTGTTTGGGGTTAAGTTATTCTACAAATGCTTCTAATTGTAAGAAGGATTTATAGAGTGACAAATATCCAATAACCTAAAACCTAAACACCCACCCCACCCCACCCCCATCCAAAAATCTAAACCCCCACCCGAAAAACCTAAAAAAACCTAACCCCCCCCCCCCCCCCCCCCCCCCCCACAAAAAAAAAAAAAAAACCTAAAAAAACCTAAACCCCCACCCCCACCCCACCACCACCCAAAAACCTAAATCCCCACCCTCCCCCCTCGGCAAATAATAGTAATAATAATAGATTTTTTTTTGGGTGGGTGATGGGGGGAGGGGGTGGGTGAGGACGAGGGTTTAGGTTTTTGGGTGGTGGTGAGTGTTTAGGTTTTTTTTTTTAGTAGTAGTAGTTTTTTTAGGAGTTTTTGTACATTTCTTATAATTAGAAGCCTTTGTATTTGATCCTAATCCAAGTTGTTTGATATATGTTTCTTGCGACACATTATTTTTAGTGTTTTGTGTTCTTCGCTGCTTTCTGAAATCATACACTCGTTTTAGTTTTCTCGTGTTATGTATATACATGTCCTATTTTTTACAACATATATATGTAAAGCCTCAAACATAATAATGTTAAACAATTTATTACAGTTGCTTCTCAAGAACATTTAGCACCTTTTTATGTGTTCAAATGCGTCAAGTTTTCATAGGAAGTTTGTTTTTTTAGACAATAACAACTTTCTCTAGGCCAATCAAAATTTGTGACTGTGACAAGAAGCAATATCCCATGAAAAGAGACACATTTGAATCAAAAGTTCGTAAATTCAGTGTCAACAGTGGCGTTTTAGTGTAATTGGTTTTTACTTTAAATAAAATGATAAACTCAGAATAACATTGATACGGATTTGGAGGTGCGGAGCATACGCTTGTTTAAGAATATTCTTATTTCGGGCACCATGAAACCTAAAGTTCTTAGGCTGGGTGGTGTGGTATAAAGCCCCTAGGGGCTTTATCACGTCACGTAGCTACACGTAATCGAGGGAGTTATTGTTAACTTGCACGGTGTGGAAAAACACCTTTAAAGCCCCCCATTTACTATATAAAAAAGAAAAAAGATCAAAAAAAGAGGAAATTTGATTGGTTGTTACTCTCTCTCTCTCTCCTCTTTCACGTCCGCTAACCCACTGACAAAGGCACGCCATAGCGCTCCCTTTGGCGGTTGGGAAATAGGGGATTGCTGAGTTGGCAGGGACAATATACCACACCCCCTGGTCTTAGGGTGAAACCTTTTACACCTAGGCTGCGGGAGCTCTAAGGGGGCATCGCCCCTCTTGATCAGGGGCGATATACCACAGCGGCCCCTGGTGAGAACAAAGCTCAATTAAGTGGAAAATGAATACACATATTATTAGCTTTTACGTGCAATTTGATAAGTTGTTAAAAAAGTTGATGAAAAAAATAATGTGTGACACCCTGATTTTGTTTTCTTAAAATAACATTCAAAACGAAAGACTTAATTAAAAAGTTAAGTCATCTATAACCTACAATTTAAAATCTTAACCTTCTTGGATCGTTCTATGCATATCCTTCTCCCCCACAGGACATATGCTATGATCTTAACCATCTTCTTCTTTTGAACTCTAGCTGGCATCGTCTCTCTCTCTGCAAGAGAATCCAGGTCGATGTAAATGTTGACCATACGCCAAAAAATCAGTAACCGGGTTACAAGTTCATCACCAGGGTGTGCTAGCTAGCTGCTACATGTGACTCCACGTTTTCAGAGGATCAAGGGTAATGGCATCTCATTGATCCAATGTGCTTTATGGTTTTCTTCAACTTTTACATATAATTATACATATTATACTCAATAAATTCCACCAATAGCAAAGCTACGGTAGGGTCTAAGGAGGATAAGATGTAGACAGCCTTACCTCTACCCTGTAAAAAAAGAGAGACTGATTCCAGTGAGACCCCGACTCGATAATAGTTTTGCATCAAGCCTTGGACATAAGGATAACACCCAACAATCGGGTCAAATGCCTGATTAGTACATGTACCCTTTTATCTTTCGGCTATGAACGCCACCACATGATGCATGATAAATCGTCCGTCGCTTTTAACATTATTTTCACGAAATTAGTAAAATAACGTTAAAATTAGGGAAATTTCACTTTGTCCCCGAACTATGAACCAATAAATACTAATTATACCCCGTGCCAGGATTTGAACCCGGGTCTTTTCTCTAAGAGGCAAGAGTCTCTACCACTTAGCCAAACCAGGAATGGTGGTTGAGTATGTAACTAATAAAAATTAATATTGAGGAAATTAGAACACAATTAACAAAAGATTTAAATTCTTACCGTTAGAAACCAGTTCCTAATAGTAATATAGCCGTTTGGAAACGGTTATTTACCATTGTAACCCTCTAAATTATTATAAATATGCCTATAATGTTTAATTTTAACCACTCAACTTCTCTAACTCTCTAAAACACAAAACCGCTCAAGTTTTTTATACATCCAAGACTCCAACGATGGCAAGTAACAAAAATGTTGTTTGGTTTGCAACCAAACGAAACCCCGAGGTTTGGAAGCCTCACGGCTTGTTTCTAATGTCGGACACCACCGAGATGGCTTGGTGCAAATATTGTGAGAAGTTCTTGAAAGCCATGGAAAACCCAACTCTCAAAAAACATACGAACAAACTTTGCTCGGTGAAAAAAAAATGAAAAAAGAGGGTGAGTCGACTGGATCCGTTAGCCAAAAGTAGTGGTAGCGTTTAACTTCCAGTTTACGTGTTATTTGTTTAAGTTTATTGTTAAGTTTTAATGTTTAAATTTAGTATGTAATGTTTAATATTTAGTATATAATGTTTTAATGTTTCAAATTTATTGTTAAATGTTCAATTTTAATAAAATAACATTAATATTAAACATAGTTAACATTACACGCAAATATTGATATTATACTAGAATATTAAAACAAAAATACTAATTTCCTCTCTATTATTTATCAAGTATTAAATGTGAGGAGGTTTCACTGTTCAATTTTGAGTGTTTTAATTGGTTTGTGTGATTTGTAGGTTTCCTCTCTATTATTTATCAAATATTAAATGTGAGGAGGTTTCATTGTTCAATTTTGAGTGTTTTAATTGGTTTGTGTGATTTGTAGACCAATGGGTTTGGCATCCACTATTTTGTTTTTTATGTTTTTATTTTAAGGCTATATGATAGAATCTAAATTGAGATTTGATTGAAACAAGAACAAACAAGATAGATAATCCTATTCGAGAAGGATTAGGTCTCCAAATACAAGGTTTAAGAACCCTAAATTTTATAAAATAAACATCGACTACTCTAAAAGCTAGAACATAAAATATTAATAAACGTAAATAGATAAAAAAAATGCTCCTAAACTTCAGCTACCATGTTACCCACTTTACCAATAACTCCTTTGACCCATTACAAAGCCCCACATGATTTGAACCTGGGCTTCCTGGATATATATGTGACAACTGGCACAAACCGGTAATTTCCGTACACTTTAATTATTATTTAATGACTGTAATTATGTGCTTAAATGTCAACATTGATTGATTACATTATATACAAGTGAATTCATGCACGTTTAATACTACAAAATATTGCTTTATGCATTAACGAGAGCGTTGCGTCAAAAATACTAGTAAACTCACCGATAAAACACAATATGTCAACAACTCTGCAGAAAGCAGTCAGACATTAGAACTGAGGCCTAGGTGTAGGTCCAACATCAAGAATACATTAAAACCCAAGAAATACATACAAGAGTTTATTTATAGACTTCCCGGAGACTAAAATACGCATTAAAAAGCACCCGAAATGCACTTTAAGTGCATAATTTTATTAAATCCAGCTATAACCAGCTTTTAAACAAAAAAATATCATGCAGAAATTACGTTTTATCGTCCAGAATATTTCCCTAAGGGTTGGGAATTAAAAGGGTTACAAAAAGACACTTTGCGGAATAATTAAGCACTTTAACGGAACGATATCCAACCGAACAACCGGACATTACCCGGGACACCAAATTTTTGTCAAATACCCTGTTTTATTATTTCTGGCTAGTCATGATTCCCGTTTACCATAACACCCATTAAAAATCAAATAAATAACATATGGAGGCATAATACTTGGAATCTAACTACCCTTTACAATTT
>JARYGA010055954.1:0-161297 GCA_030545235.1 Helianthus tuberosus | reverse complement strand
TTAAAACGTTTTATAAAACCAGACTATAACCGAATACCTTCGAAGAATCGATCATGACACTCAGCTCCAGATCGCAAGGTTCGTCTTCTGTTTAACTTATGCATTACTTCCTTAGTAGTCACACACTCATAACTTGCATGAAACGATACATTTGATATTATGGTGACTTGATAGTGTGACACTACTCTTCGACTTATGTGAATTGTAAACTTGTGATATCAATCGTTGGGTTGTGTGAACGGGGGAAACTTCGAGCGCAAGCTAAGAGGCGCTGAGACAAGCATGCAAATTGCCTTATTATTATGGGTGCACACTTAATAATAACGTGGGGTGCATGCAAGTCCCAGTGAGGCTTATCAAGTGTGAGAAGGGTTCTGCCTTATTATGTGTGAACTTGGTAGTGCATAGATATCAACATGATCCTTGATTTCTATCTCGTTTCAATTTCCTAAATCGGTTCATCTCTATCTATAGAATCATGAGTGGACGAGGACACGGACGTGGCAACATTAACATGACTCAGGCTGAGTTGACTGACCTAATCAACACCCGTGTGGCTGAGGCTTTAGCAGCCTATCAAGCTGGTACGGAATGTACCAAGTACTCTTTACTCTTATATCGCGTACACGTCTTTTTACTCATATAATGTGTTTCCTTTCATCCTTTAGGTCAGCAAGCGCAACCTCAGAACAATCAGCCTGTCTGTACGTTTAAAACGTTCATGGACTGTAAGCCACAGACCTTCACCGGCACTGAAGGGGCTGTGGGACTCTTGAGATGGTTCGAGAAAGCAGAGTCCGTGTTTGCTATATGTAACTGTCCCGCTGGGGACAGAGTGAAATATGCTGCGGGTACCTTGGCGGATGGTGCCCTAACGTGGTGGAATGCTCAAGTGCAGTTGCTGGGCATCGAGGCAGCGAATGCCACAACTTGGGATGATTTCAAAGAACTGATCAGGGAGGAGTACTGTCCTCGGGATGAGATCCAGAAGTTGGAAAACGAGTATTATGACTTGAAGATGGTAGGATCTGATGTCGAAGCGTATGTGAAGCGATCGTATGAACTGGCCGACATGTGCCCGAACTTGTCCCGGCCTATGTCTCGGAGGATTGAGTTATTCATCAAGGGGTTACCTCCACGTGTGAAGAATTTGGTCACTGCAGCCCATCTCAATGATTTGACACAGATTGTCCGTTTGACCCACAAGATTGTGGATCAAGAGGTAGAGAGTAACTCGTTACCACCGCGTGTTTCAACCACTACTGCTGCACCCACTACCACTGCATCCGCTAATGATAACAAGCGGAAGTGGAACGATTACGACAAAGCATCCAGTGCGGGTCAGACTCAGAAAAGGCCAGACAACAATAGCAACCGCAACATCAGCCAGTCGTCTTATGTCAATCAAGGCCAGGGAGGTAGCCAAAGTCAGGGTTCGTATGTAGGGAGGAAGCCACGGTGTAACAAGTGTGGTTATCATCATTTCGGGCAGTGTGGACGGGTATGTAACAGGTGTGGTAAAGCGGGCCATGAGGCCAAAGATTATAGGGCCCCATAGCCCAAACACCAGCAGCAACAGAACCAGCAGAACCAGAGATAGCAGGGACAACCACCCCAGCAGAATCAGGGCTTCAGGAAGGGGTGCTATCAGTGTGGGGACGAGGGTCACTTTAAGCGGGATTGCCCTCAGTTAAATCAAAACGCTAACGACAACAACCGCCCGAATAACAATAACGCTGGGAACAACAACAACAATGGCAACAATGGGGGCAACGTGGCGCGTGGTCGCGGATTTACTATTGGAGCTGGTGAAGCTCGAAACGACGGCAATGTGGTTACTGGTACGTTTTCAGTAAATGGTGTTTATGCTTCTATTTTATTCGATTCAGGTGCCGACTGGAGTTATGTGTCTTTGGAATTTAGTAGACGTCTAGGATTGAGTCCTACGCCTCTTGTTGTTAAGCATATAGTAGAAATAGCGAATGGTAAAACTATCGAAGCGTCACATGTTCTCATGGGTTGCAAATTAGATCTCTTAGGTCAAGTATTTGACATTGACCTACTTCCTGTCACTCTTGGGAGCTTCGATGTAGTTGTTGGAATGGATTGGTTATCCAAATATCAGGCGGAAATTCTTTGCAAGGAGAAGGTCGTTCGTATTCCCCTTGCCAGTGGTGAATCTCTATCGGTCCAGGGTCATCGTAGCGGCGCTACAGTAGGTATTATCTCAGCCATGAAGACCCTAAGTTTTCTACGAAAGGGCTATCCTTCCATTCTCGCCCTGGTTACTAATTCTCAGACTAACGAAAGGAAACTCGAAGACCTTCCTATTGTTCGAGAGTTTCCTGATGTCTTTCCTGAAGAACTCCCCGGTCTACCTCCACATCGTCAGGTGGAATTTCAGATTGATCTTCAGCCAGGAGCAGCGCCGATTGCTCGTGCTCCGTATCATCTTGCACCAGGAGAGTTGCAAGAATTGTCGAACCAACTTCAGGAATTATTGGACCGAGGTTTCATTCGTCCTAGTTCATCTCCTTGGGGAGCCCCTGTGTTATTTGTAAAGAAGAAGGACGGGTCTTTTCGTATGTGTATCGACTATCGTGAGCTCAACAAGGTGACGATCAAGAATCGTTATCCTCTGCCTCGCATCGACGACTTGTTTGACCAGCTACAGGGATCCAGTTTTTATTCCAAGATTGATTTAAGGTCGGGGTATCATCAGGTACGGGTTAGAGAGGAGGATGTGCCTCGAACGGCTTTTCGAACGCGGTATGGTCACTATGAGTTCTTGGTTATGCCATTTGGGATGACCAACGCACCAGCGGTTTTCATGGATCTCATGAACCGCGTGTGCAAACCTTACCTTGACGATTTCGTTATCGTTTTTATTGATGACATCTTGATCTACTCCAAGAACAAGGAAGACCACGAGCGCCATCTTCGTCTCATCTTGGAACTTTTGAGGAAGGACCAACTGTATGCAAAGTTTTCTAAGTGTGACTTCTGGATTCGGGAAGTGCATTTCCTCGGGCACATCGTTAACGAAATGGGTATTCATGTGGATCCTGCCAAGATCGATGCTATACGAAATTGGGCGCCACCAAAGAATCCTTCGGAGGTGCGTCAATTTCTTGGTCTCGCGGGGTATTATCGTCGTTTTATTCGGGATTTTTCGAAGAATGCACAGCCTCTCACCGCCTTGACTCAAAAGAAAGTTGTTTATTCGTGGGGATCGAACCAGGAAGAAGCTTTTCAGCTCTTAAAGCAGAAGTTGTGCAGTGCACCGATTTTATCTCTACCAGAGGGTACTGAAGATTTTGTGGTTTATTGCGACGCGTCTATTCAGGGTCTCGGCTGTGTGTTGATGCAGCGAGACAAGGTGATAGCTTATGCATCTCGACAGTTGAAGGTACACGAAAAGAACTACACGACACACGACCTGGAGTTAGGAGCCGTAGTCTTCGCGCTGATAATTTGGAGGCATTACCTGTACGGTACCAAGTGTACCATCTATACCGATCACAGGAGTCTTCAACATATTTTCGACCAGAAGGAGTTGAATATGCGGTAGCGGCGTTGGGTTGAGCTTTTTAATGATTATGAGTGTGCTATCAAGTATCATCCGGGTAAAGCTAATGTTGTAGCCGATGCTCTTAGTCGCAAGGAACCGAAACAGAAGCGTGTTCGTGCCCTACAGCTTACTATTCACTCTAATTTACCTGGCCGGATTCGTTCAGCTCAGATTGAAGCGTTAAAGGAAGAAAATATCGAAGCTGAAGGATTACGAGGTCTACACAAGAAGAAGTTCGAGCAACGGTCTGACGATATCTACTACTTCATGGAACGGATATGGGTTCCTTCATTTGGTAATCTTCGAGAACTTGTGATGGACGAAGCACACAAGTCGCGATATTCCATTCATCCAGGGTCTGATAAGATGTACCAAGACCTCAAGGTTTTGTATTGGTGGCCGAACATGAAAGCTATTATTGCCACCTACGTGGGTAAGTGTTTGACCTGTGCTAGGGTCAAGGCCGAGTACCAGAAGCCTTCGGGTCTACTTCAGCAGCCAGAGATACCCATGTGGAAATGGGAACAGATCGCTATGGATTTTGTTACGGGGTTACCTAGAACACAGGCTGGGAACGATACTATATGGGTGATTGTCGACCGTCTCACAAAGTCAACACATTTCCTAGCAATCAAGGAGACAGATAAGTATTCGCAGCTCGCAGCAGTGTATCTTAAAGAGGTAGTTTCTAGGCACGGGGTGCCGACTTCTATTATTTCTGATCGAGATCCTCGTTTTACTTCGGAGCTATGGCAGGCTATGCATAAAATGTCCGGCTCACGTCTCGATATGAGCACGGCTTATCATCCACAGACAGATGGTCAGAGTGAGCGTACTATTCAGACATTAGAGGACATGCTGCGGGCATGTGTTATTGATTTTGGGAAAGGATGGGAGAAGCACTTGCCGTTGGTAGAGTTTTCCTACAATAACAGTTACCACACCAGCATCAAAGCGGCACCATTTGAGGCACTGTACGGGAGGAAGTGCCGTTCACCTCTCTGCTGGGCTGAAGTGGGTGATAGTCAGATCACAGGTCCTGAGATGGTACTCGAAACTTCGGATATGATTGTGAAAATCAGGGAACGTATGGCAGCTGCTCGTGACCGCCAGAAGGCCTATGCTGACGAGCGTGCCAAGGAAGTGGTGTTTGAAGTGAATGACCGTGTCATGCTGAAAGTCTCGCCGTGGAAAGGGGTTGTACGCTTTGGGAAGCGTGGCAAGCTGAATCCACGTTATGTTGGGCCGTTTAAAGTTCTTGAGCGTATTGGTAAGGTGGCTTATAGGTTGGAGTTACCCACTGAGTTGGGCAATGTTCACGACGTATTTCATGTATCACAGTTAAAGAAGTGCTATGCTGACGACCCATTAGTGGTACCATATCAAGAGCTGAAAATAGATGACAAGTTGCAGTTTGTCGATGAACCAATTGAGATTATGGATTGAGAAGTCAAAGTTCGTAAGCACAGCCGTATACCTATTGTGAGAGTTCGTTGGAACTCAAGACGTGGTCCGGAGTTCACGTGGGAACGCGAGGACCAAATGGAACTTAAGTATCCACATTTGTTCCCCAAGGACAAGACCAAGCCTAGCAATTCTAGATCCCATGTAACTGGTGAATTTCGGGACGAAATTTCCTTCAAGTTGGGGATGATGTGACAACTCGTATTATTTAGGTACTTCCAATCTTTTTGTTTTTCCTTCCATCTACGTTAAACGTTTTGTCCGTGTAACTTCATTGAACTTGATTATACAATAACCGGTTGATTAGTGTGGGTCACATCATTAATTATATTATCCAGTTAATCTCGGCCCATTATACATCTAACGTACGGCCCAAATTATTGCAACACAATAGCCCTTTGTTATTCGAATAATCATTTGGGCTTGAGCCCACTTTGGACAACAACTTAAACCACCCTAGACTTCCTGGCTCAACTAGCATACGTACTATACACTTTATTATATTATGTATCCACAAACAAACCCTACGCTATTATCAACAAACAAATCATACGCCCTAGTCTTCCTAGATCGCACAAAGTCAGTGGAGACCCCCCCCCCTCTGTTGGTGACTGCACCGTGATTAATCAAGTTTTCGGTAAGTGATTCTTGCTTGTTGATTTCCTGTTTGTGTGACCTTGATTGGTGTTATAGTTATTATGATAGTTCTAGTGCGGATATAATTGTAATACTCATTAGTAAAATATATGATCGGAATATGTTTGAATGTTGTTTATCAATGCGAACCGAGTTTGTGTTTAGTTTAGTATCACCGATCTGAATGTTAAAGATATAGGCTGCTCATGCATGATGTATTACGTTTGTAGATTACATTATATATTAGGGTTCTTGATGGATATTACATGGTTGAGAAACTGAAATCTAGCTGTGATAATAAACATGCTCATGTGATAAGGAATTATAGGAAATTGATACATGTCAGAAGCATGTGATTTGTATTAAAAAGGGCAGCCAAATAACATAAAGATCACTTCATGGTTGTCGGCCATGTTTTTCTTATTTGCATGAGAATTGTCAGGGATATGATTGTTTATAGGTGTGTAAATGGTTAATTAATAGCTTAAAGGATTCCACATGATAATAACCTTGAGTGGGCCGCACATGGTGCTTACTTAATTGTTAGAATCTAATGATGGTGGGTAAATCATTAGGATGCATGTCAGGTTAATCGGTTATGTGGGGTTTGATAAGTTGCATGTTAGATAATCGGGAATGGTAATATATAATCGGATATCGGCTACTTGATAAGTTATACATTATATGATCGGATCTTGAATAAAACTGCCAATCGGATATGTATGTGTGGTGATATGTGGTAATCAGAATTATAACTTGATTGGACTACTCGATACTATGTACTATTGGATCAACTGTTTGAATAATCATTGTTCTTTGCTTGAGTGGTTGCTTAACTGTTATACGTGCCATACGTGACAACCACTGATGTGATCTATGTGTAAACAAACTGTAAAACTGATCATTACCAAACACTCTTCTAGGTCGTGAGTATTGAATTTATTTAACGAGTAGCTTGTCTAACCGAGCAAATCAAGGTGAGTTCATTGCACTTCTCTAAGCATGCGTCCCGGTGGTTTTGGAACATCATTACCAATGCTTGGTTAGGGGCATTGGGGTTGGGCACACTCCCAGGTTATATTGGGCACACTCCCAGGTTATATTGGGCACACTCCCATGGTATATATTGGACACACTTCCAGTATATAAGACTCTCCTACGTTAATAACAATTTCAAAACGAAACGATGAGTTGACTTAACAGAAATCTGGTAACTACACACGTTAACAAAACCTTGAACTCACCAGCGTCGTCTGACACACTTGTCTGCATGCTTGCAGGTCATTAGAATTCGTGACGTGGACTTGCTATCTGGGAGTGCTGGAGTGGTCATGGATCGAGGCTCTTGGATTAATTTATAAGTGAAACATTGGTTTTGAACATTTCTTATGAAACAATTGTTAAACGATTTATTATATGCTTCCGCTACTCAACTCTTTGGGAGTAACTTTATGTTAGACATTTTCTATTGGTAACTCATAACATGTTTTATTTAAATATTTATCATTGGTTCAATGTGATTGGTGGCTCGAACTCTGATGAGTAACACGCCTCGCGGAGTTTCCGCAGGTGGTATTTTGGGGGTGTTACACATGATCTTCACACAACATCTGCAAGACCTTCTTCTTCCTCTTCTCCCCTGCCACCACCTCTCCGCCACCACCTCGACCTGCCACCACAACTCCGCCACCACCTCCTACCTCTCAGCCACCACCTCCACCACCACCATCGTCAAAACCCACCACCACCTCGACCTGCCCAAATCGACTTAAGACCGGAACCAAGCCGTATGTGACCAGCTTCATCGGAGAATGAGAGTCGTCACCGGAAAATAAAAATATATTTTACAGAGAAACGAAAAAACATGTATATATTTATAACAGATCTGCGATCGGAAAGAGGGATGGGTGAGGTGTGTTTACCGGAGAAATAACGGTTACCGGACCTCGCCGCTCGTCGATCATCGTCATCTTCATAGCGAGTTATCACCGGTGTGCCCAAACGGAAACCGACACCGGAAATGGGTGTCGGCAGCAACTAATGCCGATATCGCTCTCTGGAACTCCCGTCACCATCATAATCATCGTCTCCATCATCATCGATTTTCATAATCATCACCGGTGAACTGTTGTAACTGCCGGACCCGTCGCCGGATTCCGACGACCAGAACATGAGCGAGAGAGGGAGACCGAGAGGGTGAAGGTGTGGTTGGGTTATGATATTGTTTGGAGAGGGATGGAGTTCTGTGAGAGAGAGACCGTAGAGAGAGAGAGGCGGTGGTGTGATGGCGGAGGTGGTGCGGTGGTGGTGGCGGAGGTGGTGCGGTGATGGTGGTAGTTGTAGAGACAGAGAGTGTTTGTAGAGAGAGAGAGCAGAGAGAGAACTGGTGGTGTGTGTTGTGTGTGAAGTTGTTTTTAAGGAAAAAAACAAACCCTCTTCTCCTTGCAGACTGCAGACATTTGGGCCACATCTTCTCTTGCAGATGCCTGCAGATGTGGTCCACAGACTTCAGACATTTTACCTCTGAAAAAACAAACAGCACCTTAGTTGTATTTGGATTAAATTTGATTGTGACCACGACATCACGTCAAATTTTGGCGCCGTTGCCGGGTAGTAGTGCGCAACGTGTGTTATTTTTATTCCTTTTTAGTTTGTTATTTTTCTGGTTTACGCTGGGTGTGTTAGTGTGCAGGTATTTACAGGTGCATGCGTACTAGAAGCTCTCACAAGCTATCACCTTTGGCGTTTGATCCGGAAATTGAGCGAACACTAAGAGGAAACAGAATTTTGCTAAGAGAGAACAGAATCAGCGGTTCACCAACAACACCAACTACACCAATCACACCACTTCGATAAATGGATCAACCACCACCACCCACTACGGGTGAGCTTATTCACCCATTCATACCATCATCTACACAACCTTCACCAAATACCACCATGCCTAACACTACTGCGGAACCCATTCCACCTCATGATGTTACAACGTCCAACACTACACAACCCATTACCACTCAAGATGGACCTCCACTTACCTATAACCCTTCCACTACAATTCCACCATTATCCCATTTCTTCCCAGCTTCAGGTCAATCATCCTCTACTTATACATTACCACAAGGCTCAACTGTTGTTCATGCTACTTCATCATTTAGACCACCAAACCAGTCGGGCTTTCAAAACTCATCTTTTCCATTTGGGCAACCATCGGGTATATGAGGAGATGGATACGAAGAAGGATATGAAGATTTTGAGGGTTATGAGGAAGAAGGATATGCTTATGTGGGCGATGGGGAACAAGGAGAACTTACGTACGTGCCAGGGCAAACTCAAAGAATGCTAAGTGTTGGTGGGTTTCAACAACAACAAATTATACCATGACATATTAGGCCAAGGCCACAAGGGCCACAAGTGCAACGTCCTATACCATTGCAGCAAGTTCGTCCGCAAAATGTACAACCACAATTCCAAAGGCCGATTCAACACCCACCGATGCCACAATAACAATTTCAAACCTATGTACCACAAGGGCCAATGCAAAGACCAATGGGTCCTATTCGACCAAGGGTTTGGGTGGGTGTGCCAAGAAGGCATCTTAGAGAACATGCAAGAGGCATTGAAGCGCATTTTAGGCTGGTAATCACTCAAAATCCTTCACCGGTAGTTATTCCTCACAATGATCAAGGGAGGACCTTTGAAGTGAGAACAAATTCTTTGCAAAGTTTGCCAAAATATAAGGGTCTAGCAACGGAGGAACCGTATTTTCATTTGGAGGCCTATGACTCAATTTGCAATACTCTTGGGAGTCAAGGTTTTTCGGCCGATGATGTCAAGTTAGTTTTGTTTCAATTCTCTTTG
The DNA here is from genome assembly GCA_030545235.1 of Helianthus tuberosus. Lineage (NCBI taxonomy): Eukaryota > Viridiplantae > Streptophyta > Magnoliopsida > Asterales > Asteraceae > Helianthus > Helianthus tuberosus. The sequence continues at coordinate 151,768 of JARYGA010055954.1, read as the reverse complement.
GAGGACAAGGCAAAGAAGTGGTTCTACACTTTGCCTTCAGCATCTATTTACACTTGGGCGGAGATGCAACAAATATTTCTAGATGAATTTTACACCGCTCAAAAGACCAATGATGCTAGGAAGGGATTGAGGAGTTTTCAGCAACAACAAGGTGAAATGTTTCATGAGGCCTTTGAGCGTTTCAATATGATGATCAAGAATTGCCCTCACCATGGAATTGAACTTTGGGAATTAATGAATGCTTTCCATGAGGGGTTGAGTGCCGAAGATGCTCGAGACTTAATGTCTATTACTGGTGGCACTTTTGGTACGAATTATGAGCAAGACGATTGGGAGTTCTTGGAGCAAATGGCAATCACTTCAAAGAGGAAAGCTCAAGCATCAAGGATAGCACGACCGGTAGTTACCCGAACTCAAGTGCATGCGGCCGATGATGGTAATGTACAAATTTCTAACCAAATTTATGATGTTTGTGCTATTTGCAATGAAATAGGTCATGCGGCTGAAAATTGCCAAGGAGTGGTGGAAGGGCAATATGAGGAAGTTCATGCGGCACAAGGTCAAGGAGGGGGTGGTAGAAACTATAACATGAATTCTAACACATATCACCCCGGGTTGAGGAACCACCCAAATTTCCGGTATGGGAACCCTTCAAATCAAGCTAACCCAAACTTTCAAGGTAGCCAAGGAAACTTTGGTTCGCGCCAACCTTACAACAATCAAAGTGGATATAGAGGTGGGAACAACCAAGGGTATCAAAAACAATATCAAACGGGTCAAGAACAAGGGGGGTCTTCGGGTGGAAATGAGATGATGGATATGTTGAAGAGCATGCAAGCGGAGATGCAAAAGAGAAATCAAATGGATGATGCTCGCATACAAAAGGATGAGGCCCGAGACAAGGCAATTCAAACTTTGACCACCCAAATGGGTCAACTCGCAACCGAAGTGGCGGACTTGAAGAAAAAAAAAGGTCAATTACCAAGCGACACTAAGGTAAACCCGTCTCATAATACTTCTAGAGGTAACAATGTTAATGTTCATCATGTAAATGTTTTGAGAAGTGGGAAAGAGTATAAAACCAATCCTTCACCGGATTTGGTTGAGGGGGTGGTTGAAGACATAACGGGTCAAGATAGTGAGGAAGAAAATGAACCAACTATTATTTCTTCTAAAAAACCCAATTTTGAAAAACCCAAAATTAATAAAGAAAATGAAAATAAAAATGAGGAAGGGGGATCTAGTCAAGTACCATTTCCCTCGGCTTTATTAGATCCGGGTAGGAAAAATTTTATTTCAAAACGGGGTCCTCAAAAGGAAGAAATGTGGGAGGTTTTCAAACAAGTTAAAATCAATCTTCCTTTACTTGAAGCAATAAAACAGGTACCCGCTTACGCCAAGTTTTTGAAAGAATTGTGTACCCAAAAGAGGCAACAAAAAGTGCCTAAGTTGGTTGACTTGACGGAGCGGGTAAGTGCGGTCTTGAAAGGAGATCTTCCTCCTATGCTACAAGATCCGGGAACGCCTCTCATAAACATCCAAGTGGGAAATTTTCAAACTGCAAGGGCGTTATTGGATCTTGGAGCCGGAGTAAGTATTCTACCGGGGGGGTTATATGACCAATACGATTTTGGTCCATTGAAACGGGTTGAGACAACGGTGGTATTAGCCGATTTGTCTCATAAACTTCCTCGGGGTATTGTACGGGATATGATAGTTAAAGTTGATGAGTTTTATTATCCCGTGGACTTTCTTGTGCTAGACTACTCATCCGCGGACCCAATTCAACAACAAAATGTTATTTTGGGTCGGCCATTTTTGAACACCGCACATGCCGTTATCGATTGTCGATATGGTACGGTCGACATGACATTCGGTAATAGAAAGATGAGATTAAATGTTTTTACTAACGGTACTAACGTTTATGGTGATGAGTGTTTTCTAGCAGATTTCATAGATAGATATGACCCAAAGGAGTTCGAGGAAGAGATTTTTGGGTTCTTGTGTGTGTGATATGTCTTTGAAGGTGCATGCATGTGAGTTGGAAAAGGAAGAGAAGGAGCAAGAGGCTTTCGCGGTGAAAGAAGGAAGACCGCCATGGACCCACCAAACTGATACTTTACCGGTGGGAATTGATTCGGGTACAAAGCCTTCTTTGGAATGTCCACCAAGTGTGGAATTTAAGGAGCTACCGAGACATTTAAAGTATGCATTTTTGGGAGAGAATGACTGTAACACCTCGTAAAATCACGTTCAACGAAGTATTGACACGTGTAATTAAACCCTAGTAAAGTCAAACCTTGAATATAAGGGACTAATTTTTCGAAAAATCGAAAACTTTGATTATGAAAGAACTGGAAGTATTATCATACCTAAAATAAGTTTCTAAATAACCTTCTACGGTTTTATACTCACAAATGAGCCACTTGTTAATCAAGTGTAGCCGTTTATGTGATTAATTGAAAGTTTGCACAATAAAGGGTTAAAAGCGTCAACATGTTAACCCTTACCTCTGAGTGACCTTTTAACAAACCGAGAGCCTCATGATATTTGATTATACTCTCGGGAATGCCAATCATTGACCATTCAAGGCTTTTATGCCTAAAAGAGAATTTACGTGCAACTTTGCAAGTATAAGGGACTAAAAGTGTCAATATGTTTAATTATACCTCTGAATGACCTTTTATCGAGCCCGAAGCATTACGATGTTTAATAATACTTTCAAGAATGCCTAATATGGATTATATGAGGCTTCGATGATATTAAATGACGAGTTACGCAAGTTTGCGCATTAGAGGGACTAAAGTTGACAAACAAGGAAAGTATGTGAGTATAAGGGTTCAAAATGTCAACAATGGATAAATATATTTTACAATAACCCTACATGATGTTTATACCCTTAAACGAATAAATCATGGATCATACGAAGCTAAATATGAAAGAAAGTGAGAGATTACAAACTACAGGGGTTAAATGTGTCAACATGTTTAAAGTATACCTCTGAGTGACCTTTTAGCAAACCCGAAGCTTTGTAACAATTAATTATGCTCACTAGAATGTGTGATAAAAATTTCATAAAGTTTCGTTATCGTATGAGAAAGTTATGATCAAATTCGTATACGAGGGGTTAAAAGCGTCAACGTTGAAATTTAAGACTTTTCGGTGATCGTGTGAATAGCCGGGGACCTAACAAAGTTAGTTTATGACTTGGAGTCCTTAAAAGTCAAGTTTGGGGGTTACAAGTGCAAGAAAGCATCTTAAAAATCAAGTTTGGAAGTTCAGGGGCCAAACTGTCAACTTTTGAAAGATGTATCATGCTGACCAGGTCCTTGCGCACCTCAACAATATGGATGTTACGGTGCGCAAGCAGTGCCCAGATGCAGCAACTCGTTTATTTTTCCTGTTCAGCCCATTCAAACGTCAGTATTGCCCTTTTTCACTTCCATGCTCGTCCCTTACTAATTTTAGGGTTTAGGGACATGCGTTAATGATCAGGGATCACTCTTAGACTTAGTTGTCATCATCAAGATGGATCAAGAACACTATAAAAGGCCACTAATTTGCAACCATTTGATCATTCACTTCTTGTGCAATTCTGGAGCTTTTGGGAGCTTAAGAGCAGACACAAGACCTTCCTAATCAAGCATAGGACTTCAGTAAGTTTGCTTAACCTTCCTTAGTTAAGTTTTTACTTAGTTTAAGCTTAAAAGTCAAACCGTCGTACTTAACGGTTGACTTAACGATTAATCACTAATGGTCCAGTGATTAGTCGAATTGAAAGTAGTTATAAGTTGGTAATTATGTGGGTAATAAATCCTTAAAAAGTGATTAGTCGAATTGAAAGTAGTTATAAGTTAGTAATTATGTGGGTAATAAATCCTTAAAAGGGTTCCCCATGATTCCCACTCTAACTAGGTCAAATGTCGGGTCAAACTTGTGATTAAAAAGTCAACATGATACTTAGTTTCTAATTTATGCATAATTAGCAATGTAGAACACATACAACCTGTTTGATCATTAATATAACTTGGTAATTAGTGTAAGAACATGTCTAAACATGTTCAACCCGACAATTTCCTGTTTAGACCCGATTCGGAACCGAAAGTCGCAAAGCTTTGACTTTTGCTTTGACTTCAGTTCTGACCCGTTATGGTATGTTTTAGAAATACCTTAGAGCTCTATTTGGACCAGGTTACATGCTAGTATAACCCTCTGTGATTATAGACCATGGTTCATTAGTTAACCAATTAATACGCATGATTCCGTTAATTGCTCATATGTTGACCATTATGCCCTTTTCACCTTAAAACGTGATTTTTGAAAATGTAAAAGTGTAGAAACCTTAGTTACTGATATATAAACTTGTATGCAAAGTTTGACATCAGTTTGAGGTGTAGATTGAGAGTTATGCTCATTAGCGTAATTAAGAAGCTTTATGTTAATTAAACGGCGTAATTAGCGTATAGCCTAGTTAAGCCTACTTTTTGATATCAAACTTATTACCCACTGATGTAATATATTATTTTGGGATTTTTGAAGATTTTTAATTAATTTTAGGCTGAGCATAACTAATAGTCGTAGGCTTAATCCGGTAATTGTCGGTTTTGCCCTTACGGGCCATAAAATGAGTTTTACATATCTAATCGACTCCAAACTTTTTTCTACTGATCTTAAATGATAAATAAATTGTTTTAATCCTTCTGGAATAATAAAAATATCAGCTTTGTATGTAGAACCCGGAAACGGCTCTTAATCGCCTTTTTAAGCGTTTTTAACGCATAGTATGTACTATAACTATATTAAACATACAAGGGTTGATACCTACTGATATTTTAGGAAAATTATAATATTTTAACAGTAAGCAAAAGTTGTTTAACTCAGACTTCAGTTTTGAGCTTTACGGCTTATGTGAAGTTACCAAAATGCCCCTACGGTGCATAATTTGGTTATAATTGATAAATTTCACATATATACTTTACCCTACTGTTATAACTTAGTAAACTAAGTATTTTTGCTGATTATATCAGACCTGTAACTCAGGTTAATACTTAGACTCTTTTATAACCTTGAAAATGACCAAACTATCCCTACGAGGCATAGTTTGTGTTTAAATTCGTTTCGGGCATAATAAAAGACATCTTACTGATGTCACAGCATATTTGAAGCATATTAACTTAGGAAACCTGTATATGGCTCTTATGAATACCCGTTACGCTTATTACGCGTTTGGTTCGGTTTATGTAACTAGTTTGCATAAATTAGCCGAAACGGGTCAAACCTTATCGGTTTTATCTCAAAATCCAGAATGTGTATGAAATACCCATATTAAGAAAGTCTCCGAACTTTTTGGGTCTAAATCACATTCTATTCCGGTCTTCGCCTAATCGTGCGTTTGAACCGTATAATTAACCGGTCTAAGCTTAGGCTTAATTAAAGACCCGTTAGCATTCTAATTGGTTATTTATACCATCATTCCAGACTAGAGCCTTCCGGTAAATTGTATCTACGCTTACTTAAGTGAATACGGCTGAGTTATTATAATTCTTGCTATTTAAGACAGGAGCTAGCTCAGGTAAATACTCTTAACTTATTTTCCCTATTACGGGCTTGGGATACGGTAATATAAATACCGCATGGTCAGGTATGGGATTCAAAGACCAATAAGTCAGGAAATCCAAATAACCTGTTTTAATTCGTATTGCTTGACTGAAACATTGGGGATTAATGCGACCGTGTCCTGGATATCCTTGACTCATTAAATGCAATGGCCACGACCTAAGCACGGGGTGTAGGCATACACCTGACAGATGCTATATGCTTATTAATTAATTATACCCAATAAGGGATTCCCAATAAGGGAATAGTGGTGTGTTGATTAATCATGAACCGACATAGAACCGGGCCCCGTATGTAGAGCAAGTTATGTAAGACTGATAACATGAAATATAGTTTGTCCCAAGTGTAAAAGATTAATTTTGCCTCTGTGCATTTAATCAAGTATAAAAGATTAATTTTGTCTTGTGCATTTTAATCAAAGTGTCAAAACATCTTCGTGCCTTGAGCACCTAAACAAATTTTCATAGACATTTTCAAATGAGTCGGTTGAGTGTATTTACCAGTGAAAACTGACGTATTTTCAAAAGTCTAAGTGACAGGTACAAGTACGTAAGAGGCTGGAAGCTGCTCAGGACGTTAATAAGGAATCTTGCAAGTTCTAGGCGTCTAAAGTCTGTTGAACAATATTTATGTTTTAAGATCCGCCTGTGGATCCTTTACTTTCCGTTGTGATACTTGATATTACTTTATATTCGGATTGTAATATATTTATCTTTTGCTTCCGCTGTGCATTTATATATTGTGTTGTTTGACTATGATGATATCAACTACGTCACGATATTCCCCACCGGGCCCACCGGTGACACGTGGAAATCCGGGGTGTGACAGGTTGGTATCAGAGCCAACACTGAGTGAATTAAACGCTAGCCTTTTGTGTTTAATCTCAGTTACACAGTTGCACATTCTCGAGTCTAGACGAGAACATAGGACAAATTCTAATTCGTTTTATTTTGTCCTTATTTGGTTCCTTTGTTATTTTCTGATTAGCTCTTGCATGGGCAAGTCATTTTTGTAGAAGACCCGTTTAGGGCAACCATATACTTGTTTAAATTTTAAAGGAACGATTATATTAAAAATATCATTCCTATATTATAAAATCTACCATTATAATAAAATGGCAATATCTAAAAAGGACAAGAGCTAGCTCATGTGTCATTTTAAGACAGGGCCAAGACGGTAGTTCCACAATTAGATTCAGATCCTTGTTAACATTTCAATTTAGGATTGTTCTGCGTTAAATATTAAAGGAATCTTAAAGGTAAAACCTAGCCTAAATGTCAATGCAGACATGGCCAAGATGGTAAAACCTAGCCTAAATGTCAATGCAGACATGGCCAAGATGGTAAAACCTAGCCTAAATGTCATTGCAGACATGGCCAAGACGGTAAAACCTACCCAAAGGATTCCAATCCTTGTTAACATCTGTAACATGTTAACATTCCTGGCAGACGTGGTTTGATAAAATCGCATGAGTCATCCTTAAATAAGATTACTCCAATTTCCCTTATTTATATAATCATCCCTTAAGGATGAAGTGCCTACGGGCTATAATTGACGTCCTCTGTGACTAAAGACAGTGGTAGCCTACAACTCCCTGTCAAGAAAAGGTAATGAACTATGATTCAAACCTTAATGCCTCGATTTTCTGAAATCATGGCTTATATCATCCTATAAGATGATCATATTATACACATCCCTTAGAAGGGAAGTGCCTACGGGCTATAGTTAATGTCCTCTGAGACTAGAGACAGTGGTAGCCTACAACTCCCTGTCAAGAAAAGGTAATGAACTTTGATTCAAACCTTAATGCCTCGATTCTCTGAAATCATGGCTTATAAATTAAACCTGTCTACGCGACTAGGCCATTTGTGCTATTATTAACTTGTAAATTAGGATTTATAATAAACATCCTGAATAAAATAAATATCCTTCCTTCCCTGCCAGTATACATATGAATAAGAATCTTAAGAGTGAAACCTAGCCTGAGTGTCATTATAAAGACCTGGCCAAAATGGTAAGACCTGTTTAAAAGATTCGTATCCCAGTTAACATCTGAAAATATGTTAACACTCCTGGCAGACGTGATTCATTAAAATCACACACGTCATTCTTATATAAGGATTCTTCAAAAGATTCCTAACCCAACTTAATGATCTCTGCATCATGGGTTTAAATCATCAATTAAGATGATCATATTTTGACCATGCATTGATAATATAGTGCCTACAGGCCTTGCTCATTTTTACATGAGCCAAAAGACAGGGGTAGCGATGACTCCCTGACCGAAATAGGTAATGAACTATGATTCAAACCTCAATGCTTTGATTCTCTGAAATCATAGCTTATAATTTATAAATGTCCATGTGACTAGGCCTTTCGTGCCACTAGTAAAACTGTTATTGTTTTTATAATTAGGATAAGTTATAATATAAATCCTAAATAAATGTGATTAATAAATTAACCAAATATGGTCTCCGTTACCATGGTTAATGAATTGCCATAAAAGACAATTCCATAATAAACTCCCAAGTAAACTATTGTCCTTGTTTTATGAAACAGTTCAATTAAATGGCTGGCTCAGATGAAATTAATAGCCACCCAGTGGAGAACAATGATAACGCCCGAATTAATTTAACGGGTGCTGAACTAAAAGCGTTAGTAGACGACGCAGTTACAAAGGCCTTAGAGCGGCAGTACGAAGAGTATAGTGGGACTCGGAGTAGGACCCTATCTCCACCGCATTCGAAGCCTCCTTCCAAGAAGGATAAACCCAAGAAGGAAGATGACGAGCGTCACTCTTCTAATCATCACAGTGATCCGTCCCAACAGATCATACTGAATCAAGGACCCCGTGATAAGGGTTGCTCCTACAAGTACTTTGTTTCATGTAAACCCCGGGATTTCACTGGGGAGGAAGGAGCTGTAGATTGTATGACATGGTTAGATGAGATGGATACAGTTGTGGATATCAGCGGATGCGCTGAGAGGGATGTGGTCAAGTTTGTGTCGCAATCATTTAAGGGTGAGGCTTTAGCCTGGTGGAGATCGTTGATTCAAGCCACCGGGAAGATCCCTTTATACAACATGACTTAGGAGCAGTTCGTTGCTCTTATCAAAGAAAATTACTGTCCTCAACATGAAGTTGAGAAGATCGAGACTGAATTCTTGACATTAGTCATGGAGAACTTAGATTGTCAAGCATACCTTACAAGTTTCAATACCAAGTCTCGATTGGTTCCTTATTTGATCACACCGGAACCAAAGCGAATAGCTCGCTTTATTGGGGGTCTAGCCCCAGAAATAAAGGCAAGTGTGAAAGCATCGAGACCTACTACATTCAGGTCAGCGGCAGATCTGTCGCTATCTCTCACACTCGATGTGGTTAGAAACAAGGCTGCCAAAGCACCTGAAGATGGGAAGCGTAAAAGGGAGGAGGATTACTCCCAGAATCCTAAGAAGAGCAAATCCGAGTTCAACAATAACCAACAGGATTCCAACAAGAAGCCAACATGCAAAACCTGCAAAAGAAGACACTGGGGAAAGTGTCGATCAAACCAAAAGATAAAGCAATGTGGTATCTGTAAGAGAACTGGCCACCAGTCCCACGAATGTAGGGACATAAAGAATGCAAACTGTTTCAGCTGTGGCGAAAAGGGCCACATCAGTACTAATTGCCCTGAGGCTGCCAAGGAAGGAGCAGCTAAGTCTGGGATGGATAAGAAAGAAAACGCCTAGACTAACGGTTGAATACCAGGGACAGTGCATCTCAATAATAGCATTAGGTACGTCTTTACCTTTTAGCATCGATTGTATCTGCTCAGTATTTTACGTTAATGCAAGGGATAATAAACCTTTAGTAAACCATAAACTTAGCAAGCTTTTGATTACATTCATAAGAACTACAGATATTAAAAATAAGGTATAATTTACCAATGGAATCTTTAATGACCCTCTCTCCCATCCTCGGAGATAATCCTTTCATAAGAATCTGGAGTACTCTTCCCCAGAAAGAGTACGACAATATATATATTACTTTATTTTATTATTTTCTCATTATTTTATATCGCATGCGAATGCCAAACTATGTTTGATAAGAATACCATATGAGGATTGGCGTATCCTAGTGTGTCCCATAGATTGCTTCCATGCCTGATCAGTATGGAGGTTTAATGCATGGAACCCCTGAGATATCCCAATGGTCATATTGTACTAAAGTCGACTAGTAGTATTCAAAGAAGATATCCAATATAAAATGTCCTTATAAGTATCTCTACTTAGGGCATCCTTGCATTTGTAAAGAGAATGTGTCATATACCGACATCGATAGATGAACCAAAGCCTGAGAATACATACATCTCTAACATCTCTCTGTGTGTCATGATTATCTTCTTTATTAGAATGACCATGTTTACCTTCCGAGAGGCAAGTGAATGTTAGGACGAACATCCCGCTTAGGGCTACAATTATTGTAAAAGCCTTATATCTGTTAGTATCAACGGAATAGGAAGAACTAGGAGCCAAATCAATAAGCTTCTAGAGAAGATTTCATAAAGCCAAAACTCGAAGTCCTAAGAACTCCGATTTATATAAATAAGAAAGACGGATCATCTTGCTTATGCATTGATTACCGCAACCTTATATAGGCAACAATTAAGAATCGCTATTACCTGGCCAGGACCGTTGATTGGTTCGACTAGCTGTAAGGATCAGCTATTCTTTGAGATTAGTTAAGCAGTGGTTGGAATAACCATCTCACCATAAAATAAGTTTTTATAGCATTTATTATATAAGCATCAAGGCTACTCCTTTGGAGACCTTGTATAGATGAAATGTTAAACATCTATTGTTAGATAGAGAATTGGTAAGTCCAATTAACAGGATCTGAAAGTTGCCTAGGAAACAACAAATAAGATCATACAAATCCATAATCGATTGTAAGTTGCCAGTATACGGCAGGAAATCAAGAATTAATGAAAATAGCAAACCTCCTAAATTCTTGTTAAGAAATAAGGCTCAACAAAAGATATCACCCAGGAAGGGTGTGCCAAATTGTTAAATTTTCAGACTAGTTAAGCTCTGAATATATAGAACCATTCGAAGGAAATCGAATGTATCAAGATTAAATAGCTTACGAGCTAAGACCTAATTAAGGAGCTCGGAGGAACGCGCAATGTGACCCACACTAATGATTTAACGTCGTGTCACCAATAAGTCGAAAAGCACTATCACATAATGATATGCAGACCCATGATAGTATGAGCAACCTATGTCGACTGAGAATCGACAGGTTAAGGAGCTCCAAAAGAAAGTAGGCACCTATTGTATAGGTCAACTGGGATACCCTTGGAGGCCCAAATATACTATGGAAGTTAAATTCATGATACGACAGAAAGTACCTCCTTTACTTTAAGCAAATCTCGAGGTCGAGATTTCTTTTAAGGGGGTGAGGATGTAACACCTCGTAAAATCACGTTCAACGAAGTATTGACACGTGTAATTAAACCCTAGAAAGTCAAACCTTGAATATAAGGGACTAATTTTTCGAAAAATGGAAAATTTGATTATGAAAGAACTGGAAGTATTATCATACCTAAAATAAGTTTCTAAATAACCTTCTACGGTTTTATACTCACAAATGAGCCACTTGTTAATCAAGTGTAGCCGTTTATGTGATTAATTGAAAGTTTGCGCAATAAAGGGTTAAAAGCGTCAACATGTTAACCCTTACCTCTGAGTGACCTTTTAACAAACCGAGAGCCTCATGATATTTGATTATACTCTCGGGAATGCCAATCATTGACCATTCAAGGCTTTTATGCCTAAAAGAGAATTTACGCGCAACTTTGCAAGTGTAAGGGACTAAAAGTGTCAATATGTTTAATTATACCTCTGAATGACCTTTTATCGCGCCCGAAGCATTACGATGTTTAATAATACTTTCAAGAATGCCTAATATGGATTATATGAGGCTTCGATGATATTAAATGACGAGTTACGCAAGTTTGCGCATTAGAGGGACTAAAGTTGACAAACAAGGAAAGTATGTGAGTATAAGGGTTCAAAATGTCAACAATGGATAATATATTTTACAATAACCCTACATGATGTTTATACCCTTAAACGAATAAATCATGGATCATACGAAGCTAAATATGAAAGAAAGTGAGAGATTACAAACTACAGGGGTTAAATGTGTCAACATGTTTAAAGTATACCTCTGAGTGACCTTTTAGCAAACCCGAAGCTTTGTAACAATTAATTATGCTCACTAGAATGTGTGATAAAAATTTCATAAAGTTTCGTTATCGTATGAGAAAGTTATGATCAAATTCGTATACGAGGGGTTAAAAGCGTCAACGTTGAAATTTAAGACTTTTCGGTGATCGTGTGAATAGCCGGAGACCTAACAAAGTTAGTTTATGACTTGGAGTCCTTAAAAGTCAAGTTTGGGGGTTACAAGTGCAAGAAAGCATCTTAGAAATCAAGTTTGGAAGTTCAGGGGCCAAACTGTCAACTTTTGAAAGATGTATCATGCTGACCAGGTCCTTGCGCACCTCAACAATATGGATGTTACGGTGCGCAAGCAGTGCCCAGATGCAGCAACTCGTTTATTTTTCCTGTTCAGCCCATTCAAACGTCAAGTATTGCCCTTTTTCACTTCCATGCTCGTCCCCTACTAATTTTAGGGTTTAGGGACATGCGTTAATGATCAGGGATCACTCTTAGACTTAGTTGTCATCATCAAGATGGATCAAGAACACTATAAAAGGCCACTAATTTGCAACCATTTGATCATTCACTTCTTGTGCAATTCTGGAGCTTTTGGGAGCTTAAGAGCAGACACAAGACCTTCCTAATCAAGCATAGGACTTCAGTAAGTTTGCTTAACCTTCCTTAGTTAAGTTTTTACTTAGTTTAAGCTTAAAAGTCAAACCGTCGTACTTAACGGTTGACTTAACGATTAATCACTAATGGTCCAGTGATTAGTCGAATTGAAAGTAGTTATAAGTTGGTAATTATGTGGGTAATAAATCCTTAAAAGGGTTCCCCCTGATTCCCACTCTAACTAGGTCAAATGTCGGGTCAAACTTGTGATTAAAAAGTCAACATGATACTTAGTTTCTAATTTATGCATAATTAGCAATGTAGAACACATACAACCTGTTTGAGCATTAATATAACTTGGTAATTAGTGTAAGAACATGTCTAAACATGTTCAACCCGACCCAGGTAGTGCCTAAAAAGTTCGGCATCCAGGAAATAAAAGACGGACAAGGTGAGCAAATCGCCACCCGCCCGGTCACCGGGTGGCGATTTTGCATCGATTATAGAAAATTAAACGCGGCTACCTCCAAAGACCATTTCCCGTTACGCTTCATTGACCAAATAATTGAAAAACTTTCGATAAAAAATACTACTGTTTCTTGGATGGGTATTCGGGTTATAACCAAATTGCTATTCACCCGGACGACCAACACAAAACCACGTTTACATGTCCATATGGTACATTTGCTTTTCGGCGAATGCCATTTGGACTATGTAACGCCCCGGCCACATTTCAAAGATGTATGATGAGTATATTTTCAGACATGGTCGGGGAATCTCTTGAAGTGTTTATGGATGATTTTTCCATCTTTGGCCCAAGTTTCGATTCTTGTCTTGACGAATTGGAAAAAGTTTTAAAAAGGTGTGTTGAGACGAACTTGGTGCTAAGTTGGGAAAAGAGCCATTTTATGGTTCAAGAGGGTATTGTGTTGGGGCATGTGATTTCGGACCGGGGAATGGAGGTAGACAAAGCAAAAATTCGGGTAATTGCATCTTTACCCCCACCAAAGAATGTTAAGGGGGTGAGATCATTTTTGGGACAAGCGGGGTTTTATAGAAGGTTTATTAAGGGTTTTAGTGTAATTACAAAACCTTTATGTAACTATTATTGAAAGATGTTCCATTTGATTTTACTGACGAATGTTTGCAAGCTTTTTGTGTGTTGAAGGAACAGTTGGTGAAGGCTCCTATCTTGCAACCACCGGATTGGTCGAAGCCATTTGAGATTATGTGTGATGCTAGCGATATGACCATTGGAGCGGTTTTGGGTCAAAGGGTCGATAAGAAGCCGGTGGTAATCTATTATGCAAGCAAAACTTTGTCCGAGGAGCAACTGAATTACACCACAACTGAGAAAGAATTATTAGCGGTGATGTATGCCTTGGACAAGTTTAGATCATACATTTGGGGGAGCAAGGTGATCGTGTATTCGGATCATAGCGTGGTCCGATATTTAATGGAAAAGAAGGATGCAAAGCCCCGGTTGATTCGTTGGGTGCTTTTGTTGCAAGAGTTCGATCTAGAAATTCGGGACAAAAAGGGATGTGAAAATGTTGTTGCGGATCATTTGTCCCGGATCCCTTTGGAAGGTGTTGATGACCCGAGTGAAATTAATGAACGGTTTCCCGATGAGCAATTGTTAGCCGTTTCTACTTTTGTTGCACCTTGGTATGCTCACTACGTGAATTATTTGGCCAAGGGTGCAATTCCGAATCATTGGACAAAGAAGAGACGACAACAATTTCTAAGTCAAGTAAAACAATACATTTGGGATGAACCGGATTTGTTCAAAATTGGACCCGATTAAGTGATAAGAAGGTGTGTTCCCGAAACTGAAGTATTAGAGATTTTAACCCATGCTCATTCGTCGGCATGTGGGGGGCATTTTAGTGGGAACAAGACGGGTTACCGGGTATTATCATGTGGGTTTTATTGGCCCACAATTTTCAAGGATTCTTGTGAGTTTGCCCGGAATTGCATTAATTTTCAAAAAGTTGGAAGCGTATCGAAGCGGGATGAAATGCCTTTACAACCAATTTTGGTGGTTGAGGTGTTTGACGTTTGGGGGATAGATTTTATGGGTCCGTTTCCTAACTCGAATGGGTTCTTATACATATTGGTTGCGGTTGACTACGTTACAAAGTGGATAGAAGCCATTGCTACAAGGACCAATGATCATTCCATTGTATGTAAGTTTGTGCAATCCAACATATTCGCTCGATTCGGTGTGACAAGGGTGATAATAAGTGATGGTGGTTCACATTTCAAGAACTTCAATTTCGGCAAGTTTCTAAAAAGATACAATGTGAATCATCGAGTGGCAACACCGTACCATCCGCAAACAAGTGGACAAGTTGAAGTGTCCAACCGTCAAATTAAAGAGATTCTCATGAAGACGGTAAGAACGTATCGAAAAGATTGGTCAAGTAAACTTGACGATGCATTGTGGGCATATCGGACGGCCTACAAAACTTCAATTGGTACTACCCCTTATCGGATCGTGTATGGGAAGGGGTGCCATCTACCAATGGAGTTAGCACATCGAGAGCATTGGGCCATAAAAACTGTTAATGCGGATTACGATGAAGCGGGTCGAGTGAGAAAGTTGCAATTGAATAAGATTGAGGAGATTAGAGATGAAGCCTACGAATGTGCTTCCGCATACAAAGACAAACTGAAGAAAGTTCATGATGCGAAGCTAAGGAAAAAGACTTTCGAAGTGGGTCAAAAGGTGTGGTTGTATAATTCAAGGTTGAAGATGTTCGCGGGTAAACTCAAGAGCAAGTGGATGGGCCCCTACGTCATCCGAAGAGTGGGGAAATTTGGTGATGTCGATATAGAAGACGAACAATCCAATAGGCAACAAACGGTGAACGGGCATCGGCTCAAACCGTACTTGGAAGGTAACGACATCAACCATATTGACCTCGACAAAGTGGGTTACATTTTACGCCCATTGGATGATGAGGAAACGTGAAAGAGGCCCATGTTTGGTGTTTTGTACATATTTTAGCTTAGTTTAGTCCCGTTTAAAGCTTGTGTTTGAAACAAGTGTGGGGAAATTCGTACAAATTTCCCGAACATAGTGTTGAGGACAACACGGGTTTTTAACGGGGGGTAGGGTTAATTTTCATGTTTTCAAAAATTTAGAAAAACCATATAAAATTAAACAATTTTATAAAGTAAAAAAAAAAACAAAAAACATAAAATTTTTTCGAGATTAAGGGTTTTTGGTCCCCCCCCAGCGCCCAGTACCCCCCGTAAGCTACGGTGGGGGGGGGGGGGGGCGTAGCTTACGGCGGAAATCAAAACAGAACTTCCTTACGGCACCAACACCCTGACCTATGGCGAAGTCTTTTTCACCCAGATACGACCGTAACCTACGACACCGAGTAGGATGATTAGGGTGGAGCTGCTCGGCGGTTTCATTTAGAAAAAAAAAACCGGAATTTAATAATAATAATAATAATAATACTATTTTTTTAATAAAAACAAAACTCTTGACTTTACCCCAACCACATATTTCGATCAAACCACCCCAACCACACACTTCTTCTTCTCCATTCTTCCACTCAAGAACCCTAGTTCTTCACACCTTCAAAGCTTCTTAGTTCCTTCAAATCTTGTCCGAATCCAGTGATTTTTTAGTGCATTTTGGGTGAAATTTTACAAGGAATCCAGATTTACACTTGTATTTCAAAGATTCCATTGTTTTGGGGACGGATTTAAGCATTGGGGTGCCGAAAATTTGGGGATTTTTGTGGGTTTTTGCGTGAACATGGATAGTTTGTTATTCTCATCTTCTACAACATTAAGGTATGCAATTTCTTGTCATTATTTGAAGTACATTGAGGTTTGTAAGTTTTCATTATAGTTTTTGCTTACACACTTGCTTGTATGAGATAGATGATAGGATTTTGTGAGCCATTGATTGTTTGGGTATGAATGTATTTGATGTCTAGTAAAAATCTTTTGAAAAATTCTGAATTATAGAGACATCATGCCAAATTTTTGTGTGAAAGGATGAATCTTTGGTGTTTTTTGTACATTTATACCCGTAACATAAAGCAAGTGTGGGGAAGATTTTGGAAAGGAACTAACTTGAAATGTTTTGTGTGGTTTATGAATGTGTGTAGGCATGGTGAAAACAAAGGGTAAAGCGGTTGCAAGCTCGTCTAACCAACCTCAAGGGGAAGAGGATCAGCCAAAGGGGAGGAGATTGACACGGGTTGGTGACCCGGATTCGGAGGAGGATGCGCCTCCAAGGGGTCCGAAACCGGATTGGACATCCGGTTCATTGCTTGACCAACCCGCAGAATGGAGAAAGGACTTGTTCCACAAACAAATGAACAAGTTGAAGCAAAGGGCTGAGGCATTTATTTGTGAAAAGGAGATCCGGGAAGCTGATTTTGGGCCGTTTGGGATAACGGCAAAGTTTAAAGAATTGGGTTGGGGGGCAGCTTTGAAGTGTTATGATGGCGAGGTGAAGAAGATGTATGATACTCAGATTCAAGAGTGGATGGCTTCACTCGAATGTCCCCCATTTAAGGCCCCGCAAAAGATGAAGCTTATTGGATGGTGTAATGGGGTAAAGGTCGAAATGTCTTATGATTCATTGCGCCGAATAGCAAAGTTTGACGACCTACTAGCTGGTCAAAACATATACCCAAGCCTTAAGGATCTCTACATTGAGCCTGAGAAGCACCCTCAATGGCAAAACATGTTGGATTATCTCTTCCTTCCGAGTACGACACATGGTAAATTGTATAGACAAAATTTGAGAATGGAGGCGAAGTTGTTATTGGTTCTTTGTACATACAATGTCATTCCGCGGCGGGGTGACAAGATGGAGGTCCGGTTTCAAGAGGTGCCAATCTTATATATGTTGATGCATGGTTCTCCCAAGGTTCCCTTCCGATTTCTAGTGTTGAACAACATCTGGTTAAGCCGAAATAGTGGAGAAAGAAAAATTGTGCCTCATTGCCGTTTGATCACGGCGTTGTTGAAGAAATATGGGGCAATTAAAGGTGATGAAAAAGGTTCTTACAAGAGGTTTAAGTCGTTTGATTTGAAGAATCTGGGGCCAGGTTGGGAGTACAAAGAATCGGAGAGGTATCATAAGCTGAAGACAGATGGGAGAAGATGGAGAGTTATCAAAGCGGATGCGAGACCACTACGACCGGGCGAGGCTAATGAGCCCGAAACGACTGATGAAGAAGCTAGTGGTGACGATGATTACCGTGAAGACACTTTCATGGTTGATACTCTGATAAGGGGCGCTGGTTATGTGGGGAGTGCGTTCGACTATGCACAACAGGCCTATGATCCTTATTGGGCTCATTCGGGGAATATGGGCCAGATTATTGAACAAAGGTGACCACCCACTTTTGGCGAATGGACTGAACCCAACCAAATGCTCTTCGATCAACAAACTTTTATGGGGGCGAGTATGGAGAGGGCTTTGAAGCAGAGTTATGATAGGAGTGAGCAATGGAACCGTGCTCATATGTATGCCCATGAAGAAGAAGTGAACAATCGCTACCTAGACGATCGCCAGAGACGCTTGCATGATCAGTGGCATTCGGGCCAACCACTTGAAGCGGATCCGCCAGTTGTGGATTATACTACATTCCCGCCTCATGACGGTAGTGTGTCATATCCCACCCCACCATTACATCATTCTCAATGGGTGGATCCACACGCTATGAGTTATCAGCAGGCGAATCCAAGTGGTGATCAAGGTAGTAGCAGTGGTATCAGAGCTTTTGGGTTTGGAGAGTGGAACGACATGATGACATCCATCTTCGGGCCTCCACAGCCGAAGTACTACTAGCCAGGTCGTATCTTGCTCCTTTGTATATTTGTGTATATTTGTTTATCTCGTATGTTATGTTTATGTTTAGGAGGTAGGGTGGTGTTTTGATGTTGATTGTTTTTGTTGGGATGTGTTAGCGGTGGTGTGTTTGAATAAAAAAAATTGGGATTTGAGAGTATTAGCGAAAGCTAATGTTGTTGATTAAAAGCGATCTTTTCCTCAAAACCATACATTGGGACAATGTATCCCAAGTGTGGGGATGGGGGAAATTTTTGAGAATTTAAAAATTTTTGTAAATCCGAGCGAAAATTGTCAAAAATTTGAAAGCTCGATTTTGTCCCGCTTGACACACCGACACCTATTCCTAGTCTTTTCTTGGTGAGAATTTGGGCCACATATGATTGTTATTGATATTTCTTTGTTTGAGTGGCGGTGTGTGTCGTGTGTTAATAGAACTTGTGTACGAATTCTTGTTAAATCCTAGAATTAGCATGCTTTTGAAAATGATAAGGGACTTTTAGGAAGCCTCGTCTAGATGTGTGAGAGTGCGGGATTGGTGGGTTGGACCTCATACTTTACATATATGAGCTTGGTATTGTGAGGGGTGGGGGTTTGGTCCTTAGAAAGCCACGTTTGAGCCTTAGACCATTCGGTTGTGACCCAAGCCCACTTCCTATAAATTTTACCTTTTGATATGACCCGGTTTAGGAAATTTAGTATGTAGTGTTGATGTTCGTGTATATATTGTTGAGCTTTTATGTTTTATGCTTGAATTAAAAAAAAAAACAAAAAAAAAAAGAGAAAAATATGAAAAATACCAAAAAGAGTGTTCAGTTGTAATAGAAGTTGAGAAGTTTATGATGTTTTGTATATATTTGGTGTTTGCTTTGTTTAGTAGTAGAAATAAAAACCGGGTCAAATCAATTAGCTCTTATATATATATCTCCCACTATGTTCCTACCTTTGCACCTAACCCCGTTACAACCCGTAAGTCTTTTTGATTCATAAGCATGCTAAATATTTGATAGGAGGAAACTTGATTTTTATACAAGTTTATTGTCGCACACACACACATACGCATTGAGTGGTTTAGCATCATGTGTTATTATTTCTTGTCACCGAGAGTTTTTGTGAGGGGTGTGTCTTGTGGTATGATTGAAAGTTAGTAGAAGGACGGCACATTTTAGTTTGGTTTACAAGATTGATCGCTTAAGGTTATGAATAGTTGTTGAATGGGTTGCTTGGGACAAGCAACGGGTAAGTGTGGGGATGTGACGGGTGGTCTGTAGGACAACCCTTAATGCCGTTAAATAGAATAAAATCCCATACTTTGTCCGGTTATTTGCTTGAATTTGGTAACCACTATACGTTTGATGATCCAGGTGCTAAAATGCTCAAAATGCGGGTTTTAAGTGGTTTGGATAGATGCTAGGAGTTGGTGGAGTTAAGGAATGGAAGAGGTGAAGATTTGGTGAATAAATAAAAGGAAACAAGGCTCAGTGCCGTAGCCTACGGCACCTGGCCGTAGGTTACTGCCCCAACTCTTTCAAGAATATCCCCGCCGTAAGACAGAGTGTAACCGTCGTAAGGGACCTTTGCTCGCCGTAAGCTACGGCCCTGTGGCGTAGCTTACGGCACCTGCTGACTTCTGGAACACGTTGACCGCCGTAAGCTATGGCGGCTTGGCGTAGCTTACGGCGCCGGCCATTCCAATTGTGTAACTTATTCCATTAATGCTCATTTGATGGGGTTTTTATGGTGTCTAATGATGTTTTCTCGGTTACTTATCACTTGGGCACGAATTTGGAGAGCATCTTGGAGACTTTGGCAAGAAGAACACTTCCTTAATCATTAGTTTTGTTGCTTTGATCTTTATGAACAATAATACTATTGCTATGATGTTGTTTCAAGCCATGAGTGGCTAAACACTTTGTGATCATCCTGGATTGAAGGTTTGCTTGAGACATTTCATGTTTGATTTCCTAATTTCTAGAATAACAACCTTTATCTTTATGGTTTGTTTGTTATGGTGTGTGATTGTTTGTTAGTAAATTGTTAATTCTTATGTCAAACTAATTAGAAACCATACGTTCTTGGTGCCGTTGGCAATCGAGATATCATGGGTATAGTTAGGCTTGGGTAAGGGTTGATTGATCATCGGGTAACAACCTCACGTTCTAGGAATCTGAGTACTTAGTTCCCTTTCATCACTGCAAGTAGTCACACATGAGCTATGTCTATGTAGTTCTTTCTAGTGGAATGATAATATGAATGTCAATTGAAACCGGAAGTCTAGGATGGTCATTTGTCTCTAATTTGCTTACAACCAAAACTGTTCTCTTGCAATTTAATTAGTTAATTTAGTTTTAAAACCAATCCAATCAAATCAACTCTTGAATTTTATTTTATTTGCAACTAGAGTAATTTTAGTCAAGTTAGATAGTCTTCTAAATAACACATATTCCACAAACTCCCTGTGTTCGATACCCACTTACCGCTAACTATTTAGTTGTATTTGGATTAAATTTGATTGTGACCATGACATCACGTCAGACCCCTGAAACCCTAATGTGCATGAAAAACCAAGAAAACAAGAATTTTGAGTTTCAGGCGGGCCGCGTAAAACGTAAGCTTAGGCTTAAGCGGGCCGCGTCAAAGTAAAGTTGACCGGATAAGCGTTCCACGCCACGTGTCGCACACGTGGCGGACCTACCTGTGACACACAAGCCCTACACGTAGACTAGGGGCTCTCGCGGGCCGCGTAAAAGTGTTGTTAAGGTTTACGCGGGCCACGTGAAACCTAAAATCTGGCTATAAATGGGTTGGACATGAGCAGTTCATCTACACTCAAATAAAGGCTCTGGATCAGCTGGTGCATCGTCAGGCTGATCAACAGGAACAAAATCTGGCTCAAGATCAAGCTCAAAGTCGTGTGGAGGAGATAGTGTAGCTGATATGGCCGTATTATCATTAGAATCAGTGGCATAGCGTCGTAATCCAACTGCCTGCAAGGTGGAAGAAGTCACATACTAAAAGGAATCTAGGACGGAGTGTAAACTAGTGTCAGGGGAAATCTCAACAACAGGGATCTCAAAAAGTGGAATAGCAATAATGTCCTCATCTAGCTTTTCATCACCTTGGGCGTCATCAAAAGGACCATCAACAAACAAATCAACGCAATATCAATCAAATCGTCAAAAGGCAAATCCTCGAGAGGAATGGCCACTAAAGGAACGGGAGCAAGGATCGGTGTCACGACATGCTCACCATCGGGATGATCGATGATAAGAAGCTCATAGACAGGAATGAGAATAACAAAAGGATCCTCGTCTCGAATGCCATCAGTAGTCGGTAAATTATCTCCCAAGTCGGGCAGCGCAAATGGCTGAAAACCGTCATCGTTGTCGGACATCATCTCCGGGTCACTCTCGGTATCGGGAGTAAAGATCTCTGGCACACTCTCCTCTGTGCCAATAGCCATGGGGTCATCGGTATCGGACAATCTGCAAGGACCTGCAAAAATGTCCAAAAATGACCCGTAAGTGAAAACCCGGACCCCTGAAACCCTAATGTGCATGAAAAACCAAGAAAACAAGAATTTTGAGTTTCAGGCGGGCCGCGTAAAACGTAAGCTTAGGCTTACGCGGGCCGCGTCAAAGTAAAGTTGATTGGATAAGCGTTCCAGGCCACGTGTCGCACACGTGGCGGACCTACCTGTGACACACAAGCCCTACACGTAGACTAGGGGCTCTCGCAGGCCGCGTAAAAGTGTTGTTAAGGTTTACGCGGGCCGCGTAAAACCTAAAATCTGGCTATAAATGGGTTGGACATGAGCAGTTCATCTACACTCGAAAAACTTTTCAAAGGACGAAGTATACTGCTCAAATTCGTGATTTTACTTAGGGAAACACTGCTACGAATACAGGGTATTAACTCGATCACTGCTACGATACAATGTCCGATCGATTGAAACTGATCCGATGGATGTTTAAGTGCTGCCCAAATCAGGGCTATACTTTGTCATTCGTCGTGAGGGTTTTGATTTCGTGAGCTTATCGTAAATGTTGTATTAAGTTACTGACCTTGTTTCATGTGCATTAAACTAGGTTACACGACTAAATCAGTAGGCTAAACTCTGCCCAATTAAACCTGCAATGTGAGTCATTCTCTTTTATCAACAATGTTTTACAATACCCAAATTGTTTTCAAAAAGTTATAGTTACAGGGATTAAGTCTTGGTTATCTTGAATCACTGGCAAGTGGGGTATTGTGCACATTACTAATTCTCACGGTTAGGTTCACCAACCTAACAGTGATAATCATCACTACTTGGGTGAAAGGACCCAACAGTGGTATGACCATCGTCACCAGGGTGTGACACGGCGCCAGATAAAAATAATATAGTAGCCATTGTAATCGCTCTTATGCTGTAATTTATAACTAGGAGTCGTTTTAATTAAAATTGAGTGACTCGCCAGTATTTCCCCGCTGATAAAATATTTTTAAACATGTTTCAGGTGACTTACTGTGAATCAAGGAAAAGTGCTACGGAGCACTAACAAGCTTGAAGTGGTGGCTCAATAAAATAAATAAACATGTTTTGTAAAACAAGGGATTTCCTCGTGAATTTCCCATTACTGTAAATTATGGGGTTGTCCCAAATTGTGAAATAAAATAATTAGGCATTTTCAAGTATTAAAAGATCCTGTTAAACTTCCGCTATCGCATCAACTAATAAATACCACGGGTTTCTGTCCCGCGGCTCCTAGACCGGGTAACACCGGGACGGGGGCCGTGACATAATCCACTCTCTGATGATGACATAGTGTCTGTAACAAACAATTACAATATAGGCACATATATTAACTATCAATGTTTAGCTTGTAACCAAAGATAATGAGATCGTGTAATCATGTATCCTTCCTAGTCTCCCCGACTAAACCACCTAGCCTCCCAGACTAAACCAACTAGCCTCCCAGACTAAACCAACTAGCCTCCCAGACTAAACCAACTAGTCTCCCAGACTAACCCAACTAGCCTCCCAGACTAACTCAACTAGTCTCCCAGACTAAACCAACTAGTCTCCCAGACTACCGAGTCTCTCGGACTGAACAACCCAGTCTCTCAGACTGAACCAAAAAGTGACTGTGCGTTGGGTTTCTTTTTATTTTGTAAAAATGTTTGTTTCATGGATCTAGGCGGTTCGTGTATGCAATGAAAACATGTTGTAAAAACATTTTTGTGAGAGCACTAATGATTGTAGTCTAGACTCGAGAAAGAATCCTAGTTCGCTACAATCGAAGCTCTGATACCAAACTGTCACACCCTAACTTTTGCGGAAGCGTGATTTGGTATGACTTGCTTAATATCATTGCATTCAATCATAACAACAACTATATGATAGAAACCGAAGGTGACCATCCATTAATTAAGCTTAAAACATAACAACATTGTTTAAAACATAGACATCAAGTTCGAGTACCAACCATGCAACTTGTTTTTAGAGCTCACAAAGGCTCGACAAAAGACATTAATTAAAACTAGGCTTTGAAAGTCGTGTCTTATCTAGAATAAGACGCACAATCCAAATCCTCAGACATAGGACGACACCTTTTATTCTCAACTTTACTTGAAACATCCAAACGCCCGCCAGATCCATACTTAATTTCCTGAAATACATGTAGTTTGAAAAACATCAACAAAAGTTGAGCGAATTCATGTGTTTAGTGCGTGAGCTCGAATAGACTTGGAAATCATTGTAAGTAAGTATGAATTTGCAACCCTGGTATGAAAGCAACAAGGAAAAACATATCACCAATGGTTTGCAAGGCCATTGATATGTGTGAAGTGATGCAGGAAAACTCAATCCTAGCAGATTTTGCCACGGCTTCAGTTTGAAGACATAGTCACCTCATGGGCCAAATCCCGGTCCACATGGGTGTGGGCTCGCTACACCCAAATAGATCTATCACTCATGTCTCTTGGTCCTACGGCGAGGATTAATGGCCTTAAGTGTTATACCCACCACTCACATGATCAAGTCGTACCCTTCCTTAGCTAACCATACCAAATCAAAATGTTTGTAAATAGTTGTAACATGTATTTCACCTCCGAAGTTATAAAACCGAAAAAAAAACAGTTAAAAGAAAAGGGGGGTCATGAACTCACAGTCTTGCGTCTTCAATAATCGTAATTCAAGCTTCTTCGGTGAACACGACTGCCTACAACGCACTAATGTCTATTAGAAGAACGGGCCATGCCTTGACTTAGTGTTAATGTCTTTGAGTTACATTTCATTGTGTCTTCGATATTATTTCGAGTTATATAATTATTTGCTAAAATAATTGATATTTTAACTTAAGTTATATTTATTAAATTTTGGAATAATTGTTAAAACAATATATCTTAACTTAATACTTCCCAATTATTTATACTTGTATTTCCTTCCCAAGGATGGGGGTATTTGTATTTGTATTCTTGTATTTGTATATTTTTGTATTTGTATATTTTTGCCATGTGTTGTGGCCATATTCCGGTGTGCATTTATACATATGAGAATACGTATTTTATTGCATTCATTAAGTATTCATATACTTCATTTCGTATTAATTTTTCCGGAATAATATCCCAAAATAAAAATCCATATATATTTCAAAAATATATATTTAAGAAATACCATTTAGAAAAATTATTTATATTCTTTCACTTGGCAAAAATATTTGTATTTTCATATAAGATCCAAAAGTAATATATTTTCAAGTCTATCTTAGAAAATATATATACAACCATATTTTTCTCCAAAAATAATGTATTTCAAGTTTACTTCAAGAAAATATATATATCTTTCCCAAAAATAATATATCTTCTAATTATTCCGAGAAAATATATTTTTACTTCAAAAATAATATATTTTCTTCTTGTCAAAATATGATATAAATTTGTAATACTAGTAAAAATCATATTTTTGTTCCTTGGTGTCCAAAATATTATTTACCAAAATATACTTTGTGAATCAATTTTTTGGAATATTTTATAAGTTACATTCCTTTGTTCGGTTTCACCAATATTTTTGTGTGTAACTTGTATATTCATATTCTTGGAAATTTTGGTAATATTTTGGATTGTAATCCTTGGTATTTTGATGTGTTATATTATTTCATGTCCTAAAATAATATAGCTAATGCACAAAATATACAAATAATCACACACATGATGTTATCTAAATATATATTTCCTAAATACATATTTAGTCACTTTTATTTATAAAAACCAACCTCCAATATTTGTATTTTTGTAACAAAAAATTATGGCAAAGTTTTTGTAACAATTTATGGCTTAAGATCACTCGTAAATACTCGTTTAAAAACATTTTTCTAAGTGTTTAGATTTTTAGAAAATTATGCCATAGTTTCCCCTAAAAATAGACGTTTCCATGCTTTCAATCATATCATTTTTTTTTGTAAAAATCATCACAATCAATCCACAATCAACAATAAACAACCTTTACTTACCAATTTGCCAAAAACAAGTAATAAGCAACCACTTCATGAACTTGAATATTTGTAAAAGTTTGTAGGAACTCACTAGTGTTATTAGTAAGCCTTGTTATCATTTAAAGTGTGATTAGTTCTTTAAAAACTTCATTTTTAAAGATTATAGATGTTTACAACTTCAAATCATGTTTTCTACAAATATTTATTTATGCATTCTTCTTGTTACACAAGGGTTTCTACACTTGTTTATCCACCAAAAACAAAGTTTGTTTATGTAAGAACCAAGATTAAGTGAAACTTATATTTTTAACTTGGTTTCTTTGAAAACTCATCCATAAATCTTTAGATCTACAAGTGTTATTACTCACTTTGATCATTATTTTTCAAGAAAACATTATGTTCCTTCAAGTTCATGATCTTTGTGTGGATGATCCATCATCCTACAATACTTTACTTTCTCATCTTGCTAGATTATGTTTTTAATCATGATCTAGCAAGATCACATGATGATCTATGTCATATGCATGAACAACCAACATTCAACAAGCAAATTATCACATAAACAATTTAGTTTCATTATTAAACATGTTTATGTTCATGTTTACATATTGTGATCTTTAGTGTTCTTCAAGATTATGGTTATGTTTCTCCTTTTAACCACTTAAAATAGAAGTAAACTAGCAAGATCAAGACTCTTACCACTAGCACAAGGCTAGGGATGATCAAGTGTAGAAATGAAGTGGATAAAAGCAAACAAGAGAGGTCCTTGATCTTCCACAAGCTCCTAGCTTCTTTATGTAATCTCTAACACCTTTGTATATACTTGGATTATATGAGAATGATTGAATGAAGGTGGATGTGTGTGTGCTTGAGTTCGGCCGAGAGCTCCAAGGGGGAGGAAGAGAAGCTTGTGTGTGTTAATGTGTGTGAGAAATGAGCATATGGTCTTGCATTTTCTTTTATAAACCATATTCAAGTGTTAACTTGCGTGTAATATGTCATCAAAGAGGGAACCATATCTATTACTAAATTAAAATAAAATCTTGAGGTATAGGGGTGAGCATGGCCGATTTCTAGGTGGGGGGGTAGTAGAGTAGGTTCAAACTAAGTTAGTTTGTTTAGGTTAAAAACCAAGTATATAGTTAGTTACTTAGTTACTTGATATTTTATAGGGTGTTATGATGTTTGGGGACCATAACTAGCTTGGTAATGTTAAAACAATGCTCCTAGTGTAAATTTGATATTTCGGGTAGTGTCCGGTCGTTCGGTTGGTTACCGGTTTGTTAAAGTGCTAAACTATGCAGTTTAACGTGCTTTATGTACCCTGTTGTGACACTTTTGATTCCCGACACTTAGGAAAGCATTCAGGACCATTTATCTATATTTCTGCATAGAATTAGATTGTTAAAATGCTGATGTTTGCTGAATTTTGCTGAATTCAGCACTTTGGGTGAGTTTTAGGCACTTTCCGGCACTTAAACTATCACTTAGAAATGCATTTTTGTGATCCTCACTTTCCTACACACTATACTAGTGTAAGACTTACTTTCTAGCTCATTCTGTGTCTCAACACACTGTCTGTCTATCTACTGAACTTCGTCAGCATTTTTTTTCTGATTTGTCTGATAGTTGTGCTAGCCGTGTTTCGTGCATCATTTGGACCAATAAAGTTTTCATGCAGTAATGACATGACTTTAAGCTATATATGATGCACATGTATGTATATGGTAATAATCAGAAAGTAGTTCAGGTAATTAATTAGCACAATCATTAAGCATTAATCACCGTCTAATAATCGTATGGATTCATGCAAATTTGACAGTTGTCACAAAAATCTAGTGCCATTGATGACAAAGGAATAAATGAGAAGGACTAAAGATGGGAAATTGAGTTTAAGTTTAATATAACTAGGAACAAACTAACCTAGTGGTAACATGTATATAAGTAACAAGATAATGAGTTTAATCTCATTTATAAGCAAATCGAAACTTGAGGGACTATTATTGGGCAATTTGAAAGATGAAAAATTAAAATTAAATAAAACACCAAAACTCACACACTAATGTGTGTGAGTGTATCGACCAAACAAGAAAAGAACAAGGGGAAACCCTTGTTGATCAAGAATCAGCCCAATTGAAAGGAAATTGAAGATCTTTATTATGCATGTATCAAGATTTTCGATCTCCTAAGTGTTCTTCACACCAAGTAAGTTAAATTTTATGATTTGGTGATGTTGGATGAAGTGGGTTATGATGAATCCGTGAATTTGGTTGAAATTAGAATGATTAATTGTTAATGCTATCATGTTAAAGTTGAATCATTGTTAAGTTTTAGTTATTTAGATGATTTAGAATGAAACCCATTGTATGAGTGTGAAGATGATAATCTTGATGAACATGTGGATGCTATAGTGTGATTTTGTGATGTATAAAGTATTATATGATAGATGGTGATAGATGAACTTGATATGGAATTGATGGTTATGTTATTTTTTTTATGGTTCATGAGATGAAATTGGGAAGAAACATGCTTAAAACACTTGTACACTATGCTTAAAAAGTGGTATGCACACCAAGTGTTTGATGAAATGCTTGAATCATTAGCTAATGCACACATACATTCAAGCATGTGTAGTTTCAATGTGGTTCATGTTCTATGTAGAAATTTGTGAGAATTATTGTATCATATGGTCTCTAACATGTTTATGATGCTTAGCATAAATTATGAACATAAATTGATGACTTAAAGTCGAGTTTTAGTTCATAATTCCAAAGATTTACAAAGCTGATTGGAAGTAATTATTGTTGCGCACCTGTTTTGAAAAATTCATATAAAATTAACCGTAGCTCTGTTTTAGGCATATGATATATGGTTGGAAAGCTATCAGAGCATATTACATTTTACATGTGAACATATTGAGCTAATTGTCACGACCCCCGACCCCACCCTGGATGGAATCGAGAGCCGCGAGCAGCCAAGTGGTACTGGTGGTTATTTTGAAAACATTGCAGTGGAAATTTCATCAGAACCGTGAGTTAGGAAAAATATCAGAGTTTAGAAAACACCGGATTTTTTATTTATTAAATAGATGGGATAAACCCATGTTTTGAAAGGTAGCTTTAATATAGGATAAATCCAAATACATAAAACAACTTTTCTTAATTTAATTTAATTGATAAAATAAACCACTTCTGTAAGCCTTGTTGGTGCCGCATCCAACTCTAATTCCTGATCTACTGTAATTACCTGAAACGCGTTTTAAAAAGGTTTTGTCAGCAAAAAATACTGGTGAGTTCATTCAGGTTTTATAAAATGACCTTTAGTTATAATCTACAGTATTAAGAGCAATTACAATGGCTTCTATCTTATTGTTATCTGGCGCCTTGTCACCCGTGTGACGATGGTCATACCACTATTAGGTCCCACCCCAAGTAGTGATGATTATCACTGTTAGGGCTTATTAGCCTAACCCGTGAGAAATTAGTAATGTGCACAATACCCCACTAGCTAGTGATTAAGATAACCACGACTTAATCCCTGTAATTATAACATTTGAAAATGGAGTATTGTAAAATGCTTTTGATAAAAAGAGAATGACTAACATCGCAGATTCATACGGGCAAAGTTTAGCCTACAGATAAGCCTCGATATATTGCAGATTTATACAGGCAGAGCTTAGCCTATTGATTAGCCTTGATACCTAGTTTAATTAACAATGCACACGAAACTAGGTAAGTAACTTTAATCCAACTTTTACGACAACTCGCAAGATTAAAACCTTCACAACGAAAGACAAAGTGCAATACTTAAACATCCATCGAATTAACGATGAATGACAAAGCATAACCCAAGTTTGAGCAGCACTTAAACATTCATCGGATAGTTTCAATCGATCGGACATTGAATCGTAGCAGCGATCGAGTTATTACCCTGTTTTGTGGAAGCGTTTAGTGCTGTGTGTGTTTGGTAGTAATCTGGTGATATCTCGAGGTATAAAGCGAATTTTAACGTGGAACCAACGCAGGAAATCAAGTGCCAATGCCCTCTATTTATACTGGAAAGTTGGCTCCCTCGCGTGGCGCGAGAGCCTGTCGCGTGGCGCGAGGGGTGCCCTTCTAGCATATGGTAGCCCCGTGTCTTGGTAGCCTAGCTGAGTCAATCATTCGTTAAAATTCTTTCTACACGTAAAACTGTCGAGATAATACTAACTAGGGTTTACCCCCCCCCCCCCTGAGTTTTAGGGGCCCTGATCTTGATTCCGATTGTTCTGAAAATTGTAGGGGTTATGCAGAATTACTTGGGGGTCTCAATTAGGGTTTCCTATTGGGCAAATAAAATAATAGGTAGGACTTTTGATGAGAGTTGTTACAGAATAAAACGGTGAGAAAAGAGAATGGACCCACTTTGTAACTTTAGGGTTCAACTAGAAAGTCTCCTGGTATAAATCTTGGGTATAACTTTTGAGCTATAAAAATATATAATGCAATCGTGTTAAGTATAGTACCCCTAATTCAACCTTATCCCTATGTCACGAGACAGAACCCCAATGAACTTAGTCAGGCAGAGCCTTGACATGTGTTATGGGGCTCAGAGCAATCGGAAAGGGTAGCGATGATCGGGAGTTAAAACACTTAAAACGATGCATGGCTTTAAAGTATAATGATGTGAAATATTAAAAGAAAAAAAATGATTATAGAAGTGACAGGGGGCTAGAACGAAAGAAAGAATAGAAGCAGAATTAAAAGTTTGAATGGCAAACTCTATATATATAGTTGAGAGGAATCACTCAAGTGCACGACACTTGTTTAAATTGGAGACACGTATCCATCAAACATCACACGTATCCATCAACATCATTTCAATTAATTGTTTAGTTTGATTTCTTTTATAGGCAGACACGTCTACTGTCTACACACACAATTTCAATTTGAAATTGAATTGTGATTTAACTATATTATTATTATATTATTATTTTATATATTTATAATTAATTTAACTGCTTCACTTATTTGGCGCTTATAACTTCTAAAATATGACGTTCTAGAAAATAATAAATATGTCATTAGAACGAGAATATTTATATCTACATTTTGAACCAAATTTCATTAAAAACGGAGTAAGTCCAAATACAATGTATTTTTATAATTTAATTATTAAACGGTCACTAGGCACGTCTAGGTACTTTATATTTCTAATAGTCAACTTACCCATAAGCTACCCGTCTAATAATATAAGTTTTTATATACTTTTATTTTATTTAGAAATGTCACCCATATACAGGCCAATTAATAATATTTCAACCAACTAAAAATAGTTTTTAAACTATATGGGTTGAATAATTATTTTAAAAATAAACTAGTTACTAGTGGTTAATAAATTTAAACAAACCTATAATTCTTATATGATAAAAATGGGAATGTTACATCCTCCCCACCTTGTTTTAAATCTCGTCCTCGATATTTGGGCTATGATATCTCTTTTAGAGTTATGTTACATCTTAGTCAATAAAAATAATATTAAGGTAGATGGTACAGAATCAAAATATCAAATTTTATGAATACGAGTTTTATAATATATTGGACTCAATGATTCAACTGAATTAGTTTCAGAAATCGATATCAAACGAATGAGATGAAATGATATAATGACTAGGTTCAAGCCAAAAGAGATATATGATCAAATAGATGTCTAAATTGAATGTTTAGAAGTTGTGAATGATTTTTAGAATCAATAAAATTCATTGTCAAAAGAAAACTTATTTTGATTGTCAACTGAGGAAGACTCAGAATTAATAAGCTCAAATGAAATAGAAGCACGAAAAATGATTGTCAACTATCGAATTATGATATGAGAAAAATCAATGTGTGGACATTTTATTGAATAGCAATGATACACCGATTAACAACAGAGTTTAGTGTATCATTGTCTTAATACATAGTTGTATTAAGACCACTTTCAAGGATAAGTCAAGCGAAAAGTATATATAGATTAGCTCAAGCTACAAGTTTATATTGATGCCACAAGGTGTCGTAGTGATCGAAATAATAATAGCGGTGACCGGACGAGTTCATCGTGTTTTAAATCAAATGAAAGTTCAACGAAGTAAGTTCTAATGCTTGTTTTAAACAATCTAGTAGGATTTTTTTTTGATTAAAAATGAAACAATTGAATATTGTTTTTCGATTGAAGATGATAAAGCAATAATTATCACGGACGGCTCGATTGATGCTGTGGAAACTGTTAAGAGATACACTGAAATATGTAATGAATTTGTGTATCATTATCTTAGCACACGATTGTGTTAAGATTGTTTTTATAGGATAAACCAACAAAGCGGATTCAATATAAATAAATAATTAAATCCGTATATGATGAGTGCAACGAGATGAGCGCAAGCTTTAGATTTGTGAAAACGTCACCATAAGGTGATCATGATTTAAAGAAACGATTCAATGAAATCGAAAACCAAACAAGCATGTTATAGTTCAAAACAATTGAAGTGCTTGTTGGGATTATTTTGAATATGATGGCATCAATTCATCATATGGGACCTTGAATTGAATGTGTAATGCGAGCAATTCAAACAATTGAACTTGGTTTAAACAAAACGATTTTTTAATAAGAAAGTTCGGACATGGTCACAACAAAAACCATGTATACCAAAGGAAATTGAGTTTTTCAAGAAATTCATTGACTCGATATCAAATAGTCATAGTTCTGCAATAATGCTGTTCATAGTGTAAAAAAATCAAGTATAGCGAAATGATATTTGAGTTTGGATAAAACGACAAATTAGAATGAAGTCCTCCAGTGGTCTTCATAAATCAAATGAACCACATGCGCAACAAACAGTGCATGTGTAATGTGTGAATTTACCAAAAATGAAACAGATCAATATTCGCTACTATGAAAGAAATCCTCATGGTATGATGACCATTAGGGGAAACAAAAACGCGAAAGTCAACTTATTATGCAGAAATCAGAATTTCAACGAAAAAAATATAAGAACTTTATCTGGAATTTCGTTGTGATAACCGTTGTTAAGTGACATTTATCAAGAAATGTCGAATGAAATGAAATAGGGGATTTGCAAAGGTATGTGACTCCTTTTTGCAGTGCCAATAATTATGACTCTGATTAGACTGTGCACCGATGGTTGTGAAACCTTGTTCCAACGTACCTCAGCGAGATTCATGTCGTTTGTAGGATTATGTGGCAAAGTGCTGCTTTCTGATTAGTAATTCTTCTACTGACGGGATTTGCATTGGTGTCGTCATGCCCAATTATATTTTCCAAAGGTCTTGCCTTGAAAGTCGTGTGTGATATACTTCGACATCTATGGACGTATAATTTAAGTTTCATGTGTTTTCTTGTGCACTAACACAATTTTACATGCTTCTTCCTTGCGTTAATAGTCTATGGTAACGCATTGGAATTTCTTTATACTTTGGATGGTGTCCCAACTTAAAGGGTTTCCAGTGTTTATATTATCGCACGAGTTACGTGGTAGATGATCAAACGAAATAATGTTTGATATCGTAATTATAGATATATGCAAGAGATTCCTGATAAAGAAATCTAGATTTATTATTGACACATATGCTTGTGTTTTATTCCAAATTGTCAATCCTTATGGTTTTGGATTTCCTTATAGATATACATATCTATATAATCATATATTTCACATGCTGTAATATATATACCCTTAGTAAGGTCAAATGTATTTAACAGATTTATATTTCCAAGAACCAGTCAAATATCTGGTCATGATACTATATAGGGAATTTTGTCACTTGCTGACATATTATATACCTTCTTACCCGGTTCTAGGCCGGAGAGGTAACCTCAGTATATCCGGACAAGTTGGAGAGTCTGCTACACCATACCCAGTCTTGTCGGAGAAGAAATTTAGATTTTCCCATAAATAGTATTTTTCTTAAATTATTCTTTAGAAAGTGCATTATAACTTTCAACAACGAATCAGGAAATTAATATTCACCTGACTGATCATATTCTAGAACAAAGTAGTACCAATAAATAAGAAATAACAATGGTCAAGTGTTATTGCTTATTTATTATACTTGCAATGTTCTAGTTATTATTCTCACGGCATACCAAAATCCATCATACTTTATTTACACAAGTACTTAGCTTATCTTGAAGCTTATACTAAGGCATCTTTTCTTAAGTTTAAGTCTAAATGTTATCCTGTGTGCTACCAGTTAATAGCAATCTCCTAACTCTTTTATTTAAGCTTAGGTATTATTATCACAACACCTATTGACTTAAATCAGTGGCTCAATTAGTGGCTCTGATACCACCATCTGTCACGACCCCCGACCCCACCCTGGA
Source organism: Helianthus tuberosus (assembly GCA_030545235.1). NCBI lineage: Eukaryota > Viridiplantae > Streptophyta > Magnoliopsida > Asterales > Asteraceae > Helianthus > Helianthus tuberosus. The sequence goes on along the minus strand of JARYGA010055954.1, from coordinate 117,667 downwards.
TGGAATCGAGAGTCGCGAGCAGCCAAGTGGTACCGGTGGTTATTTTGAAAACATTGCAGCGGAAATTTCATCAGAACCGTGAGTTAGGAAAAATATCAGAGTTTAGAAAACACTAGATTTTTTATTTATTAAATAGATGGGATAAACCCATGTTTTGAAAGATAGCTTTAATATAGGATAAATCCAAATACATAAAACAACTTTTCTTAATTTAATTTAATTGATAAAATAAGCCACTTCTGTAAGCCTTGTTGGTGCCGCATCCAACTCTAATTCCTGATCTACTGTAATTACCTGAAACGCGTTTTAAAAAGGTTTTGTCAGCAGAAAATACTGGTGAGTTCATTCAGGTTTTATAAAATGACCTTTAGTTATAATCTACAGTATTAAGAGCGATTACAATGGCTTCTATCTTATTGTTATCTGGCGCCTTGAAACCCGTGTGACGATGGTCATACCACTATTGAGTCCCACCCCAAGTAGTGATGATTATCACTGTTAGGGCTTATTAGCCTAACCTGTGTTAGGGCCTATTAGCCTAACCCGTGAGAAATTAGTAATGTGCACAATACCCCACTAGCCAGTGATTAAGATAACCACGACTTAATCCCTGTAATTATAACATTTGAAAATGGAGTATTGTAAAATGGTTTTGATAAAAAGAGAATGACTCACATCGCAGATTCATACGTGCAAAGTTTAGCCTATAGACAAGCCTTGATATATTGCAGATTTATACAGGCAGAGCTTAGCCTATTGATTAGCCTTGATACCTAGTTTAATTAACAATGCACACGAAACTAGGTAAGTAACTTTAATCCAAATTTTACGACAACTCACAAGATTAACACCTTCACAACGAATGACAAAGTGCAATACTTAAACATCCATCGAATTAACGACGAATGACAAAGCATAACCCAAGTTTGAGCAGCACTTAAACATTCATCGGATAGTTTCAATCGATCGGACATTGAATCGTAGCAGCGATCGAGTTATTACCCTGTTTTGCGGAAGCGTTTAGTGCTGTGTGTGTTTGGTAGTAATCTGGTGATATCTCGAGGTATAAAGCGAATTTTAACGTGGAACCAACGCAGGAAATCAAGTGCCAATGCCCTCTATTTATACTGGAAAGTTGGCTCCCTCGCGTGGCGCGAGAGCCTGTCGCGTGGCGCGAGGGGTGCCCTTCTAGCATATGGTAGCCCCGTGTCTTGGTAGCCTAGCTGAGTCAATCATTCGTTAAAATTCTTTCTACACGTAAAACTGTCGAGATAATACTAACTAGGGTTTACCCCCCCCCCCCTGAGTTTTAGGGGCCCTGATCTTGATTCCGATTGTTCTGAAAATTGTAGGGGTTATGCAGAATTACTTGGGGGTCTCAATTAGGGTTTCCTATTGGGCAAATAAAATAATAGGTAGGACTTTTGATGAGAGTTGTTACAGAATAAAACGGTGAGAAAAGAGAATGGACCCACTTTGTAACTTTAGGGTTCAACTAGAAAGTCTCCTGGTATAAATCTTGGGTATAACTTTTGAGCTATAAAAATATATAATGCAATCGTGTTAAGTATAGTACCCCTAATTCAACCTTATCCCTATGTCACGAGACAGAACCCCAATGAACTTAGTCAGGCAGAGCCTTGACATGTGTAGCGGTGATTGGGAGTTAAAACACTTAAAATGATGCATGGTTTTAAAGTATAATGATGTGAAATATTAAAAGAAAAAAAATGAATATAGAAGTGACAGGGGGCTAGAACGAAAGAAAGAATAGAAGCAGAATTAAAAGTTTGAATGGCAAACTCTATATATATAGTTGAGAGCAATCACTCAAGTGCACGGCACTTGTTTAAATTGGAGACACGTATCCATCAAACATCACACGTATCCATCAACATCATTTCAATTAATTGTTTAGTTTGATTTCTTTTATATGCAGACACGTCTACTGTCTACACACACAATTTCAATTTGAAATTGAATTGTGATTTAACTATATTATTATTATTATTATTATATATTTATAATTAATTTAACTGCTTCACTTATTTGGCGTTTATAACTTCTAAAATATGACGTTCTAGAAAATAATAAATATGTCATTAGAACGAGAATATTTATATCTACATTTTGAACCAAATTTCATTAAAAACGGAGTAAGTCCAAATACAATGTATTTTTATAATTTAATTATTAAACGATCACTAGGCACGTCTAGGTACTTCATATTTCTAATAGTCAACTTACCCATAAGCTACCCGTCTAATAATATAAGTTTTTATATACTTTTATTTTATTTAGAAAGGTCACCCATATACAGGCCAATTAATAATATTTCAACCAACTAAAAATAGTTTTTAAACTATATGGGTTGAATAATTATTTTAAAAATAAACTAGTTACTAGTTACTAGTGGTTAATAAATTTAAACAAACCTATAATTCTTATATGATAAAAATGGGAATGTTACACTAATTCAGATCGTATAGAGGCAAAAATGGGCCGAGAACAGCTGCTGTACATAATGTGCAACAGTGAAAAGAATGTGTATGATGAACTTAACATGAATGATTGTCCATATACCCGTTGCCTAAACACTATATGTTGTTTTGTATGAATGATTAGGATTGTTCAGGTGTGTTTAAAGTGTCTATATGCATGAAAATGGATTGTGCAAGTATTTTCTTAAATGGGTCGAACGGGTTGACTATATAGTCAATAATCTAGTAGAAAAGTATGTGGATTATTATCAATCTATTTGAATGGCATGTATAACTACAAGGTATACTCTAATGATTAAAGGAATGAACTTGTTTCCATCAAGGTGTAGCAATACTTGGAAGACAACATGGCAAACAAGTGGAAATGGTGACGACTTTCTTACTGGCAAAGGTAAGTGATTCCGATTCACTTCTTAGTATGTATATAGAATTTTGATATTTATGAATGTGGGGAATTTTGTAAGGTTGTGTAATGAATGAGAGTAATTAAGATAAGTATTGATTTAGTTAGACGAAGGTAGTTATCTAAGACGAAGGTATAATGGTGGGATTAAACAGGTCGAATAAACATGCGTAAGTAATGTAACGATAATGAAATTCGTAAAGATTAAGGACCCGGGGTAATGATTTTTAGTCAATTGTGTAAGGATTTGTTTTACGGACAATTAGGAACAAGTTCCAAGTGATACGGATGCAAAACGATCAAGTTTTGAGAGTTTTGGTATAAAAATGGTGGGCTGAACTGGGCACCGCCGTAGCTTATGGTACCCACCGTAGGCTACGGTAGGTTCTGAAAACCCTTCTTCCACCATAAGGCAGTTTAAAGGAACCGTAATCTTTTGGGTGGCACCGTAAGCTACGGTCACCGTAGCTTACGATGGAGGCTGTCGCTCCCCGCAACAATAGAAGTTATGTCTCTCGCGGCCCGCGAGAGACCACTGAACTGGCAAAAGTCCCTATTTTTGTTGTTTTGGACATGGAACTTGTTTTAATTGGCTTTCAAGGCTTCATAACTAGTGTTTAAGATGGTTTTGATAATAAGTAAATGTTATGGGGCTCCGGATAGTATAGGTATGGATTTACCTTCGCGTTAGTGAAGGAAATCTATAAGTAAACGTATCTGGAAACGAGTAAGTATGTAGGTCGGTATGTATAAAACTTATATTATGGAAAGTTGTGAATATGATATGCTAGTATAAATATATGTGAATAATAGTGGTAGGCAAGAGCTCACATGTATGTATATAGGTGCATATGATTGTTTGTACATAGGAATTAGGAATGTATGCATGTATGAATGTAAGTTGCTATGAAGGTACGTAGGAATTAGGAATGTATGCATGTATGAACGTAAGTTGCTATGAATGTATGTAGGAATGGTTTCAATACGTTTGGGTATTGACGATTACTAATGATGTGCCTTGAGATTGGAATGTAATGCAGGTATGAGATCGACGGGTTCGTGAGGAGTTGAAGCCGAACTTGGATTAAGAGAATTTAAAAGAATGCTTGAATGAATCCAAGTTTACATTATGGATTGTTATACGATTTTAAATTATATAGAATAATGATGTATGGTGTGTCAAGGACTAACGGTTAAGTTGTATATGATGTCCACAGGTATCACACGGAATTCCTCTACCACTAACGAAGATAACCGGGTGTAGATCGAGTCAAAGAGCAAGGATTGTACGGAAGAACGGTCACATAGTTTGAATTATGTAACGCTTTAAAGTATTAATTTAAGTGTGAAGGTTGTGAATTACTTTTAGAAAACGTATGACTTTTTGTAATTGAGCCTTCACGTAAGTAATGTCGTTAATAAAGAAAGAAATTTTAAGGCTCATATTTCCGCTGCGTCCTTTTTAAGATATTACGTGTTAGGGTCTTACATAAGTGTAGTATTATATTTTAAGGAGACAAGTTTTGATAGAACAGTGTCGAGATGGAGCAGTGTCTTGTACAAGAGGTGTAAATTGAAGTAATATGAAGTTTTCACTCCCCCACCTCTTGCAACTATTGCAAGTTATTCTTAAGACACTTAATGCTCCCACTGATATTTAATATCTCTAGAAATGCTACAAGAGAAGTTTCAATGAGGTACGTGACGTGGGAACATATCATATATACGTTAGACTTTATTTGATTCCCTTAATGTCCAGATGTTATAAGAAAACTCAGGGACATATCTAATATAAATCTTATTAAGTATATATATATATGAATAGATTTCTTCTAAGACCGTGGGTCATATGCGACAAAATTTAGATACAAGTAGATAGTCTTTAAATGATAAATTAATTATGTCTGAATATTCTAAGTTCCACGAATGTCAATGAATGACTTATGATGGACCCATACTTATTCCTTAAGCCAAGTCATATTTTAGGGCTTTAACGTCATGATTTAAAATCACTTAGAATGAGATTAGATGAAAGAAAACCATCCTCATTAACCATGTCATGATTTCTCATGAATTTCGGTTATAATGGATGAAATTTATAAGTCCCATTTTCCTTTTGTCAAATTCTCATTTGCATGATGACAAAAGTTGTGAAAGTGTAAGGTATCATCTAGTTTTATCTTAGTAATGTTTCAATCCAGATATTTAGAACAAATAAGATGAGAGTTTAAGGTAAGTGTGACTTTATGTTGACTATGCAAACCTCACACCTTCATAACATTGCTTAATTATGATACTATATTCTGATTAATCTTCAGAATATATAAGGTATCGAAAGGCGTTGTTAGAAGACTGCTTATTATGGTTCTTATAGCCTTAACATTTAATTTTGTCACTAACTCTCATGTTAGTTATTTGTTGACTTATGGTAAGGAAACGTTTAGAACTAGAGTAAACTAATCATGTGTTAATTGGAATATTAAAATTAGCAGAATTAGATATCATTAGTAAGTGACTACCTAATTAACTTATCCAACTGTTCTTCTGAATAATGGATAGTCTCGTTGCTTATGCCTAGTCTAATGGCATAATTATGCAGTGAGATTTTCCCTTGAAGAACCTTAGATTTGGGATTTTGTACTTGTATTTTGACTATGGACCTTAGAACAATCCTCTTTTGATGTTTCAGTGGTTGTAAGGTGAATAACATCTTATTTTCCAGTTTCAAACATTTATTTCTATGTACATATGTTGCTTATCAACACACTCATTTTCCTTTGGTACTTTTGAGTGTTATAGTTGATTTATAAGTCATCAAATTGTACAAGTGAAAATCTTAGTATGTAATGTACTGAAAATTGTACTTATTTCCATGCATAAGCCCTTAGTCTTATGGGTCATGGTACTATACATTATGATGTATTCACATATACCACTTAACTTTATAGTTTAGACTTTTAAATGAAGGCACGCATCTTAGGAATTCTTGTAATTATTCCACAGATAATAGATTAGTCTTAGGAAAAACTTAATCTGGAATAACCTTTTAGTGATAGCATTTATGTTAGAGAGATCTTGATTATCATAAGAGACATCATGTTCGATTTGTCCTATTCATCATGCTCTACTTTTCTTCTGTAGTACCTTTATCAGAAGAGAGCAGTAGAATTATCGTGTCTTAAGAGATAATCAAGGATTTAATTTAAGAGCTAATTCTTATAGAAACTTTAAATAAGGCAAAACATATTAGGTTTAGGAATTAGAGTGGATGAGATATAGATTTGTAGAAGAAAATTATAGTGAAAAAAGTTATGGGTACTTAAAATAAGGCAGGCGAAATGATCATAAGATTAATGAAGGATCATTAATATAAGGATCATTATGTGAAGAGGTTGTGATATGTCTATTACTAACATCAAAATAATAGACATAGTTAAACTTCTACTTAAACGAAGACAAATCAGCTTTGGCCAGAAGTGTAACCATTTAAGCATGTGTGCAAAGTGATTGTGACAAATCAGCTTTGGCCAGAAATAAGACAATATGAATGAATTAAATCAGCTTTGGCCAGAAATTAAGACATTCACGTTTGTAATGCATACTCAACATGGCTTTTATTATACTTGAGCAATAAACAGATATATCAAATCAGCTTTGGCCAGAAGTGATACATCGGAAGCTCACCCACTTTAAGCCATTTTAGTTTTGTAAAACATTATTTGATTCTGATTAATTATCTAATTACAAAACCAATTAGTTCACACTAACAACTCAATAAAGTGATGAGATTTCGAGTGAGATCTCGACTCAATTATGAGATCTCAACTCAACATGAGGTTTCGAGTGAGGTCTCGAGTGAGGTCTTATGGTCTCGAGTTGGAACCTCATGGTCTCGAGTCGGAACCTAATGGTTTCTAGTCGGAATCTTAGTCTCGAGTTATGAAGACTGAAACCTCATGGTCTCGAGTCACAACTTTATGGTCTCGAGTCGGAACCTCTTGGTTTCGAGTCATGAAGACTAACACCTTTATGATTTCGAGTCACAACCTTAGTCGAAACCACCTAATTTCGAAACTTATTCTCCAAGTCTCGAAATCTATTGATTAACAGCTGTTAGTTGTGATAATTTTGAAATTCAAATTTTAAGGGATTTTGAGATATAATTTCCTATTTTAGTGCTGATCTAATTTTATCAAATATTTCAAAAAATTATAATCTGTTTATCTTTTAACATTTTTCGAAATCTTTAGAGGACAAAATCATATCAAAACAGGAAAAAACACTCAATAACCCGAATCATATTCCAAAACATAAAGGAATTTCAAATTTTGCTAAGAACACATGATGAACCCTAAAAATAAAAACATAAATTCTGGAACCCGAAACCTGAAAATTAAGGTTTTATAAAGATTTCGGACATAAAAAATTAGCCCATTTGTTTTCGAGTTATATAAAACACATTCTTTTCCTTTCTTTTTCCCGAAACAGAGGACTTGGGACATGTGACTCGAAACTGGCCATGAGTTTTATTAGGTTTTCAAAAGTTTATGTTTTCCAGATTTCAATCCCAGAATAATGGATACGAAAACAGAACTGATTAATCAACATATGCTCTGATACCACATGTTGATAAGTTCTATTTTAGGCATGATGGAAAACATGAATAACATACCTGATTGCAGCAGTACATGCCAGCAGAGAATCCAGATGAAGACGCATCAATAGTGTTTGACATGATTGTCTGCTTGGTCTGGTTCCTCCTTAGGGTGCAATCTAATGATGGTGATGATGAAAACCGATAAAGGGTAATCGGTTAAGGAGAGGAGACGATTTGATGTTATGATAATTAGGTTATGTGTCTAACCTTAGATCCTCCACATAAGTCTCCTTATATATGCATCAAAGAGGAAACCCTAATTAGTTAATAAGGGTAATAAGGCCCATCAATAATTACCAACTAATTATTTAATAGGTTGTTATATATTTTGATCTATATAATGTAAATGATTATAATGGCTACTAGATTAAATATTACATCATAATATATTTAATCTTACATGAAAGTGAGAAGGTGAAGAGGATACAGAGAAGATGAAACCCTAATTTCGCCATTGGAGAGTGTGGAGTGAAGAGTGAAGAAGGGGAAATGTGGATATATAGTGGTGAAATCTGATTAATTATGTTTTTGATTAAAAAAACTAATATTAAAAGAATAAGTAAAATGACTAAAAACCCCTCACATGTTTTGCATGTGAGGTGACTTAATCAAGAATATTAACAGAGTTTGTGTTAAAGGTTGAAACTGTAGCAAAACATGAACATAAAGGTTGGTTTTTGTCGATTTCGTAATGAAAGGTACGAAGTGCAGTTTGGATATAACATAAAGGTTGTTTTCTATAATTTTGTCATCTTTAAATGCTAATAAAACATATAAATATATTTTTTACATGTCACGTGATACCAAACCTTATAACATGGGTATGTTGTGATCATGATATGGTTACATCTCACTCTCAAACATGTATCATATAGGTTCAAATTCCCTTTGTCATATGATACAATGATTTATTAATATTAAGATTTATTTAAATCGTCACACTACTAGATAAAATATAACGGTTATTATTTATATATAAACGAGTTGACGCAAATCCGCGCGTTGCGACGGGACCAGATACGGTTCAAAAGATTTATTATAATGGTGACGATATTTTTAGATGTTCAAATTACATAAAACCTAATAGAAAATTTCTCCGGGTTAGTTCAGCGGTTCAGGTCAGCATAATAAAAATACAATATAATAAAAAAAACATCGCTGTTAGAATTTAAACAGATAATATAAATATAATAAAATTAAAAGATAAAATAATAATATAATAAAATAAAATAAAATTAGTTTGTGTTGTAGTAAATTGAATAATCCATATTTTATGTTACAGTAAATTGAATAATCAATAAAATAATAATTAAGTTTTCAGTTGACATTTTTATATAAATAAAAGCATAAAAAAATAAGAGCATTTAGCTTATCTCTTGAAATTGCACTCAATTTAAAAAAAAAAAAATCCAATTACAAACTCTTCTTCTCCGTATCACAGTAGCAAAAGAATTTTCACCCAGTAGCCTCCGCCATTTCCGGAAAAATAAAACTTGCAATGAAAGTTATTTCTCTCAGTTCTCTTGTTTCTAATGGCAAAGTTCAACGATTTTATATTATTACATACATAATTAGCAACTTAATGGTAACTCAGGCATGTAAATTAATAATTATATTTAATAATATAATTAGTACCAACATAAAGTTTAATGAGAATACATCTGAGATACATTCGAGATAATCAATGATATGGGTTGGAGGCAATGGAGAGAAAGATGATGACCACCCGCCACCAAGAACACTGGAACCAAAAAAATTATCGGAATCGACGGCATCGGAGCCAGCGGCAGAAACAACAATCAACCCACCACGAAAAGCATGGCGACCATTGATCCAAATTCCAATGCCCCAGCCGTACTCAATGCTTTCCATATTTGTTTCTCTAATTTGTTAGAGAACAATTTGGTTTCATTCTGCCCGCCGAGTGATGATGGGCATCTCACGGAATTTGTTTGTTTGAATGTGTGCATGTAAGTTTATGTATATTATGTTGGGGTATGTGCCTATTCGGAAGGGTACGATGGTTGCATGGCAGTTTTTGCGACGGTTTGAAGTTTAGTGCGGTTATTCGGTGACGTGTGAGTTTTGGTGGGTATGTGTTTGAATTGAAAGGGCACGTTGTGTTGGGGTATGTGCTTATTCGGAGGGGTACGATTGTCGTATGGCTGTTTTTGGGCGGTTAGTGGTTCAGTGCGGTCATCCGGTGTGTTTGAGTTTAGTGGGTATGTGTTTAAATTGAAAGGGCACGTGTGAGTTTAGTGGTAACTTAAGTTACTTTTTGTATAAGGGTATAATGATAATCTATCTAATACACATGGTAAGAAAAGGGACCATTCGTTGTCAATGTAATATCTCATATGCCATAACCGTAAAAAATGAAAGGTACACAATGCTTTTATTTTAAAAACCATTTCCATCTATTCTCTTTTAGTTCTTGCAATATATATCATTTATTAGTGTTTTACAAGAAAGATTATTGGTTTGCTAAGTGAAAGCCAAATGTTGTGGATCATAAGGTGAAACCACAGTCACTTGCAAAGGGATGCAAGTACGCGCCGAGGTGGTTTTAGCAGTGGCTCGCGCGCATGAAGGACTGTCAAATTATTAACAAGCATAACATCACCTTTCTTCCAAGGTACTACCACACATTCTTCTTCCAAAATCTTCACACAATCATCCATCGCATCATCATCCACAGCTTCACCATTTCCGAGCTCAGCAAACGCCCCCTTATCGTGAATTTTACGAGGACCCTTTGTGGGGCCGGTCAAATTATTAAACCAAGTTTTCTGTTGAGTTTCCTTGTCGAATCTGATGGCAGGCATTGGACCTGCTATAACTTTTGCAGCATTCCCTATCCATTCTAGCCTTGTTCCCAGCTTTGCTGCCCTACACTCCATCATAAGAAATGGTTAAACAAGATTAAGATCCTCTTCATATATGTTGTTTAACACAAAAGGAGTTAGCCCAAAATGAACATATGAAAAAGTCAAATTTTTCTAAAATGAACTTTTGACTTTTTAAATTCCAAAATAACATCATCATCATACTCAGTAAATCTCATCAATAGCAAATTTAACGTAGGGTCTGAGGAAGATAAGATGTAGACTGCCTTATCTCTACCCCCATAAGAATAAAGAGGCTTCTTCCAATGAGACCCCCGACTCGATAGTAGTTTTGCATCAAGCCTTAGACATAAGACACATAACACTCAGCGATTAAGACAAAGGCCGATTAGTGCATGTACTCCATTGTCTTTCGGCTATCAACGCCACCACATGAGGCATGATTAACCATCCCCCTCTTTTAATGCTATTTTCACGAAATTAGTAAAATAACTCTAAAATTAGTGCACTTTCACTTTTGCCCCCCGAGCGCCCATATATACATTATATGCTCATACCGCAAGCGGGAAGTATAAATTCCAAAGTAACATGCATCTCTTAATTCGAAGATGTCAATCACATGGACGCCTTTGTGTGCTTTCATTGTTAAATATTAAAAAAATCAAACGGTTCATTCATATCGCGTATCGAAGGGCCTGATTTTCCAACAGTTAGTCCCTTTTATGACACAAATTCTTGCTTTATCAATATTGTTAGTGATCAACGTCAAAGTTGGTGATTCCCTAGTGCTATGACTTATGACTAATAAAATTTGATGTAGAGAAACTAATGTAAACCTTTCCTCGGCAACTTTTTTTTCGTCGGTATCATATGCGGTCTTCCACCCTCTACCAGTGGAGGACAATGGCTGGTCCTCATCGCCGGTTAATATTATATACGTCACTCCATGCTCCTCTAGTTTTGCAACGAACTCTGGGTGCTTCTCTTTCATCTTTTCATATACGATATGACTCAAAACTATTGGAGTCTGCCCCCCACTTCCTGGTGCTTCCTCACAAAAGAATGATATCTTGGAGGGGAATTCTGGAACCTATTAGACAACGGCGAAATCAAAACTTTTTAGTCAGGGGTCCTTATAAGGGTTTTTCTCTACCGGTTAAAATCACGGAGTACAATTCATTTAAAAACTAAAATTAGATTTTATATCTAAAAAATCCAATAAGTTTAGATGAAAGGGTCATCAAACCCTCTTGACCGTCCCAACTATATAATTTAATAGCAGTGGGGTCAGCAGACCCTGTTGACCCCACCTGCTAATTAATCTAATAGTCAAACCAAGTAGCGCAAACATAGAAATGTATAGAATCAAAGAATTAATCTACATACGTAAGCCATCTCGTGATGGAAAGGAATTTTAATGTCGGGTGGGGTTTCATTGGCAGTGTAAACCCGACCAACGACTTGGGTTCGAGCTGCCCTGCCGCCTACATAGGGCGCTTCAGGGTAGCCAAAAGCTTCAATGACATCATTGAATTCAGAAGCAGTGGTAACCGGGAAGCCTCGGAAGAGAATAACACCACTTTTCTTTAATAGAGATTCTAGCCATGGCTTCTCGGCTTTGATAGCCTCTTCAAAGGCGGTGATATTCGTGTTAGCGGTTGGTGTCAACACCACCGGGAAAACAACGCCGTCGCTGTAAGTTTTTTGTTCCGGTAACTCTAGTTCTTGGAAGAATCGTCCGGTGGCCATTTAGATAGTTGTTTTTTTCTCTTTGGTCGTGTGTGTATATATAAGACTTCAAAAGGTATTTTTTTTATTTATTTTACTAAATTAGATCGAGTTTGATGATATCGCCAGTTTGTATACGATGATCACTAGGTAGCTTTGCTATGCATATGACAAAGGGAGAACTTTTGATAAGAGTTGTTTGAATTTAAATCTGTTTATTATTATGGCGTTTTCATAGACAAGTTATCTTGTTATACATTATATTTTTTAATAAAAAAATGTGAAGAATTTCTTGTTGGTGCGCACACACCAATCTTTTCTAAGCAAAAAGTTTTAGCAAAGTCAACTTAAGTTAATATGATCAACTAGAGTTAGGCAGCTGCATGCATGGTAGTGAAAATGACAAACACTTATTTTAGAGACACCTTTTTTTTTTTCTTACAAACAACAAGAATATGCTTACAACAACAACAACCATACACAGTATAATCCCGCATATAGCGAAGCTATTGATAGGGTCTGGGGAGGGTAGGATGTAGGCACGTCTTTCCTCTATCCCAGGGGATAGAGAGACTGCTTCCAGTGAGACCCCCGGCTCCAAAAACCATAACCAAGACATAAGCTTCTAAAAACACATATATAAGCACGCCACTACTACAAAAGATAGAAATAAAAAAAATAATAATAAACGGATAAATAAGTAAGTGCTTGTTAGTAATACTACGACACCGAGAATAGGTGAAAACCTATATATATATATAAGTATCCGCTAAAATGAGAACCACCTCGAGTTGTAAGAACCGCGAGAACTTTTTGATCCGGGGCGAGGTGGACCAAATTTTTTTTTTCAGAAACGTAGATGCATGTATAAAAACAACATTTGTAAAAAAAAAAATTCAAAAAAAAAAGTCGTGGGTGTAGTTTTGAGCACCACAAGTTTGTGTTTACAGGACCCGTAAATTTTCCGGCCAGATTTACGGGTCCCGTAAACACAAACTTGTGGCGCTCAAAACTACACACACGACATTTTTTTTTTTGAATTTTTTTTTACAAATGTTGTTTTTATACATGCATCTACGTTTACGGAAAAAAAATTTGGTCCACCGCACCCCCTACGGTGTAGTTCTCACGGTTCTTACAACTCGAGGTGGTTCTCATTTTAGCATTCCCCTATATATATATATATATATATATATATATAGAGTGCGGTTAACATACAAGACGCCTTATCGTACTTCACGTACGCGACAACGTCAACCATCAGATCAGGGAAAAATAACGCATGGAACCCTAGTTTTTGTGATAATCACGCATGGAGGTACAAAATCACGCATGGGAGCCTTATAATCACACATGGGATACAAATCACGCATGTTATAGTTGATCAAAAAAAAATCACGCAAGTTATATATGTTGTCGCGTACGTTAATGTAGGATAAGCCTTTTTGTACATTATACTTTCTCTCCACTATATATATATAAAACTATATCACACCTTATAGAAACTGAAGAAATAAACTCATAAGATAGGAACCTAAGCTAAAAACCATGCCAAACTCCTAAAAATCTTTAACCTTAATCCTACGTCTCCACGAAGTTCTGTCCTCGACCATGTCCTCAAAAAGGTGCAAATCTAGCAAATCTTGCCTAATCCGCTCATCCCACGTCATTTTCGGTCTGCCTCTACTCCTCCTTCCATCTACCGCGAGTGTTTCAACTATTCTAACCGGGTCTGTCGTCTACCTCCTCCTGACATGCCCAAACCATCTCAGTCTCCCCTCCCTTATCTTGTCTGAAATACTAGCAACTCCTAATCTTTCCCTAAAAACCTTATTTCTTATCTTGTCCAACCTAGTGTGCCACATATCCATCTTAGCATCCTCATCCCTGCTACCTCTAGCTTTCGTGCATGAATTTTCTTGATGGCCCAACAATCTGTTCCGTATAACATAGAGGGTCTAATTGCAACCCTATAAAATTTCCCTTTTAATTTATCAGGGAACCTCTTGTCGCACAACACCCCTGTGGCTGCTCTCCACCTACACCATCCAGCCTGGATACGATGAGCTACGTCACTGTCTATCTCGCCATTGCTTTGAACAAACGAGCCTAGATACTTGAACTTAGTTGCCCGTGGAACCACCTGGCCTTCAATGGTGATCTGGGTGTCGTGCTCATCGCCCGCTCCACTAAAATCACAGTAAATGTATTCAGTCTTAGAGCGACTTATCCTCAAACCTTTGCATTCTAAGGCTACCCGCCATTCTTCTAACCTCGCATTCAAGCTCTGTTTACTTTCTTCAATCAACACAATATCGTCTGCAAAAAGCAAGCACCACGGAACTGACTCCTGAATCGACTTTGACAACTCATCTAGGACAATCGCAAACAACAAGAATATGCTTGTGATCTATCAATTCCAAATTTTGTCCTTTATTTTTATAACACATTTCAAGCAGTATCCTTTATCTTTAATTTGACGAGTTTTGTTCTTTATGTTTCAAAATGTTGTACGGTTTGTCCTTTAGCCCTAGACTAGTTTATTTTTTCAGTTAAATTAGATCATGTGCATGTCACATGAGATACAAACAACACGAATATGCTTGTGATCTGCTTAATATGCTTAATCACACAAATGCATAGTCATGGTAAAATATATCACCTCTGTGGGAATGGTAGAACTTCACCGGAGAGGGGTGGTCGGAATCACACAAATGCATAGTCATGGTAAAATACATCACCTCTATGGGAATGTTAGAAGTTCACCGGAGAGGGGTGGTCGGCCGATCTTTGAGTATAGGTGATGATGTACAGTTGAGGGTGAGGAGATGAACTGATATTTATAATGTAGAGTTTATAATAATAATAATAATAATAATAATAATAATAATAATAATAATAATAATAATAATAATAATAATAATAATAATCATCATCATCATCATCGTCATCGTCATCGTCATCGTCATCGTCATCGTCATCGTCATCGTCATCGTCATCGTCATCGTCATCGAGAGACAAAAGTTAATATCTGCTCTAAACCAAAGAGACGCAAATTGCACTTTATTTTTTGTTCTTTAATCATAAAGGCACTTTAGTAATATTATATGTTGTTCGTATTAATAATAGTTTAATTATTAATTATTTTAAATAAGTTTTTCTTATCACATGTTTAAAATTAAAAATAGCTGAAGTGTATTTAAAATTAAAATATAAGAAAGAAGAGGGATCACTAATGAGTATATAGTATAGGTTCAGCGATATATGTGAGGGATGAAAGGAGATGGTGATACGATATTGGGAAGTCATAAATCAAGGAAGATTATAAGACATAATCTAAGAAGATAAGGAAGATTGTAAATGGCATGATTGTAATTAATTACTTCTTTTAAGTTGAATTTATTTCAGTGAGTATCAACTTAATTATTGTTATTACTAGGGAGAAAGCCCGTGCGATGCACGACATGCATAATAGCTATTGTTTGTTCATGGTAAAACGTCTGACACGGCCGGTACATAACATGTAAGACAATACGCCTACAAAGGGGCGTGCTAAAACTTTATTAAACCATGGCTATAAATAGCCTACATACTCAACGGAAATATGATAATAAAAGTTGCACTTCTATTCAACATAAACAATGGCTATAAATAGCCTACATACTCAACGGAAATAAACCAATTCCCCTACTAATTAGACCCACATACTCCTAAATGTAGGCTACACTCTCCAACGTGCTTTTTCTCCACAAAACTCGGTCAATCCACTTGAGTTTCTACCATTATTTAATTTCTAAATAAAACAAACTAAATACTAAATAATAAAACTAAAATCAAGATTAATTCTAACAAAAGTAACCACTAACACTACAAATTTCAACAGGAATAACAACAAAAACTAAAGCAATAAATCATGTAACCCAACCAAACCACCCAAACACGTCACCAGACTAATAAGCTATGATAAAAACTAAATCTTTGGTTCATCATTTTGCTGAAGGTAATCTTAACTTTTTTTTTTGTTTCAGGTCCTATATGAAGAGTGGTTAGATTTAGTAGATAATAAAAATTATTGGTTTCTTTTGGAATGTCCGTATTGCATAGATGTAGTTTTCTACGGGATAACATAAAGTAAAATTTGAGAGGTTATTACCTTGGGCTGAAAAAGGAAAAGCTGCTGATGCTATAGCCAGTGTGTCAGGATAAATGGTCAATCCTTTTGAGGCTGGTGTTAACAGAATAAGCCGCTGTGATTCTGTTGAAATTTTAAATTGAGTTGATACTAAAATTAGGATCAGTAAGCATTATGTAAGCGAAACTTAAGCAAAATGATTTCTTTACCTTAGCTACGATACCGCCTGCAATCAATGTACTGGTCTCTTGCGTGATGGTAATGGGATCGGAAACAACTCTTTAGTTCTGTCCAATATCCTAAATAATTTTTCTACAACATTCACATCCAAAATGGATGGTCAGTTTCTCAAAAATAAAACAAAAATAAGTATGTGTAGAATCTCATGCTTAGCGTCGTAAGCGTACATTTGTAAGAAGCGAGGTCGTTCACCAGATGGTGGGCACAAAGAACCAATGTGATGACAAAGCTAACTGCTTACTTTAAATACGTATGGACCAGACCTAAGTTTAATGGAGTTATCTACAAATGCACCAACAACAAATTAAGTAACATGTATCAGGTCAAACTAAGTTACAGGTATCAGGTCAAATTCTTTAAAACTGTGCAGATGAATCGGGTCAGGATAGTAACTGCAATATGACATTGGTGAACGCCATACCAGCCAAGATTCGGAAAACTACCTGTAACACTTATTGGCACTAAGCTTTGTAATCTATAACCTGTCCCGTCTCAAGGGTAACCTAACTCGACCAAAACAGTTTTGACCCGCACAAAAAAATACATGTTTGACCCGTTCCAGACTTATCAATTTTTCACCTCTGAAAAGTATGTTCACAAGCTACCATGAGTGTGTTGTACCTTCTCCTTTAATCCAATAACCTCAGAAGCTAGCAACTTGGCATGTTCGTCAGCTGCACTGCATTCTAGCTGGGCATTTCCATACTCGGTCCTGTGACAGTAATATGAAGTTTTGGAATATCACGTTTCATTTTCATAAAGATTAAAAGATATAATCAACATTGGGGTCTTCAATCGTGGGTTACTAAGTTAAACTTAGAAACACTTTTAAAATATTAAAAAAAATGCTAAATGGCACACCTAACATGCCAATAGTTTACTAATATATTCTCCAGAATATAGATCATAAACATGCTAATGAGCCAAAGCCAATTTAGGAGTGTCATTTTTAATCAAATTCCGGAACCCGACATGACTGGAAGTAACCCGAACCCGATAAGAGCAAACCTGGCCGTATCCGAACTGAATAAAACTACCTGTACACGAAGTTTTTTAAATGGTTCGGTAATCAAATGATTCGGGTTAACCCAAACAACTCCATTACTGTTTACATGTGAACCCCAACATATTTTAAGCTTTAGATTTAATGTGAGCGAACATTCATTCATATCCGCCTCGAACTTTGTTCCAAAACTTTCAACAACTCGAGGTAAAAAAGAACAACTGGCCACCCCTAACTCTGAACCCGTTCCTTACTTCCTTTATTGTACCTGGACTGCCATTTATATGCCCATGACCCAACTATACCTGACTTTGACCCAAACAGACCTTGACCCGACTAAACCTGACCTGACCTGACCAGATTTGAACTTTGATTCAACCGGGCATACCTTGGACCAGGTAGAACTTGGGCAGTTGGACCGCCAAAGTCGAAACCAAGCTGTGAACCATCAAGCACGGGCTCCTCTTCTTCCAACCAGTGAGTCTCGAGAATTTTCACGGCATTTTCATAAATTTCATTATTTTCCTGAGACTATAAGTTCTCAATCTTTGCTAAACTCACTGTCACAATCCATACAAACCGTAAAACATTACAAAAAGTAAAAAAAAAACAGATAAAAATCGTTAAAAAGGATCAAGCCAACATCAATATGAACACATTTTGACCTGTTACTCACATTTAGGATCTTGAGTTTATAAAGAATGTAAAAAGTAACTTCATTTTTTCATTAGTGCAAGCAGAAGTGGCATTTGCAAGCGCCCATTCAGCTTCTTTCTTTATATCAAATTCAGCAGTCTCAAGGAGATGGACCAGAGGAGTGATTAACCCAGCTTCGATTACAGACTGATATGAAAAACAAAATATTTAAAAATTACCATACTGTTAATATAATGGTAAAAAGTATGAAAAGATAAAGATGTAAATTTGTATTCTTACCTAGATTTGTTATTTCTTTCCAACCGTGATGTTTGAGATTGTCCATCAGGCTTCTTATTTGATGCTTTTTTGTGGTTATTGGCCAACAAACTCAACAGGCACGGGAGTGCACCATGCTCAATAATACACTGCATAAAACATCATGGCACAAACAATGGGAATGAATGTCTGATGTATTATTTTGGACCTGGTAGCTTGGGAATAATAAATTCAGATTGACTTTATCATAAAGAATATTGAATTTTGATTATAAATGGGACACCTTATCCTAGTACTGTTCGAATGCAGAACTGAGATAACTAATTCTACAGATTTAACAACAATATTTTGCTATTTGAAGTATTTCTATACAGTTTGATGTTTATCGATTTTTATATTTAAGTTTTGAATTGGGGGCAAAACTGGGAGAATATACACTAACTAACTTCACAATAAGAAGGCGTATGGATGCATGTTTTTCAAGTAACTATAACCACTTCAAGAATTGAGAATTATAATAATAAGGGTACAAATCCACATTTCTCTCAACAACAGTCATACTCATGACTGATAATTGCAACTCCAAACAACTATTATCGGTTTAATAGTGCGTCCAAACACCCCTCTAAAACTGCGTGTTATCTTTAGACTAACACAACACAACCTGCATCTTCAATTAACATAAATTACCAAACAATATCCTAAATTAAACCCTAAATTCCAAAATCCAATTAATAATTTCAACAAAACTCAAAACAAATAACTGAAAGTTGAGATTCTATTGGTTGCTTCACAGCTACCACCATTAGGGTTTTCTTTCAAGATCAAATTTTTACCAAACCCTACATATTAATTTTGATAAATTTATGATTATAGTAAAAAATACCATGGAAAGACGATTAATTGATCAAGAATTAATGAAAATCTTGCATCTTTTTTATTAGAGGAATTCTGTCACTTCCAGAAGAGATAATCGATCGGCTAGTCCAAGTGCTGCAGAGGGAGAATTGGTCTGATTTATGGGATTGAAATCGTAGGGTTTTGGTGGCTTTTGGTGCGATACCAGTTTCATCCATCAAACCTTATTGATGATATCAGTAACTGATTTCAGTTTCATGGGGGAAGAATTGATTTCAATCTTGATTGTATTAGTATCGCACTGACGTTTGCATCTCCCTATTCGGCTGGTTATTAGTGGAGACATTGAATTGAGGGCAAAACTGGGAGAAAGGGCATGCGTTTAGGGAGGAAGCCATGGCCATTTGTCTGCCGTCTTAAAATTTTAAAGGAAATGACTCTTTTGTACATGGGAAATGTATTATATAAGGAAGAATGTATTTAAGAGACTCATAATGAAGGTTGTAAAATAGTTGATATACCTAAATTTTTAATACCTAAATTTTTAAGTATTTATTTTAATCAATATTATATTAAGTATTGCATTTAAAACTTCATAAATGTTGGTTTTAAAATAGAACATGCAACTAAATTTTAGATTATATATAGATTACTAGTTTTTGCCCCGCCCGCGTTGCGGGACAATAAGCCGAATATTTCTCTCTCATAACATGTATGTCTGTACAG
This sequence comes from Helianthus tuberosus, assembly GCA_030545235.1. NCBI lineage: Eukaryota > Viridiplantae > Streptophyta > Magnoliopsida > Asterales > Asteraceae > Helianthus > Helianthus tuberosus. The sequence goes on along the minus strand of JARYGA010055954.1, from coordinate 97,658 downwards.
AGGGCAAAATCGTAATTATATTTTGTACTGGAGGCGAAATCATAATTTTAAACTGAGAGCAAAATCATAATTTTGAGCTACGGGGAAAAACATAATTTTATTTTGAACTGTGGGCAAAAACATAATTTTGAGCTGATGGCAGAATTGTAATTTTGAGCCAGAGGAAAAAACAACATTTTATTTTAAGCTGGGGGCAAAAACGTATTTTTAAACGGAGGGCAAAACCGTAATTTTAAACTGGGAACAAAATAAAAAAAGAGTTTTTGACCCTAGGGCAAAAGCGTAATTTTGAGCTAAGGGCAAAGTTATAATTTTATTTTGAGCTGAGGGCAAAAACGTAAATTTAAACGAAGGACGAAAGCGTAATTTTATACTGTGAATAAAATTAAATTAAATATGGTATGGTCCAATAGGGAAGTGCCACACAGCTGTGTGGCACTATTCCCCCAAAGTTGTTTTTGTATACTTGTGTGGCACTATTCCCCCAAAGTTGTTTTTGTATACTTAGGGCAAAGTTGTTTTTGTATACTTAGGGTAATTTTTGGAATCGCATGAAACCATCAGCTAAATAAGATAAATAAAATGGGCTGAAATTATGCAACAATGGTGGATTATATTATTTGGCGTCTCTTGGGCTGAATTAAAAAGGCCCAGCAGACTTTAAGTGGGCTATTGCCTGTTAGTGATAAAAGTCTAATTGGGGTTTTTAGGATGGCACAACACAACTTCAGTGCAAAAGAAAACGGTTACTATAATCATAATCGGTTATTAACTTAAATCGGTTTAGGTTAGAAAAAAATTGCAGATTAGAAACTGGTTTGAAGATTTTTGAACAAGAACCGGTAGTAACCGTTGTTTTAACCCATAATAACCGGTTATTACCATTTTTTGAATTTCTTTTTACCATTTTTTCCTCACTCACACATGCATATTTACACATATACAGATACTCAACAAACATACATGTGTACACATATACATCAAAAAATAAAGTCTATTCGTTAATCCGTCGAAAATCCAAAGGTAATATTGGTTACTGACAAGAATTCATCGATGAAAGATTCCTAACCTTCTTAAGATTTATTACGGACGGTTCCTACCTTCACCAATGAACAGACAAATACGATCGTGCTTGTAGCGAACCAAATTTGACCACACATGCCATAGTTGCATAAAAATGTGCATCACATGCTCTTTTGAATTTTTAACCACGACATTTTAACCAGGTACGTGAATCCAACCATGTCTAGATTGAACCATATTGAACGCATCAAAATGCATCTCCATTTTTATCACTATATGCTAACCTAGTACCTTTTAACTATCTTTTACAAAATTAATTAGAGGAAAATTTTCCAAAATAAAGATATTACTTTTCGACTACCTCAGTATAAAACATTGACTTCACAAATTTGAATATGAACATGTAGTGCAAGTTGTACTCCCCATGTGAAACTTTGTGCGAAAACGCACTCCATGTGGACACACTAGGGAATCGCGACGTGTATTTTTGTGCAGAAATAAATTCATTTTTAACATCTTTTTGCGGCACACACAAAGAAATCAATGGTGCGACATCGAGACACACAAAGAATACACATGTACGTGTGTCACATAGCTAAGGTGTACACCTGTTGCACATTTTTTTTCCCAAGGTCGTTTTCACATAGTGTACACATGTCACGCTGCTAAGGTGTCTGTGTTAAGTTCGCTCTCGCACTAAGTTTGACATGACGATTTCGCATAGAGAGTAGATGATCATTTTTTCAATTTTGAAAAGTTAATGTTTATTTTGGGTAGCTAAAAAGTAATGTACTTATTTTGAGAATTTTATGTTCGTTAGATATTTTTCCGAACAACATCTATATATAAATATAGAGCCCAACACAAAGCTTGAAAAGAAAGAAAGAAAGAGTCTCCAATTACATCAGATTAACAACATAAACAAGGTATTTATCATTTAAACATAGCTCTATTTTAAGCCAAACTAGGATTGGGACCCCCGCGTTGCGGCGGGGGAGTAAAATCATGAATAAAGCTAATGTCACGAAACGGTTTTTTGATTATGTAATTCAGTCAGTGTCAGTTTGGACGATACCGGTAAAACCACGTAGCAATGATATATTCATATAAACAAAAGATAAAAAATAGGTATAAACTATAATTAATTAGAATATATAATTAAGTAATAAAATAAACTTAATTAAAGGGAGTGTTAATTTTTTTTTTGTTGTTAATACGTTGACCTATTTCACCTCATTACATATTTTTTTATTACCACTTTCAATATATAAAGTATTTACTATAGTCATGGTAAATCATGTGCAAAACTAAGTAAATAAAAACAAATTTTAGAAGTGAAAAAATTGTTTATATGCGTATATATAAAACAAAATAGTTAGTAAACTAAAACAAATTAAAAAAAGAAAAAAATGTCCATTTCACATAATTATGTTGTGTAGGTTTTGAAATACTAAAAAAAATTAAAAGTCATTTAACTTTCTCATCAGCTGTTAGTGTTAGGAAAGAAAAAATGAAAGAACAACTTGTACCATGTGCTAAGAAGAGAAGAGTGTACAAAATTGAACAGTATATTATACTCACATCAGAAAAATGCAAATTAATATAGAGGAAATAAACGAATCTTCTTTGATAATCTCCACCATTTTGAATATGGAAGGGACTTTCTCTTGAACTCTTTATCGTTCCTACGTCTTCACAATCTTATTCCACGCCTTAGACCCGGGTTGTTCATCAAAATACGTAAGAATCTTGATGAAACACTGGTTAACACCTAGGGTGAAACTAGCCGGTTCGTCTCTTTTGTGGGGTTCAATCTCCTTCGTTGCTCACCAAACAGCAGGTCCTGCAAAACAGCAACGCCTCGTTAAGAGGGGAATATGAGGGTTTCCCTCTTAACCGGGCTCCGACGTGAGAATAAGTTCTGTTCTGAGGAATAAACAGTGTGTGTTAAGAGTAAGAGAGTGGAGAATAGAATGGTTTAACCTGAATGATGAAGGGTCCTATTTATAGCCGGAGGGTGAGAGAGGGAGGAGCATCCTCGCCAGCTGGTATAGGGCGCCAGCTGTCCGACCAAGGGGAATATCCTATTGGTCTCCTCTGCTGTGGTCAGTGTAGTGGTACACGTGGCGCGCCTATATTTGTTCATGCTGGAAACACCGTACTGGCATTGTCGGTCTGCTCCTTGATTTGCTGCAGGTTTACATGGCGTACAATGGGTAGTGACACGTGTCGTCCTTTATGTCGGAAGGAGCATCTTTGGTGCCACCTTGACGTATTCCAGAAGCTTCTAGAAGCTTCTGGATTCGCTTGCTGATGCAGACGCCATGTAGGATTAAAAAGTGGTGTGGTCCTTGCCATGTAGGCAAGGAATTGGGACCATACCTCTTCAAGTCCCCCCAGTCCAGTGTGTCTTCTAGTTGAGTTGATCGTCTAGGAGGGATTCTGGACTTATAAGGGTAGTGGTCGTTGGCCTCGTAAAGTTGAACCAACTGGGCGCGTGGTGCACGCTGTGTTGATGACTTTGTGAACTTGAGCATACTGGACGCATGGCGCATGGCATCGTGGTAACTTTGTTAAGTTGAGTCAACTGGACGTGTGGCGCATGGCGTACTGGTAACTTGTAAAGTTGAGTCAACTGGACGTGTGGCGCATGGCGTACTGGTAACTTGTAAAGTTGAGCCAACTGGACGTGTGGCGCATGGCATTGTGGTAACTTGTAAAGTTGAGTCAACTGGACGCGTGGCGCATGGCGTACTGGTAACTTGTAAAGTTGAGCCAATCTGGGCGCATGGCGCACGGTGTGTTGGTAACTTTTAAGGTTGAACCAAGTGGACGCATGGCGCACGGTGTGTTGGTAACTTGTAAAGTTGAGCCAAGTGGACGCATGGCGCATGGCGTATCGATGTTTCCTTCTGAAGGAAGTTTCTGTATTTGGGGCAAAGAGAATTGATGTGACCGTCTGATGTCTCTGTCTTATCTGATGTGAACAGTCGCCTTTTCAGTGGTGTCAGTTACTTTCTGTCCCTTCGTCAGACGTGTGCCTGCCACGCTCCCGGAAAAAGAGGTGACGGTTCCTCTCTCTGCTGACGTGTTTATTCCCCATTGGGTGACCTTCTGAATTTCTGACGGCTCACTACCCATCGCATTAAATGCGATGGGTATAAATATATGGCGGTTTCCTTCATTTTTCCCACTTTTCAAAATTTGAACTCTTGTTTTCTCTCATATTTCCTTATCTTTCTTCCCCTTTCCTATTGAGTTTGTTCATACTATTGTTCTCATCATCTTTCAATATGTCTGGAGCGAATCCCTCGTAAAAGAAGAAGAGGAACAAAGGTAAAAATCCACCGGGCCCTGGTCAGGCGACGATAGGGTGGAAGGAGGAGGAATTTCATAACCTGGTGAGGGAGATGGGTTTCCTTCCCGAGTAGGGTGCTCAGTTCCCAACTCCGGGTTCTACTGCCATGGACGCACCTCCTGGTTACATCACTTTGTATGCTGCTTTCTTCCGGGAAGGCAACTTTAGACTCCCGATGACGAGGTTTACTGCTGAGGTGTTAAGGAACTATGGGCTCCATATCTCTCAGATCAATGCGATTGGGTTACCCCGTGTTACCCACTTTGAGTTTATCTGCAGGGCTAATCGCGTTGAACCGACTTTTGAAATGTTCAATGTGTTTTACACCGTGACTTATACCAGCGGTTTCTATTCTTTTAACTCCCGGACCGGTGGTGTTATCCCCTGTTGTTCTACTCCCTTAAAAAGCCTACATGACTAGAAACAAAGATTTTTCTACATCCGCCGTGGTGTTATCCCAGTGGATATGCATTATCGAGCAGGGAGTGAGGGGATCCCCAAGGTTGATGTGGTTGCAGATTTTTCCAAACAAGCATGGTACAAAAAGTTGACTCATAAAGCCACTCCTATTCTTCAGCTTGAGGAGATGGCGTTGGTGGGTGCTGGTATGAGTATGTTGTGGGTCCCGAAGCATCCTTTGGGGGTCCCAGCTTACGGTTATAATGGCAAACGTATGTGTTGTTCTATAACCTTTTGTTTCTTTCTCTCTCCTTTTTTTTATATATTATTCCTCATCTCCTTGTTTTTCGCAGTAGGTTACAGCTTGTTTAATGTTTTGGATACGAAGGCCGGTGGTGCCATGGTTGAGGCGATTCAGGAGGCTGGGAGACAACCCTGGTTGGATCAGATTCGCCCCCGTTTCCTGCATCCGACCAACGAGAGTTTTACCGCTTATGCCAACACTGTTTTAGGTGAAGATAGTGAGGATGATGATGATGCTATTAATCCTACTTGGGAAGAAGTTGTTGTTCTTTCGAGTGATGGTTCTGACAGATCTTGTAAAGGCCTAACTTCTCATTCCCCGCGTGCAGGTCCAGCACAGGGGGTTGCGCGCGAGCCTGTTAATGAACCCATTGATGATGATGTGGAGATTCCGGTTGAGACTGCTGATCAGTTGGAAACAAGGAGAAAAACAAAAACTGACAAACCAGAAGGGAAAGGGAAAAAGGCTGAGGAACATGCCACTGAAACTCCTCGTAAGCGACCTTCTACTCTTCCTGTCCTAGATTACGTTGTAGTTTCTGATACGTTGTCCGGTTTAGGGACCGGAGAGAAACATCGTGGGTCTGATCCTGAAGACCGCGCTACTCCGACAGAGATGATGCAGAAAAAGGCTTTTGAAGATAGAAAACGGAAAGTTGACGAGCACGCTGCTGCTATGCTTGCATCAAAAAAGGTTAAACTTCAGAAGGAGGATCCTCCTGCTCCCTCGGAGTCGGAGGTTGACATGGGTGTTTTTACTGAGAGACATGGGAATTTGTTGGAGAAAATTTTTGAGGCTTCTGGTACTCGTTTTATCAGTTTTCCCGTTTGTCTTTTCTGGTTGCTTACTTTCCCTTCTTTTCTCTAAATGTGTTGCTCGTTTTGGAGCAGGTGCCAAGCCAGCCAAGACTTCACACAAAATTGATATTTTAAAAATTACTCCTCCTGCCTCTCCTCCGTCGAGGACATTTGAGTTGACCCCTCCTCGTGATGGTCTTGGTGAGAAGAGGAAAGAAGATGACGTAAATGTTGAGCAGGTTGGGGAGGGTGGTGGCGATACAGGTGGCGCTGGTGGTGTTAATCGTGGTAAGGGTGTTGAAATCGGGGTGGAGTCAAGTGAGACTGCTCCTCGCCAAACCATATATACCAAGCGTCCACCGGGTGGTGGTGGTGCAACTTCCGGAGTGGTTCGTAGTCCTGAGTTTGAGCATGTTCAAGGTGGGTCTTGGGACACTCAAAACCCAGCGTGTGATGATATGCCACATGCTCCTCGCTGGAATCTGACCCAAGGCTCCCGGACGAACGATCTTGAAAACTGCCATGAGTTCTTCTCTTTGTCTCTCCCCCCGCTGAGAGGTTATTTCAGAAAAGGCGCCGCCGGTTAGAGCTATTAGACGATCATGTTCGTGCCGAGGTCAACTTTTTGTCCACCTCTCAGGAGATTGTGTGTGAGTGGAAACTGATGGGGGAGGACACACTTGAGTTTGAAAATGAGAAGAAAATGTTTGCTGAGGAGAGGGAGAAGTTTAATGCTGAGAAGAAAGGTTTGATGTGGAGGGTTTCAGATGCGGAGAACAAGCTTGCTGCCGAAAAACAGGCTAATTCGCAGAAACAGAAAGATTGGGAGGCTGCCTGTGAACGTACCAACAAGGAGTTGCAGTCGCAACGTGATGCGATTATGCGGATGTCTGCTGAGAAGCGTTAGATTAGTGAGAAGGCTGAGCAAGCGCGTGTTGCGTTTGAGAAAAGGGAGACAGAGTATGTTGAGCGTATAGCTGCGTTGGAAGAGTTTGTTGAGAAGAAGATTGCTGAGTGTAAAGCCTCTGAACTCCTTGCTGAAGAGATGTCCGCTGATTGCAAGTGGTTGCTATCGCGTGCTGTACCTCTGGTAACTTCTTTTGTTTATGTTTGCTTTTGGTTTGCGGTAGTTACTCTGTTTACATTGCTGTGTGTTTCTTGTAGATTGTTGGTCGTATAGTGAACTCTCATGAACTCGCCAACTACATGTTTGAGTTGGGGCAAGCTGGGTACAATAGCGGGCGGAAGGATGGTTACAGTGAGGGTAGAGCTGCGGCTCTCAATAATGAGAAGGACCATCACTTCGAGTTATATAAGGAGGATTGTGGTGCTGCTTACACCGCAAAACGACAAGAGTTCGCGTCTTTAGATTTTGGTGTTGTTAAAGCTGCCCAAAAATTGGCTCGGAAGCCTGATGGTGTTGCCTTACTGAAAAAAGCTCTTGGAGATGAGGATCATGCGGCTGGGGGTGCTGGTTCCAGTCATCCGGAGTGAAGGGATCCGGCTTGCATGCCGTGTATGGGCCTTGATGGCCTTGTAACCCACTTGACAATTCCTTGAACAATTTACTTTATGTTTCCGTGAACAATTTTACTTATAACTATCGTACCTGTGCCAAGTTTTGTTGTAGTTGGCATGTTTAATGCTTAATATGCGTTTGTGAATTTTGTTTGTCGTTACAATATGTGCATGTTTAATTACTTTGGTTCAGGTATCACGAATGAATGATGGCGCTGACAGGTTATGTTGTGTTAGCTACAACGTTTATTCTGTCATTTATTGTACGCTGGTTTGCTCGTGAATACGAAGTGATCGAGTTACAGGTTATTGTGTGCACCCAGCTGTGCTCAGCCTTGGGGGTTTTTACAATGTGTGTTTACCATGTGTTCGATGCTTTCGTGTTTATGTGGGCACGAAGTATTTATTTGGCGTTTTATAGGCTTTGGTTGTGTTTTTGACCCGGCTGTGCACTTGTTTGTGACCGGCCTTGGAGGTCTACAACGTTTCCTAAGGTCGAGCCATTGATGTTTTCGTGTATGCCCAAAGTAATATATGCAGTTGTGACAAGAAATTCGCATGAAACTGAATAGCCAAACACTTCTTATATTAATGTTAACTGTGTTGGCGCGCGGCCGTTACAAGTACGTAGGAAAACTTCAGCCTTTTACATGTAGCACCTCCTTAACTGTTGAGCGTTCCAGGTTCGTGGAACTTCTTTGTCATCCAGGGTGCGTAACTTGTATGCCCCTTTTCCGAGTACCGTATCTATAACATAAGGCCCCTCCCACTTGGGGGCTAATTTTCCCGGTTTTTCGGCGTTAGACGCCTCATTTTCCCTCAGGACGTAATCCCCCGGGTTGAAGGTGCAGATGCGGACTTTGGAGTTGTAATACTTTTCCAGCTTTGTTTTGTACTTCGCTTCATTGATAGCCACCATCTCTCTCCTTTCTTCTAGAAGGTCAAGGTCTAACCTTCTTTCTTCCTCATTGTTGATCATGTTCATGGAAAGCATTCTTGGTGATGGCAGCCCGATCTCTGCTGGTATCACAGCCTCGGACCCATAGACTAAGCTGAACGGAGTTTCGCCGTTGCTTGTTTTGGGCATTGTCCTATGGGCCCACAAGATGCTGGGCAATTCGTCGACCCAACCTCTTCTTTTCTCTCCTAGTCGTGCTTTGATGCCGTCTACGATGCTTTTGTTGACGGCCTCTACTTGACCATTCCCCTACGGATGCGCAACCGAGGAGAAGGTATGCTCTATATGTAGCTCTCTGAACCATCATTGAAGGTCTTCTGCGGCGAAATTTGTCCCATTGTCGGTGATAATTCTCAGAGGGAGTCCGAATCTGCAGATTATCTGCTCCCAGATAAAACGTCAGACTACGATGGATGTGGTTGACGCCAGTGCCTTCGCCTCTACCCATTTTGTGAAATAGTCAACTGCGACTATAATAAATTTTACTGCACCCGGGGCTTCGGGGAAGGGGCCAACCATATCTATTCCTCACTGTTGGAACGGCCATGCCGTTGTTACGGGGACTAATTCGTTCTTGGGGCGCATCGTTTTAGGGGCGTGTCTCTGGCACCCGAAACATTTTCTTAGAACCTTCACTGCGTCTAGATGCATCCCGGGCCAGTAGTACCCGACATTCATCACTTTTGCTACAACCATTATTGGTCCGGCATGAATGCCGCAGATCCCTTCATGCACTTCTCTGATCAAGTAGTTCGCGTCTTCTGGGTCGACGCATCTCAACAATGGCCCAAGGTATGACTTTCGGTACAAAATCCCATCTACCATTTGATAGTGTTCGGCTTTGTATTGGACCTTCCTTGCCTCAGCTTTGTTTTCTTTTCTGGCAGTATCCCAGATTGAAGATACATGATTATGGGGGTCATCCAGGATGTCGTCCCCAACTGAATAACATTCACTTGCCGCAACGGTACTGATGGATTACTGAGGACTTCAATGCGCACATCCTTTGCCAAATGCTGGAAACTTGTGGATGCTAGCTTGCTTAGTGCGTCGGCTGGTTTGTTCTCGCTTCGATTGATGTGGTGCACTTTGTAAGAGTTGAAGTTCTGCAGTAATGTTTTCGCTTGGTCTAGGTATAATGCCATTACATCTCCTTTGGCATCATATTGTCCGTTAATCTGCCCAGCTACTAACATGGAGTCCACATGCGCCTCTATGTTCTTGACTCCCATCTTTACTGCTAACCTCAGACCGGTGAGGAAGGCTTCGTATTCGGCTTCATTATTCGTGCTCTTGAAGTCTAACCGGATGGCATACGTAAATTCATGTTTGTCTGGACTCACCAGTCTAAGTCTTGCGCCTGCGCCGTCCTCGTTGGACGCGTCGTTTGTATACAGTAGCCATGGTTCTTCTGAATGTTGTCTTTCAGCTCTTTCCATTGCCTTGCACTCCCGGTCTTTGTCATCGGGCACTTCTGTCATGAAATCGGCCAACACCTGGCCCTTGATTGCTGGTCTTGGCCTGAACACCACATTATGGCCTCCCAGTTCTATCGCCCATTTTGCTAATCTTCCAGAAATCTCGGGCCTTGCAAGGATGTTGCCAATGTTGTAATTTGTTAAAACATGAATGACGTGATTGGCGAAATATCTGCGCAGCCGTCTTGATGCATGGATTAGTGCGAGCACTAGTTTTTCCATTATGGCATACCGGGTTTCTGGGTCTGTCAGAGTGCGGGACACATAGTAAACTGGTGTTTGGACACCTTGGTGATCAACGAGTAAAACTGCCCCGACTGCTTTGTCAGATGTTGACAGATATAATACCAGGGGTTCGCCTTTTACTGGTGCCGTCAGTGTTGGCAATCTTATCAGGAAATCTTTCATCTCGCGGAATGCGTTTTCGGCTTCCGGAGTCCACTGAAATTGGCTTTTCTTCATGCAGTTGCGGAGTGTTTTGATAAACGGGAAAGATTTGGCTGCGTGATTGGCCAGGAAACGGTTAAGTGCTGCCAACCGCCCTGCCAATTTTTGCATCTCCTTGATCGTCGAAGGTGAAGGCATGCGTTCGATTGCTTGTACCTTATCAGGATTTACTTTGAAGCCGTCTTTTGTGACGATGAAACCCATGAATTTTCCCTCTTCCATGCCGAAAGAGCATTTCGCTGGGTTTAACTTGATGCTTACTCCGCGCAGGGTGTCAAATGTTTTTTGGATGTTTATCAGCATTGTATTCTCTTCTTTGCTCATAATGACTAGGTCATCCATATACACTTCGATGTACTTGCCGATAGCATCGTGGAACGTTTCATTCATCAGTCTCTGATAGGTCACGCCCGCATTCTTTAAATCGAAAGGCATCTTGGTGTAGCAGTATAGCCCTGTCGGTGTGCGGAATGCGGTTTTGTCTTCATCTTGCACAGCCATCTGTACCTGGTGGTACCCCTTGTAACAGTCGAGGAAGCATTTCCATCAGAATGTTGCCAGCGAGTCAATCTTTTCATCAATGTCTGGTAAGGCGTAACAGTCACGTGGGCATGCCTTGTTTAGATCCTTGTAATCTACGCACATTCTCCAACTACCATTCTGTTTCTGTACCATTACGGGGCTCGCCACCCAATTTTGGTATCGGACTTCTCTGATGATGCCTGCATTCAGCAGCTCTGTGACCTGTTCCTTCATAGCATCATGCTTTATGTCTCCTAAGTGACGTTTGTCGTGTACCACAGGTTTGGCAGCTTCTGAGACGTTAAGTCTGTGCTCTGCTATATGGCGTGGAACACCGGTCATGTCTGCCGGTGTCCAGGCAAACACATCCATGTTCTCGAATAACAGCTTTTTAAGCGCGGCGCGCGTGAGATCAGACATTGCGGGGCCTAAGGTGATCGGTTGCTCTGGGTATTTGCTGTTTAGCACCCATTTTTCAGCCTCTGCGCGTGGTACAGATTTGCTTGCTTTTGCTGGCCTGCATTCGTCTGTTGCCAAGACTTCTTTGCTTGCATAGATCAAGGCTACTCTTGTCTCTGTTGGGAATCCCACGACTGAATGTGGGCCCGAGCAAATCATGCTGAAATCCCCTTGAGATTCTCTTCCCAACAGGATATCATGTCTTGAATGTGCTGGTAGTACCATGAACGTGACTTCCTCTGTTCTTGAATTCCTTCCGTCTGAGAGCAGCACTGGGAATGATATCTGGCCTAGAGAAAAAACGGCTTCATTGCAGAAACCGGTCAGCGGGTAATCTACCGGTTCCAAGCGCGCTTTGTCCTCTTGGTCGAATTGATTAAAACATTGTTCGTAGATGATATCCGCAGTGCTCCCAGGATCTATGAAAATGTAATCGGTTTGGTAGTGACCGATTACACCGGATATAACTATGGGTCTTCTTTCTCTTGGACCTCCTCTTACTACGGGGAAAACAACTTGTCTCTCGCGCCATGAATCATCTTGTGTGCGCTTGTTATAATTTTTTCCTTGGCTTTTGTGGACCCCCTTGAACCATGTGAGTTTCTAATTTCCGGAGTTTTTTGTTATCTGGCCCTTCTTCTCTTCTTTGGATCTGGCGGTAATCACGCTTTCTGCCTTTTATCAGATGAGTGAGCTTTCCATCTCTTAAGGCCCTTTCGATCTCCTGCTTAAGGCTGAAGCAGTCGTCGGTTAAGTGGCCTGTATCTTTGTGAAACTCGCATAAAAGATTTGGGTCTTGGCCCCTCTTGTTTCGCATTTGTAGCGGTGGCTTGAACTGGTGGTTCTCAGTTGTCAAAACTTCTGAAGGAGTTTTTGTTAGGGGTGTCCGCTGTTTGTCTCTGTTTTCACGTTTTACTTCCTTTCGGTGGGCTATCTGATTGATTGTATGGCGCGCATCTTCTCTTGCTGGGCTTCTTTCTCTGTGACCGGACGCTTTCCATGGTTGGCCTCTGCCTTTCTTGTTGTGCCGGTCATTATGGTTGTATCCGCGCTGACGGTGGTCGTCCTCGGTCAACTGTTTGTCAGTTTGCTCAATGGTCTTTGCTGCCTCAATGAAGGTTTCCCAATCTTTGGGACCTCCATCTCTTCCCTTTACTCGCTTGATCAAGTCGTCGCATTTTACTGCCCTCATAAAATGCGCGCGCATCATCTTTTCGCCCACATCTCCGATCTCCAAACATTCTTTGTTATACCTCGTAATGAAGTCTTCTACGCTTTCATGGTCTTTCCTATATATATTCAGACAGTCTGCCGGATCTCTATTATGCCTGCGCTGTTGGGAAAAGTGCGCAAGGAACTTGTCTCGAAAATCGACCCATGATTTAATTTTTCCTGCTGGTAGGCTGTCGAACCACACGCGTGCTGCGCCGACGAAGGTTTGGGCGAAGAGATGGCACCAAGTTGGTAGATTCCATCCGCCTGTTGTTCCAGCACCATTAAAAACTTGGAGGTGATCATCTGGGTCTGTCAAACCGTTGTATTTGCCGACGTTGTGTGGTAGTTTCGTTTTGTCGATAGCGGCCGTGGCAATCTCTTTGATGAGTTTTGAATTTTCAGCCATGTCGTCCGGACGATAGCTCAAGGTGTAATCATGCTCTGCCTTTGGGTTATAACCTGCACGCTTGTGAGGTTTGTATGCTTCATGTTCCGGCGGCAGTCTGCTGAACACTGTGCTTTCTTTGTATGTCTCGTCGTCTTCCTCTTTATAGTTGTCAAGCTCGTCGTTTATGTTGCGCGGACCTAAACGACTTTTTATTGGCTTCCTTGGTGGATGGGAATACTGCACGTAGTTGCTCTCCGTTTCACCGTACGTGTCGCGTGTATCATGCTCACTTGGTTTTCTGATGTTTGGTACAGGTCCCTTTTCTGGACACAAATTCCATGCATTGGTCTGCTGAGTTGTGTGCATACTCAGAGACCTTTGCGGTGGGGTAACAAATGCGGACTGGTTGGGTTGGCTTGTGCTTGGAGCAAAGCCTGTTGTGCGCTGAGTTGTGTATAAACGAGGTTTATCGACGCCATCTGTTCGGCATACCAGGAAGCCAGAGTTTTTCCTTCAGGTAACCCCAGAAGTGCAGAGAAGTTCAGTTGTGTTTGTTCCGATGGAGCTGAGGGACCAGCTCCATGGTTTGGTGTCTGCACTGGTGGGGGTGTTTGTTGGACTATTCCGGGCGGAGGTTGGAAAGCGGGTCTGTTTGTAGTCTGGGTGATGATCCTAGGTGGAGGTTGGAAAGTAGCTCTAGTTGTGTTTTGGCTAACAACCCTGGATGCACTTCCAAAGATACTAGGAAAATCGTTGTTCATTGGCCCTTCCTGGATGATTTCGTTCCTTTGGCCCCTTTGGACGTGCGCGGTGTCCGAAATAAGCTCAAAAGAAGAAACTTCTCCGTCCACTTGGGGGGAAGGGTTTGTGTCAGCCATTTGAAGAGTTTTTTGAACGAAAAGGAGGTGAAAAAGGTTTGCAAAAATTGCGGTGGGCGCCAATGATGAAACACTGGTTATGTTAACACCTAGGGTGAAACTAGCTGGTTCGTCTCTTTTGTCGGGTTCAATCTCCTTCGTTGCTCACCAAACAGCAGGTCCTGCAAAACAGCAACGCCGTTAGCTCGTTAAGAGGGGAATATGGGGGTTTCCCTCTTAACCGGGCTCCGGCGTGAGAATAAGTTCTGTTCTGAGGAATAAACAGTGTGTGTTAAGAGTAAGAGAGTGGAGAATAGAATGGTTTAACCTGAATGATGAAGGGTCCTATTTATAGCCGGAGGGTGAGAGAGGGATGAGCATCCTCGCCAGCTGGTATAGGGCGCCAGCTGTCCGACCAAGGGGAATATCCTCTTGGTCTCCTCTGCTGTGGTCAGTGTAGTGGTACACGTGGCGCGCCTATATTTGTTCATGCTGGAAACATCGTACTGGCATTGTCGGTCTGCTCCTTGATTTGCTGCAGGTTTACATGGCATACAATGGGTGGTGACACGTGTCGTCCTTTATGTCAGAAGGAGCATCTTTGGTGCCACCTTGACGTATTCCAGAAGCTTCTGGATTCGCTTGCTGATGCAGACGCCATGTAGGATTAAAAAGTGATGTGGTCCTTGCCATGTAGGCAAGGAATTGGGACCATACCTCTTCAAATCTCTTCCTCCATGGCTAGGAAGAGATTCTGGAAATTATTTATATCTTATTTTATTGTAATCTTTCTTAGCCCGAACATGCAAAAGCTAACTAGAGGTGTTTTTCCTAATTTTTAAGGTCATTTAAGGTATGAAATTATAATTTCAATAAAGCCATGCGTTAGAGACGAAGGCTACATATATTTTGGTATGAGGTTCAGAAAGATTATCAGTAAAAAGTATCACGCATCACAGTGGTGAATTTAGAAAATAATTATACGGGTAACGTTTCATAAAAATATCTATAGGAGCACCAAAATCGAAAAAAGGTCAAATTTTCAAAAAAGTTACACACTACCGATGGAGCGTCGAGGGGTAGCAGGGACTACCCCTTGTTCTAAGGTATATCCTCCATTGATGCATCACTTATTCACTTGCAAAGGGATGCAAGGATGCGACGAGGCGGTTTCAATAGTGGCATTCGGCTGTGAAGCACCATCAGGTTATTAACAAGCATAATATCGCCGTTCTTCCAAGGAATGCTTACACATTCTTCTTCCAAGATTTTCAAGCAGTCTCTCATGGCCACATCAGGCACCACCTCACCGTTTCCGAGCTCGATAAATATATCCTTATCGTAGATTTTTTCTTCACCATTGACGGGGCCAGTCAGATTATTGAACCAAGTTTTGCGTTCACTTCCCTGGTCGAATCTAATGGCTGGTAATGGACCTGTGAAGGGTTTGTGAAAATTCACCACAAATTAGTATTTTATTATTCACGAGTATTTAGAATTAACTACCATTTTCGTCTCTATGGTTTGTCCAATTATGTCAGTTTAGGTCAAATTTCAAATTTGTATGATTTTCGTCTCTGACATTCTTGAAACATTCCAGTTTCATCAAAAAAAAACATGAGCTAGTTGCCATTTCGTCTCTGTGGTTTGTCCAATTATTCGATTCAACATTTAGTTTTTTGGACGGAATTGGCGTGTTTCAAGAATGTCAGGGACGAAAATGGTACAAATTTGAAATTTGGTCTGGACTAGTATAACTGAACAAACCACAGGATTGAAAATGACATTTAACTCAACTTAACTAGATAACCTGTTATGGTTTTTACAGCATTCTCGGTCCATTCCAGCTTTGTTCCCAGCTTTGCAGCCCTATCAAGTATATATCAAAGACAACTACATGAGTTTATATTCATAACAAGTACGACGTAGCGTTTAATGTTGTAAAACACAAATTAATTGGAACCTTTGTTGAGCAACTTTCTTGTCATCGGTCATGTATGCAGACTTCCAGCTACTGCCAGTAAAAGAAGATGGGTGGTCGTCATTACTCATCATCATTATATAAGTCACTCCGTGCTCCTCGAGTCGTGAAACGAAATCCGGGTGTGTCTCTTTCATCTTTTCATATATAATATGACTTAATACTATCGGGGTCTCTCCCCCGCTTCCTGGTTCTTCTTCGCAAAAGAAAAATAACTTGGACGGACAATCCGGAACCTGTTAGTGTCAATGAATTAATTTGAAGAAAGTGATTGAAATTCTAATCAAAACAAAAAAGTAATTGTATACGTCCTCAAGGGTACATCGTGGTGATAAGTGGTGTATTCCCCAACCAAAAGTACACGTTGAGAGTTTCAGTGTACTTATCGAAAACCTAGGAATTGTTGTTAAAAAAAAGGGTGCTACTTTCTACACCCCCTAATTACTTTTTACACCCCCCTCCTCTCACATACTTACAGGTGGGGCCTGCGTGGGACCGACAGTTTTCCTCTCACAGGGGGGTATAAACAGGAAGAAGGGGGTGTGTGTTTAGAATAAGCCTAAAAAAATTAGGTTCTCTTTAATAATTTATATACAATGACAATTTATAATTTATAGTAGTTAACCACCTAACTAACTCACATCTCTCTAACTAACTCTATTTTATTCACTCTAACATTGAGGCAAGAAGTCAAATAATTGAAAAGGGAAGTTGAGAGATATATCAAAGAATATATATACATATGTCATCTCATGATGGAAAGGAATTCGCATTTCCAGAGGGCATTCATTCGCGGTGTAAATCCGGCCAATGACTTTGGTTCGAGAGGCTCGGCCTCCAACATAGAGTGACTCTGGGAAGCCGAAAGCTTCAACAACGTCGTTGAAATCAGAAGGAGAGATAACAGGGAAGCCGCGGAAGAGTATAGCACCATTTTTCTGGAGTAGAGATTCCAGCCATGGCTTGTGTTCTCTAATAGCTTCTTTAAAAGCACACAGTTTTACTTGTGTTGTGTTTGGGGATAATACCAATGGGAAGATAATGCCGTCGTCATATGATTTTTGCTCGGGTAATTGTATCTCTTGGAATAATCTTCCGGTCGCCATTTCCATTGTGTTTGGAGAGTTTGATCTTTTGCCTCTCGTGATGGATGTTTGTGTGTGTGTATGTAAAGATATATATATAAACCTCAAAAAGACACTTTTCTTATTAAATAAACAAACTGAAGGTTCTGAAGATTTCTATACGATGATGATAACTAGGAAACAAATAGGGAGATCGTCCAAGAATTTATTCAACAAGTGAGGTTGGCATAACTTAGTTGAGTTACGGTCCATAAGTAATGGACAAAGCTCTAATTATAAATTTGACGGTTTTTCTTAATTAATTGAGTTTTTAGGTGGGTATATCGTGTTATTGTAAAAACAACTGAATTGTGGATATCTTTCAAGGTTGCCAATTTTAATATCATTTAAGGCAGCCAATTTTTAATATCACTTGAAAAGACCAACGTACATTATAGGGGTGTCAATGAGTTTGATAACGTCCTTAATACCGTTCTTTAAGTGTATTAAGGGGCGTTTACCATTACACATTTTTTGAAGGGGTGTTGTGATTCTGGGCGGAAATGTCCATTTGGGGCATTAACAATTACCAATAGTATAAGGCTGCCAATTTTAATTTACGAAATTTGACTAGGGGTACGCAAAGTCGGTTAACCGTGAGTTTAGTTAACCGAGAGTTCTGTTAATCGAAAAGTGTTAACCATAATCGATGATCAGTTAACCATGGTTCGGTTAAACTGTCAATTATGGGTCAATTTCAGTTAGGTTCAGTTAACTGTCCAATATTTTTTTTTTGTTTATTTATTTATTTATTTATTAATTAATTTTTGCTTTGTTCCGGCCGAAATGGTTTGATTATGATGTTCCAAGCTCGGTTTCTCTTAAACATTATGGAAATATGCATCATGGGGCCCGATAGCAACCATGGATCAATTGATGAAGTTATTATTCTGAAACCTTAAAGGTATTTTTTGTACATAAATTTTAACCAGCAAACTAGTAACATATGTTTACAAATAGTTGATGACATACATTAAAGACTTTCAAGAGTAGCGACAAAACTAGCCATAGAAACATATGTTCCAAAACCTTGGATCCTTTTAACAGTAGTGACAAAACTAGCCACAAGCCAGCATTTAGTATACACAATATAGAACAACATATGTTCAAAGCTATGAATATTTTTTAGAATAGCAACAAAGTTAGCCAACACTAAGTATAAAATTTTCTTGTTAGATCAATTACATAAGACAAGCCCAAACACCTTTCATTACAATAATTCAAACAACTTAAGCAAAATGTTAACAACTAATGATTGCATTTGGCCTTTTTTTTCTACCAATAACAAGCTGAAGTGGACAACCAGTAGCTAGAATTTTGATAATTGATCGAAGTGATACAGAATTTGTTATTTTGACCTATATGTGCAAAATGCATGAAAATGGGTTAATAAGTTATAACTTACAGGGTAAATTACTTTTTGAGTCCTTGTGTGTTAGAAGTATTATTATTTTTATTATTAAACTTTAGATATGTTATATTATTCGAATATGTATTTATGATATGTAATTAGGATGATAACTTATGTGATTAGGATGATAAGCGGGTTAACATTCAAACTCAACTGCCAAGGCAGTTACCCGCCAAGATTAACCGCCAAATCTGTGGTATATATTGTTGATTACCGGCAAACGTTACCGGTCATCAAGACAGTTTCATCACAACCGAAATTGTCCAAGAAACCTGTTCACTTTCTGCGTTTTTTCTTGTATCGGTCAAACTACTGCATATTCACAATTCATAATCATGTCTTCGACTGCAAACACAAAACTTTCCGCTGCCTATGATTCTGCCGTCCAACATAGTGGTATCAGAGCCACTACAAGAATCAATGCAGAAATTAAACCGGCTGCAACCATCATGCCTTGTCAACACTGCGTTGATGAGAAGAACGAAAAAAAATCGACGAATCCCTCATGAAAGATTATGCTACTACTGCCACTTGCCGGGACACCAAATTTATATGTGTAAGGCCAAGGAGAACGACGAAGCGACGCAACTGATCAGACAAGCAATCAATGCCGGGATCAGAAAGCAAGAGGATGATGTGCATTGCTAGAGTGAAATGATTGTCACCGGGACTGATGGTGGACAATGGGGAGAAATCTGGTATGTTAATCCAACGTTTAAACATCACTTTGCTGGTAATCTCGATGTTTTCAAAAGGGTAAAACATATAATGGGTGTCGAAACAAGATCTGGAATGAACAATTTCTTGTTTATTCGAGGGGTGGGAACGGTAGAGATGAAAACTGGGAACGATAAACTGAATATTCATAGTGTATTCT
The DNA here is from genome assembly GCA_030545235.1 of Helianthus tuberosus. Taxonomy (NCBI): domain Eukaryota; kingdom Viridiplantae; phylum Streptophyta; class Magnoliopsida; order Asterales; family Asteraceae; genus Helianthus; species Helianthus tuberosus. Next base: position 78,542 of record JARYGA010055954.1, on the reverse strand, counting down.
ATTCACCGGATATAGACCGGAATGTACTAAGCCTTGATCAGTTAACACTTCAAGGGTTCACGGTTAGAAAATCCGGTGATACATGTAAAATATATCCCATGTTTTCATCTCCGGTGGTGAATACAATAAACGAAGTGACTGGGTTGACGAAGGAGGAGGAATTGGGTTTAAACGAGAAAAGAAGGCTGCGAGATATGTGTGGTGTAGATGATGAATTCAAAAATGATTATTTGAATTCTTATTCCGAAACACTAAATGTTTCGAACGAAGATGAGAATGATTGGAATCGAATGATCTTAAAGGCATTAGAATTCCATGAATTTGCTGATTGCAAAGCCTTGATAAACATGCTTGATGACCGAGAGTATGTATTGCAAGTACAAGGTTGATCTTCAAAAGAAATTTGAAGAAATGGTGCGATGGTTTCTGAATGGATACTTGGGGATCACTTCAAGACCAGTCCCTCCCCACTCTCCGGATCAAAGAAAGATTGATCTGTTAAGCTTATACATACTAGTAGCGAGAGATGGCGGATACCATGAAGTAACCACTGAAAACACGTGGCCTATTATAGCAAAAGATCTAGGATTCGAATATCAAGATGGAGATTTTATGAGGATCATATACGCCATGTATCTTGATGTTTTGGAATATTACTATAAGTTCAAATCGGTGCAAGAAGAGGTACATGTGAAGGAAGTGGTGAATGGTAATGCTGGTTCGTCTCAAGGCTGTCACAGGAGGACAAGAAGTGCAGGAAATGTGCGTGATGTTGATGTTGCTGCAGGTGATGATCATGAAGCTGTTGGTTCGACACAATATGCACTGTTTACTGGGAGTGGATGGGAAGATGACTGGAATTTGCACAAGAGAAGGAAGAGATTCAACTTCAACCACATGAAGAAAGCCGGAGAAGACGCGAATTGGAGTGTTATGCAGCAAGCTTCTAACATAACTAAAGTTTAAGGGGGTTGTGTTAGAAGTATTATTATTTTTATTATTAAACTTTAGATATGTTATATTATTCGAATATATATTTATGATATGTAATTAGGATGATAACTTATGTGATTAGGATGATAAGCGGGTTAACATTCAAACTCAACTGCCAAGGCAGTTACCCGCCAAGATTAACCGCCAAATCTGTGGTATATATTGTTGATTACCGGCAAACTTTACCGGTCATCAAGACAGTTTCATCACAACCGAAATTGTCCAAGAAACCTATTCACTTTCTGCATTTTTTCTTGTATCGATCAAATTACTGCATATTCACAATTCATAATCATGTCTTCGACTGCAAACACAAAACTTTCCGCTGCCTATGATTCTGCCGTCCAACATTGTGTTTTAGTGGTTTTAACAAATTGAGTTCAAAATCAAAAAGTTTAACGCCATGAGTGCTTAACCGTTCATTTTGTAACGTTTTGAGTACCTGTGTTTTAGTGGTTTTAACCACTTGATTTCAAAATCAAAAGTACAAGTGTAAAAAGTTGGACCCAAAATGTTATAAAATGAATGGTTAAGGACTTAAGACGTTAAACTTTTTGATTTTGGACTCAAGTAAAACAACTAAAACACAAAGACTTACTCTAACTTATAAGCTATCAACTACTTAAAATAACAAAAGCAAACTCATGTCTATTGTAAAGGTTCATAAATCATATTAATTAAATATATACTTAGCAAACTCAAAAGCTTGTTATTTTTTTAAACTCAAACTCTACGAACCATGGCATTGTTATTTTTGAAAAGCTATCAATTACTTAAAATAACAATGTAATGGTTTGTGCGGTTAAAGAATTTTTTTTCAAAAAGTAAAAGACAACGATGTGATAGAACAGTTTCAAGCTATGAAAATAAGACAAATTTATTAGTTATTTATTTTACTTTATTTATTTATTGTTGCTTTTAAAATTGTATAACTACACGGTAAATTTTTTTGCATGCCCCTGTTTAAAGGGCTAATTCTGCCACTATTCATACTATCACCTTGGGTGATGTATCACCTTGATGGTTAGCTAGTTTCGCTTTTATTTATTACCACTTTGGTTAACCGATTTTGCAACATTAACTCTTAATTTTGTAGCGTATTGCAACATTAACTCTTAATTTTGTAGTATATGCATGATAGACACATGACGTACGGTAGCTAAAATTCCAAGTACAAACTCGAATGAGATCAAACCCCTCTTATTGTAATAAAGTGATATGTAACGCCTCAACAGATCAAAGCTCGTTGATAAACATTTTGTGTGGAGGCTTTATTGAATCACTTGCACAGCGAAGCTAGTATACGACGAGGAGGCTTTATTAGTGGCCACCGGCTATGAAGAACCGTCAAATTATTGACCAAGAGAACATCGCCTTTCTTCCAAGGTATCGCAACACATTCTTCTTTCAAGATTCTCAACATGTCTTTCATAGCATCATCATCCACAGGATCGCCGCTACCCAGCTCTACGGATGTATACCGCTTCTCACTTGCAGGAACATTGTAAGCAACAGCAAGACTATTAAACCATGTTTTCCTGCGAGTCGCCTCCTCAAACCTGATCGCAGCCACTGGACCTGTTATAGTTTTTGCTATATTCCCCATCCATTCTAGCTTTGTTCCCTGCTTCGCCGCCCTATCAATTACGCCATTCTTGTAATGTTTACCAATTGGATGAAATTTGTAACGTTTATTGTAGAGATACAATTATACAAACCTTTCCTCTGCAACATTCTTGTCATCGGTTTGGTATGCCTTCTTCCAACTAGTACCAGTAACGGATGATGGATCGTCCCAATCACCTGATATCTTTATATACATCAATCCATGCTCCTCAAGCTGTGCAACGAAATCCGGATGTCTCTCTTTCATCTTTTCGTATACGATATGACTCAGAACTATAGGGGTTTCTCCCCCTTCTCCTGGCTCTTCTTCACAAAAGAAAAATAACTTTGTGGGGAAATCTGGAACCTGTCATAATTAATCTCAACTCTGTTCAGGTATACCATTTCTAAACTTGTGTTTGTTTTTCTAGGAGTCTGCTAGTAAAATGGAACATGCTCATTCTTTTGAGTTTTACCGCATGATGGGAGTTCACTTGCCACATGAATACATGACATTAGATTTTTTTTCCTCTAATTTATAAAGAAATTTAACCGGGTTAGGGCTAACAAAATTCCCTATAAAGGGCCAAACCTGTCAAAATTCATGTATATAACAAAAAACACAAGACGTGCAGCAAAATTCTATATAAAGGGCAAAACCTGTCAAAATTCGTTGAAAAGGACACCGCCTAAAAAGGGTATATAGATAAAGGATAAAACTTGTAATTTTTCCTATAATTTATAAAGAAAAAAAAAACTATATATAGGTGTAACTTGTATTAACTACCTGTGTTTTTACACGGGTTTTACATCTAGTCTATATTAAGAGTAAAGCTTCTATGAAAAAAGAAAATGTTAAGGGCAATGGTGAAAGGAAAAAGAAGAGACAAAGTGGAAATTGAATAGAGTAGTTTGTAGGGTTGAGAATTGTGTGACAACGAACCAATAAAATGCTTGGAAATTGAATAGTAACATCTCCTCGCTAATGAAATTTGGAAATTAATATATAGGAAATAACTATTATATAAATTTTATAAATAAAAGACCCGTTTAAACTCGCGAGCCAGCTCATGCCAAACAAGCTCAGCTCACGCTGACGGGCTTATTTATTAGACAGGTTTATTATAGGCTTGGGCTCAAACTTTTTTAAGCTTGGCTAAATTCAAGCTTTTAGCAAGTCTAGCTCGAGTAGGTCACAAGCGACTTGACTCATTTATACACCCCTACTAGAACAAAAAACCTAAGACTTTCTCCAACGCTTGCAGCCCTTCCCCTCCGCCCTTATCTCCTGCCCGATGCCACCTCAGCTGCCCAACCAACCTCTTCCTCCTCTTCCACGGGCCTCCTCCTCTTCTCTCTCCTCACCCTCTCATAGCAATCTTACGGGGCCCTTGTGCAAGGGCAGCCCCAACAACCTCTCTCTGCCACGTCCCCTGCCTCTGTTCTCTTTCCTCCACCTCCTCCGCCACATCAAAACGGGCGGGGTATAAACTCCCGCATTGGAGACAGTCTAATAGAAACACTCATCATTCTATTAAACCATTTAGAAATAATTAAAAAAAAAACTTACGTAAGACATCTCGTGATGAAAAGGAAGTTCCATATGAAGAGGGCTTTCATTTGCAGTATAAACTCTACCAACGACTTGCGTCCGAGGGGCTCGGCCGCCTAAGTAGGAGAATTCTGGGTAGCCGAAAGCTTCAACGACGTCGTTGAAGTCGAACGGAGATGTAACTGGGAAACCTCGGAAGAGAATAGCGCCACTTTTGAGTAGAATAGATTCCAGCCATGGTTTTTGAGCTCTGATCGCCTCTTTAAATGTAGAGAGTTGTACTACAGTTGTACAGGAGGGTGATAACACCGCCGGAAAAAGAACGCCGTCGTCGTTCTGGGATTTTTGCTGAGGCAGTGTTACTTGTTGGAAGAAATTTCCGGTGGCCATTTGGTGGTTCAAGTTCAACACTGATCGATGTTAATTTAGAGTGTATATAGACAAGTGAACGGAAAAATTTAACACGTCTCATGAGTCATGACTGGGAACGTGTAGGAAAATGCAGCTTATGGTAAAGTTTTTTACTTTTACGTATGAAAAAATATATGAAGTAAAATAATTTCTTATAGAGTTATAGACTTATAGGTATGGGCTAATTAGGGGGTAGGGACGCCCGTCACTCACCACTCACAACATCCAATCAATTTCCGCCATGTTATCGAGCTTTATTTCATCACCAGTGGTGGTTTTTAGTGGAAATGTCCATCACTCACCACACCCAACAATTTTCCCTCACATTCTCTCTAACATTCAACAATTTTTTCAAGTTATCACGTGTGATAAAGTTCATACGTTATAAAGTTCACGCGTGATGGAGTATGGTGACGGTGGTGTGCGTTATAATTTCACTAGCTATACTTGGTCTCTCTCTTCATGGTGGTGCCCATCACCCTCTTCTTTTATCTTTTTTTTCATGTGGGCCCCCGTTATTTAAAATGTGTAGTGGTAAGTTGATGAATCGCTTTAGGTAAACCATCACTTGTGGTAAGAAAAGTACAAAATTAGTGGAATATGATGTCGCGTTGACGTAGAGAAGAGAGATGATCCAGTAAGAAGAGTATACGGGATATATATACAGTACACGCTAACTTCTTTTTCTTGTATTTAATAAGTTATATAGGATAACACATGACCAAACAAACATAAGCATTTGATTTTTTCTTAATCACAACGTAAGCCATTGATTTTTTTCTTAATATAAGGACTATCAAGTTGGACGGTGCTAGAAACTTGTAATGAATTAATGACCGGTAGAAATTTGTCAACCTAAATACGACTCCTGTGTATAAGCGCTAAATTATAAATATGACTCCTGTGTATAAGCGCTAAATTATCTAAAAATGTCAAACTCATTAATTAGTAAGTTGAGCAACATGTCTAAAATCATAATTGTTAAGCAATGATAACTACCATATTACAAGCACAATTACCTTCATTACAACAACTTAAACAAGGTAAGCGAAATGTAAACAACTAATGGTTGCATTCAACCTTTTATTTATTCTTCCCATGACAAGATGAAGTGTACATTCAGATTCCCATTAGCTAGAATCTGGAAAATTAATCAAAGTAAGATAGAAATTTTGTTGTCTTGACCTATATGTGCAAAATGCACTAAGATGATGAATTGGTCATGTTCATTATTTGATCATAGATAGACATTGATTAAGAAAGTAGCCAAGGTTATGGAGGCTTTATTACATCACTTGCACAGCGAAGCTAGTATACGACGGGGAGGCTTTATTAGCGGCCGTCGGCTATGAAGAACCGCCAGATTATTGACTAAAAGAACATCGCCTTTCTTCCAAGGTATCGCAACACATTCTTCTTTCAAGATTCTCAACATGTCTTTCATAGCATCTTCATCCACAGGATCGCCACTACCCAGCTCCATCGTTGTATTCCGCTTCTCACTCGCAGGAACACTGTAAGTAACAGCAAGACTATTGAACCATGTTTTCCTTCGACTCGCCACGTCAAACCTTATCGCAGGTACTGGACCTGTTATAACTTTTGCAGTATTCCCCATCCATTCTAGCTTTGTTCCCAGCTTCGCCGCCCTGTCAATTATGCCATTCTTGTAAGGTTTAACATCATCATACTCAGTATATCCCACCAATAGCAAAGGTAAGGTAGGGTCTGAGGAGGGTGAGATGTAGACAGCCTTACCTCTACCCCGTAGGAATAGAGAGGCTGCTTCGAATGAGACCCCCGGCTCGATAGTAGTTTTGCATCAAGCCTTCAACATAAGGCACATAACACTCAGCAATTGAGACAAACGCTGATTAGTGCATGTACCCCCTTGTCTTTCGGCTATCAACGCCACCACATGATGCATGATTAACCCCCCCCCCCCCCCCTCTTAACGTTATTTTCACGAAATTAGTAAAATAACGTTAAAATTAGTGCACTTTCACTTTTGCCCCCCGAGCGCCCACACATATATACATTATATGAGCAGCATACCGCAAGTGGGGCGTTCTTGGAAGGTTTAACAATTGGATGAAATTTGTAAGGTTTATTGTAGAGATACAATTATACAAACCTTTCCTCTGCAACGTTCTTGTCACTGGTTTGGTATGCCTTCTTCCAACTACTACCAGTAACGGATGATGGATCGTCCAGATCACCTGCTATCTTTATATATGTCAATCCATGCTCCTCAAGCTGTGCAACGAAATCCGGATGTCTCTCTTTCATCTTTTCGTAGACGATATGACTCAGAACAATGGGGGTTTCTCCCCCTTCTCCTGGTTCTTCTTCACAAAAGAAGAATAACTTGGTGGGGGAATCTGGAACCTGTTATAATCTCAACTCTGTTCAGTTATACTAACTAACTGGTTGAAAAGGTTTCTAAACTTGTGTTTGTTTTCAAGGGAGTCCGCAGGTCAAATGCAGTGGCGAACCCAGAAATTATTTGTTAGGGGTGCGAATGAGGTGTTCAACCTTATTTTCAAGGGGTGCAATCGGGTGGGATTTTTGCCCAGAATATACACTAATTTTTTTTTCAAGGGGTGCGGCCGCCCACCTTAGCCAAAGGGTAGGTCCGCCCCTGGTCAAATGGAACATACTCACTCTTTTGAGTTTTGCCATATCATTTCAAGTTTAATTGCCTCATGAATATATAATGTTAGATCATTTTTTAAGAGTCCGCTACCAGTAACGAACTTCCTAGAAACAAGGGTTGTAAACGAGTTGAGCTAATTAATTAATGTAATACAAATCTGTAATTAGTTTTTATATACTTTTTAATCATAAATTTTATATATAACATAATATATTATTTATGTTTTTATCGTAATCTTAAAAATTCAACTTAACATGTTAAAAATCAATTTTTTAAATGTTTTTCAGCGCTTTTCCTTATAAAAATGTGTAGAAGCTATTCCAATAAAAACAATTTTTGTAAAAAAAAAAAAACAAAAAACCTTTTTAACTGTTTCAAAAAAAAAATGTAGTTTTTGAATTATTTATTAAAAATACTTCTACGTGTATTTATAAGAAAAAGCGCCGAAAATTAAAAAAAAAACAATGATTTTTAAAATGTTAAGTTGAATTTTGAAGATGCTAAATGCATTGTTTTCCCCACTTTTTTAGTGTTCCCCTGTGTTCTCTCTCCTGTAATAATATTATATAAATATATATTAAATAAAAATTATATGAATAAAAGGCGCCCGTACTCATTAAGCTCAGTTGGAGCTCGTTTATTAAACAAGTTTATTTTAGGACCTCGGACTCGAGCTTGTCTAACTTCGGCTGAAATCAAGCTTTTAGCGAGCTGATCTCGAGTGGTTGACGAACGGATTCGCTAATTTACACCCCTACTATAAAGTATAAACCAAAACACTTCCAAAAACCTACTAGAAACACTTATTATTTTCCTAAACACTTATTAACTATAAAAGAAATCAATAAGAAATAATAATAATGTAGAAAATCAAAGAACTTACATAAGCCATCTCATGATGAAAAGGAACTTCCAAATGAAGAGGGCTTTCATTTGCAGTATAAACCCTACCAACGACTTGGGTTCGAGAGGCTCGGCCGCCAACGTAGGGGAATTCCGGGAAGCCGAAAGCTTCAACGACGTCGTTGAAGTCGGACGGAGATGTAACCGGGAAGCCTCGGAAGAGAATAGCGCCAGTGTTGAGGAGAATAGATTCCAGCCATGGCTTATGAACCCTGATCGCCTCTTCAAAAGTAGAGAGTTGTACTGCAGTGGTACAAGTCGGGGATAACACCGCCGGGAAGAGACCACCGTCGTTATGGGATTTTTGCTCAGGCAGTATTACTTGTCGGAAGAATTCTCCGGCTGCCATTTGTCGTTTAGAGATGAAGTAAAGGAAAAGTTTAACACGTCTCATGAGTCATGAGTCACGAGATTTTTATTCATGTAAATTGTTTCTTGGAAAAATTACAAGAATTTTCTTTTATCTTTATATCACTTTTCAGGCGGTATCCTTTTTAACGAATGTTGACAGACAGTGTCCTTTACTAGGTATTTTGTTGCAAGTTTGGTCCTTTACACCCAACCATGTTAAAAAACTCTGTTAATTGTTGGGTATAAAGGACTAAAATTGCAACAAAATACGTAGGTAAAGGACTAAACTTGCAACAAAATACCCAGTAAAGGACACCGTCTGTCAACAATTAACAGGGTTTTTTAACTAGGTTGGGTGTAAAGAACTAAACTTGCAACAAAATACCTAGTAAAGGACACCGTCTGTCAACATTCGTTGAAAATGACACCGCCTGAAAAGTGGTATAAAGATAAAGGACAAAACTTATAATTTTTCCATGTTTCTTTTCTAGTGTTTGGTATTTCTTATTTTTGCCTTCCTTTTTGCTTATTAACTTTTATAAGTTAGTTTTATAGTGTTAGGTAAACCCATAAGTCTTTTTACAATAATTTATAGCTTGTGTCGTAAAAAGCCAATTTTGAGAAGTCGGGATTTGTAACTTCTCAATATGAAAAAGGACTTTTGGAGAAATATTACCATAAAACCCTTGTTGCCGCCTCCAACATCAATCTGTTTTGCTTAACTGGATTAATTTTTGTTCAAGCAAATGTTGAAGAAGAGACAAAGACACTTACTTGATTTCTATGAAAATAATGCTTTGAATTTGAAGCACAAGGTGGAGAAGAATACTGTGGCTCGGACAAATTAAGTTAAAATGCGCTTCAAGTTATTGAGTTAAATTCGGATACTTTAAAATGCGCTTCAAGTTTCGTCTTTTTTGCTTCAAGTCAACAAATTAAGTTTCGAGTTAAATGCTTGGTTGGTCCCTGTGGTTTGCGAAAATTGCAGACTTGGTCCTAATGGTTTACTAATTACACACTTGGTCCTAATGGTTTCAATTTTTAAACTCGGATGGTCCTTAACATTAACTTAGGTTAAATTTCTCAGTCAAGTGTGTGTAAAATTACTAAATTACCCTTAAACAACTAAAAACTAAAACTAATGCCCTCACCCTCTTCTTCCTCCACTGTACCACCACCCTCTTCCCTTATAATTTTCATCCACACATACAGACACACATTCTGCACATTTAGAGAGATGTTGAGAGAGAGAGATATATATATAGAGAAAGAGAGAGAGAGACAGAGAGAGAGAGAGCGCGAGCGCTTGAGGGTGGAGGAAGAACTGACCACCGAACCCGGCGGCAGCTCCTCCGCCTTCAGATCTGGATCATTCTTCGTCTCCGGATGAATCTCCGTCGTCTTCTCCAGCTACATTACCGGAATCGGTACCGGAAACTGCACTGGAACCGGCAGCGGCTAGTGACGTCACTGGAGAAGTGAAGAGAGAAGAATGGACAGAATCGATTGGAGTTTTTCTAGATAAAGTTTTCAAGTTTGCGGATTTTGAATTTGATTGAGTTTTATGTGGAATGTGTTTCTATGTTTAGATCTAGATCTATAGATTCAAAGTATCATATCAATTACTATACAGTTATATATTCAACTCATTATATATATATAATCAATTTCACCTGCTGATCGGAGTTCTTACTTAAAGAGAGTTTTTGAATTTCGAGTTTCGAATTTGATTGAATTTTACCCGCAAAGCATTTCTACAAGCTTCAGGTATGTTTTTTCGGCGTGGTGGTGGGTGGTACAGCGGTGGTGGTGCTGGTACAGTAGTGGTGGTTTGGGGTGGTGGTATTTTTAGAGATTTAAGTGGGGAAGTTGCAGGTAATCAGATGGTGGAGTGGCTGAGTTAGTTGCAGGTTGAAGGTGGTAGTGGGTTAGAGAGAGATGGTTTTTTTTAATTGCTCAGGGACAATTTAGCCATTTCACAAAGACTTAACTGGAAAATTTAACCTAAGTTAGTGTTAAGGACCACCCGAGTTTAAAAATTGAAACCACTAGGACCAAGTGTGTAATTAATTAGTAAACCATTAGGACCAAGTCTGCAATTTTCATAAACCACAGGGACCAACCAAGCATTTAACTCTTAAGTTTCACAAAACAAACAAAAAAGTACAAACGTAAATAATAAATAATTTGACTACATAGTAAAAAAAATTAACTTTAAAGTTAAGACCGTGGGGTATGGGGCGGGGGTTTGGGCGTGGGTTGGGGGAAAACGCCCAAGCCACCATCCCGGGTGGGCTTGGGTTGGGGCGTGGGGCGGGTCTAGCAAGGTGACATGACGGGCTGTGAATGGCCAAACCAAACTAGCCGTTGGGTGCTATTTTGAAAAAAAAAATTAATTTTTCCTTTATAAATACCTTACCATATTTATCATTTTTCTCACACAATATCAAACACATAAAACACAATCTTGCCATGAGTTCTTCAAGTTATACTGAATCGTCATCATCATCTGACGATGGTGCGGAAATATTTCTACAAACGATCGCGACGGTGGTGAAAGCTATCGTGGAAAACGAAGAGGAGGAGGAAGAGACTCAACAGCCTAAACGCAGGAGAAGGTACATCGCTCGTGAACGGCTCACCGCTAACGATTTGTTGGTAAGCGATTACTTCTCAGCGGAACCAAAGTATGATGAAAAAATGTTTAGGCGTCGTTTTCGTATGAGTAGAAACTTATTTTTAAGGATATCTAGAGATCTTGAGGAGAAGTATGTTTACTTCCAACAAAAACCGGATGTAACCGGGCAATTAGGATTTAGTACGTGGCAAAAGGTCACGGCCGCACTTAGGCAATTAGCGTACGACAATAGTTCGGACATTATGGATGACTATTTAAAAATGTCTGCACGTGTAGCTAGAGAAAGTCTTTACAACTTTTGTTCGTGTATTCTAGAACTTTATAGGAAAAGATATTTGAGAAAGCCCTCGTTCAGTGACATGCAACAATTATTGGAACATCACGCAGATTATCATGGGTTACCCGGGATGCTAGGTAGTTTAGATTGTATGAAATGGGGTTGGGAACTTTGTCCTACCCAATGGCAAGGCGCTCACACGAGTGGATTTCACGGAAGTCCAGCCATCATGCTTGAAGCGGTTGCGTCCCAAGATCTTTGGATATGGCATGCGTTCTTCGGTATGATAGGTTCACATAATGATATTACCATCATAAACCACTCGCCCCTTTTCAATGATCGGGTAAATGGTATAGGACCCAAAGGAACTTTCTTTGTAAACGGGGTTGAGTACGTGTATGGGTACTACCTAGTTGATGGGATTTACCCAGAGTGGGGGGTTTTCGTAAAATCGTTCACAAAATACGGTACCACAGATCCAAAGAGATTAAAGTTTAACAGGGTCCAGATGGTTGCACGTAAAAACGTCGAGCGAGCATTCGGTGTTTTGAAGAAAATGTGGCGAATATTGGCAATGCCTTGTCGACTATGGGCCAAGGATCAAATTGGAAACGTGATGTACACATGTATCATTCTTCACAACATGATTTTGGAGGATGAAGGTAGAGCGGTCGTTACCTACTATGATGACGATGACCCCCAACCAGGTAACGTAACAGACGAAGATAAAGCGGCAAATGAATTTTTGATCAAGTCAAGGGATATACATCACAACCTTCGATCTGATTTGGTGGATCATGTTTCAACGATTCCTGGGTTCGAAACAAACGACGAAGACAACGAAGACGACGAAGAATGATTGTTTTTTATTTTGATAATTATTATGTATGTTTATGTAGTTTAAAAAAATATGTATTTTTATTATTTATGTAGTTATAAATATAAATATATATATATTTAAAAAAAATGTTGATGTGGCTTGGCCACGCCAGCCAACCCAAGCCCCACCATACCCCTTAAACTTGGCGTGGGTTGGGGGAATATTCAACATGCACGTGTCAACTAATGCCCCAACCCATGCCCACCATACCCCACGGTCTAAGGAATCTTTGCGTTATTTTTATATTCTAATAATAATATTTTTAATACATAAGTACAAAATACATATAGCATTGGTCCATACATTTTACCTTTATATTTACGTCATTAATCAACACCTAAAGTGAAAAAAAATAACTAACATTTTACTTGCATAATTTTATCTATGTGTCAGTATAAATTTGATTTGTTCTACATTTCTATGTAAACTTTTTCTGAAAAAAGAATCGGGTAAAATATAATACCTTTTCGTTTTTAAAAAAATTATTTTTACGTGCATATTTTACATACGTGTCCAAAAAGACTACTCGGGTTTACCGGAGCAGGATCAAGTAGTTTTCGAACAAAGGAAACAACAAATTTGTGAACGCCTCCGAAAAACGAATTTCAATTTGTCTTTATTTTAATTCCTTTGTAGCGGTTTTTTAAGTTTGTTTTATTTTAAGTCTTTTAATTTTAATGTAACTTTTATTTAAGTCTCTTTAATTTTTTTTAATATAATGTAGTTTTATTTATTCATATGTCATTACTTTAAAAAAAAAATATTTTAAATAAAAATCAAAAAATTAATATTAAATGATTGTAATGTAGTTAATCCACAACGCCTAGTTAGGTGACAATACTTTTTACTAGTTATTGAAATCTATTATTAATCCACAACACATAGCCTTATAGAATTATTAAGTTCATCTCCAAGCTACCTTGTTTAATTTACCAGATTTAATGATATCAATAAAATTCAGAATTCCATTTATTGATTTTCTCGTTCAACAACATAGAGTTTCCTACTTAAAGGTATGTTCATATTATCACTTGGAAGGAATTTTCTTTTTTCTGATTTTTTTTTTGTTTTAACGGCAAACTAATCTACTTATAAATACTTGTATATGCGCACCTTTCAGGATTTAAACACTCCATCTCATAGACAGAGAAAAATAACCTTACTACCGCACAATGTACCCTGGGGGATGTATCACTTTGATGGTTAGCTGGCTGCGTTTTTATTTAGGCCGGAGGGTGTGGTATAAAGCCCCTAGGGGCTTTAAGAATGTGCATGACTTCATATCTAGTCGTGGTTTTGATATAGTTCTCATCGATCATGGCGTTACAAGTTTAATTAACAAAATCTCATTTGTTTTTTTTTCACAAATTCTCTAAACGTTATAAGCTTTTTACAAAGCTGCTAAAATTGGATAACATATCTATCTATTATACTAAATGAATTCTCTTAGGCCACAAGGGCTATTCTTAGCCAATCATTTTGATGATGTGGACATGCTCTAAAGGCTGATAATTGAGAATGAGCGCCAATCTAATTTTCTTTATTCTCCTTCCTCTTCAATTCGTATTCAATGCTCTCTTCTCCTTCTCACGTACGTTTCTTCACCCTGTCTCTCTCTTCAATCAAATAAATCTTTCCTTTTTCCTTATTCCTTCTCCTTCTTCAACTTCTTTGATCCATCGGGTGGTTGATTCTATCAACAAACCCTAATCGCCAAGCAAGTTCTTCTGTTTTTTGTGTAGATCTACGGCATTATTTCAACTAGAAAAAGAATAAAAAAATATAGATCTCTTGGGTTACAATTGAAAGCAACCAGGTAAACAACCCAAATTTAAATTTATTATATGTTATTGCATTCTTTCGGATATTGTTATTGAAGTTTCATTTTTTTGTTTTTGCATATCATCAACGCATCTGCTTCTCCCTTTCTAATCGATAACGCCGTCAGGTTAGCGATTCTTTTGTAAACCCATTCTTTATGTGTAATTTTTGTATCTCTTATGGTTTATGGCTGCTCAATTTTTTTTTATGAAAAGACACTTGAAATTTAGGGTTTGATGGTGATACTAAAATGGGGGTGAGAGTTGACGAAAGAGATACTCCTTTGCTTCTCTGAGTCTGTACAAAAATTTGAAGTTCTGACACCAGGTATTCGATTAAATGCTAACTCGAGATTCACTATTAATTTTGAGGTCAATTTGGTTTTCTTCAATGGTATTTTGGGAAATCGATCTGTAGGTTCATGTTGATTGTGGTTCCTTATACTTCAAGATTTGGAGGGTGCCCATTTGTATTTTCTTTTGTACGATGATTACAAATATATGATTAAAAGTTCAATAATAATAAATTTCTTTGAGTTAAGTGATATAGGAGGTTTTATGCATTTCAAAATACAAAACTCACTTCTTTGATCCGTTTCCTTTTTAGATATGTTTTTTTTATTATAAATTTGTGCGTATTTCGAGTTTTTGTGTTTCATCCGTGTTTTATCCCCTTCTCTGTCTTCACCATCTCCTCTTTGTTCAGCCAACGCTAGCTAATAAGTGAAAGTTGACAAAATTTTATCTTCATTCCAAGTATGGTTCCATTTCACTGATTTTTGTCTAGATTTGTTAGATTTTGGTTTCCAAGTGGTTCAAAGAAACGTTGTTTAAGCTGTTGTAGTTGACCACTTCACTTATTTTTTGTTCTTGCAAAATATCTTACTCCACATTTGTTTTTAGCCATTTCATATGTCCTCTTGATGGTTTTAGGCTAAATTTTAGCAGATTATGGCCGCTATGTATCAACACTAATGGAACATAAGAGCCTTTATGAAGTAAATCTCCCTAATTAACCTTTGGTAAGAAATTTTATTCACTTTTTTAACAATATAGGGCTTATCTTTGTGTTTTAGAAAACCTTGGGACCCAATTTTCTGATTAGTTTAAGTTGAATGTAAGTTCACATGTCATCTTATGTGTGTTTTTATTTTTTATAGTGGCTTGCTTAAAGATTGATAATATGTTAAAGTACATGTCATCCTAGAGAAACTCTTGTTATGGATGGTGGGTGTTTAATGCAGAAGATAAGGATGGTGGATGGCGGTGCAAGAGTGCTACCCCGCCACCTGCCGGTGGTGAAAGACCACCACGCGCGACCCGCACACATTGTCGTACCTTTAGGTGTACACACCCTGCGCCTTTTTTATTCCTTCTTTTGTTCTCAAATTTATATCATTTCTTTTTTGGGTGTAAACGAGCCAAGTCGCTCTTGAGCTAATCTAGATCGGCTAAGAGCTCGAATACTGTCAAGTTTAGATGAACGCAATCCTAAGCTCGGGCCTAAAAATAAAAATTTGTTTAATAAATGAGCCTAAGCCCGAGCTTCCTTTATCGAGATCAAATTGGCTCGCAAGCCTAAACGAGCCCAAGCCAGAACTTTTTTAATAAATTGCAGCTCGAACTCACTTACTTACGAAAAACTTAATGCATTAATGATTAAACCTCCTAAACTGTTATATTTGAAAAGTTAGTAGTTGATTTAAATTTAGAAACGAATTTTGTGTTTCATAGTTATTGAAGGACACTTAATCTTTAATGTTTTGCAGTTTATTGATCTTCTTTATTTTATCATATGGGAAGTTAACATCTTTACATGATTCCATGAGACATGGATATAATAAGCTCTAATTGCATAACTATACAACTTTCTTTTGTTGATAGATGTGACCTGGATTGGTAAAAACTGCAAAAGGAGGTGTAGACGTGATTGGAACATATGTATTTTGGAATGGATGAGCCATCACTTGATTTTCTAAAAACATCTAAAAGTACTAGGTTGGATGTCTAAATGTTGACTGATTAATCATTTTTTTGCAGTTTTTATGTGGTTTTAGTACTACTTTGGTGAGAGGTATGATTTACCCAAATTTGTGAAGATAGTTCAGGATGTCGGTATGCTTTTGATTTTTTGGATCGGCCCATTCGTTGCTGCAGAATGGAACTTTGGGTATGTCTATAACTATTGTTTCTTAGTTTAATATCGATATTTGGTTTTTTTAGCTTAAAGGTAATATATGTTTTAAATTCTTAACGATTTACCATAAAATATTTAGTTGTATGCCTGTTTGATTACACTATTTACCAAGGTGAGAAATTGCTTATGGTTTCTGTTTGATTACACTATATTCAGTGTTAGTGGAAAATGTAGCATTATATGCAAAACTTCACAAGTCAACATATTATTGTGATTGTGATCAGGTTAGTAGCATGTAAACTGTAGTTAAAGATTGCGATTTTTGACTCATTTGTAGACACTATCAATTGGTTCGGGTCGATATTGGTTAGGAGCAAAATGAGTTCGGGTCAAAACGGGTTTGGAGCAAAACGAGTTTGGGTTAAAATCACATATTTAAAAAAATTATCAATTTGGTTCGGGTTGATATTGGTTATGAGCAAAATGAGTTCGGGTGAAAATGGGTTTGGAGCAAAATGAGTTCGGGTTAATAAATTTTTTTAAATTCTTTTGGTAACTATGTTTACATAAAAAATGACTGTCACTCGAAAGGATAACCGGTTAGTAGCGAACTGAGTTTAGGTTAAAACGGAACATTTGGAAAAAGAACTACAATTTGGTTAAGGTCAAAACAGGTTTGGAGCAAAATGAGTTTTAGTGAAAACTGTATATTAAAAAAAAACTATCAATTTGGTTCGGGTCGATATTGGTTAGGAGCAAAATGAGTTCGGATCAAAAAGGGTTTGGAGCAAAATGAGTTTGGGTTAAAATCATTTTGACAGTTTATTGTTATTTGTTTTCTTAGGGACTCATTTAAGTATCTCCTACATTTCAATTTTAATCTTTTACCCATCATATTGTTTCTTCACTATTTATATTAGTAAAAAACTAAGAATGAATTTTTGATGTCTTTATGTGTTACACTGATACAGTACCTGGATCAACATTTCATTCAGTACCCTTCACATGACTGGAAAAATAGAGAAACTATATAGTTTATTAGAGGTAAATTTATTCAATTATTGAACATGTTGAAGGTAAAATCTACATTTTTTTTTACTTTGGTTGTGAAACTTGCTTATGTTGTTGTTGTTGATACCCTTATAAGATCATACAAATAGCACTATTAGAATTTTGAAAGTGTCAGGTTTGATTTTGACAGTCTTGATTTTAAGTTGAGACTGATGTGTATTTGTGTAGTTATATATCAAAGGTTCATGATTCCTAACAAAACCATACATGGAGCACATCAAAGGGGAAAAATTATAAAGTTTTTTTTTATTTAAATATTGAATATTTAATACTAAGAAGTGCTTTGATTATGAAACTCAAACCTGTTGTTCTTTACTTTCAAGTTTAATGTAAATACATGGATGCAAAGATTTATGTCAAACTAATCATGAATCACTTCAAATGGACCAAAGGGTGCAAAGAAGAGCAAAGTTTTTCTATCAAAATTAAGCCTTTAAACTACTAAATTTGACTTTCAGTTTCAGTTATACAGGTATAGGTTTGTGGATCAATGGTGACAGAAGAGCATGTTGTTGAATATGGCTTAACTAAAATATTTTGACTGTCACTCGAAAGTATAACACGGGTTAGGAGCGAACTGAGTTCAAAAAAATCATATTGAAAAAAAACTATCAATTTGGTTCATGTCAAAACGGGTTTGGAGCAAAACGAGTTTCGGTTAAAATTGTATATTAAAAAAAACTATCATTTTGGTTCGGGTCGATACTGGTTAGGAGTAAAATGATTTCGGGTCAAAACGGGTTTGGAGCTAGGTAAATGAGTTTGTGTTAAAACTGTATATTTAAAAAAAACTATCAATTTGGTTCGGGTTGATACTGGTTAGGAGCAAAATGAGTTCGGGTGAAAATGGATTTGGAGCAAAATTATCTTATTAATAACGCAGTGTGGAACTTGGAAGTCATATCTATGCAAAAGCATAGTTCATACTGTTTCATTTGGTAACCCATTAGAGATAAAACATAAGCGAAAATGACCCGTTTTTAGCCTTTTTGGTAAATGGGTTCGAAGGTAATTAATTTTGTTGATGTTTGCTTGATAAGTTTTTGACCTAATTGTTTATGTTGTTAGATTTTATGATTTTGACTAAATTTTTGAGTTGTTAGGTTTAGGTATTGAGCGATTGGTGAATTGTGATGTCTTGTGTGTTCATACTTGATAATGGCTAAGGGGGTTGATAGCAACATAAACATGTGAGGAACAATATGTGATTTATGAATAATCAAAATACAATATAGAGGGGTTTATTCTAGCAACACAATCATATAGTTCATGCTTTAGCTTAATGGTATCACAATACAAAGGGGTTTATTCTAAACATTAAGTTTTTATTTCATAATTATTTGACTATTATATTCCTGGCCACTAGGACTTTTCTGAGTAGTGGTGTTTTGGATGGTTTAGCTTACACAATGTTTAAGAGATGCTAAGTTTTAGAAATTTCAAATATAACCTGCATCCATGGTAAGTTTCAGTTTTGTTTGGTTTTTTCACTTAATTTGTTGTTTATGAAGGCTGATACACGTTTCTTTGTTTCTTAAGCTAATTGCTCTCTCTTCAATCCGTTTCTATTGGATTTCTGGAAGTTGAATGTAAGCTCTAGAAATCAACTATATATATATAAGGGTTTCAGTGGTGACCCTTAGATGGCAATAAGAGAAAGTAATGGACACAAGGTAATCTTTCTTTTCTGATTTAACTCCGGTAAGTTCGTAAGCTTCCTTTTGTATTTCTTTTTTTCTTGATGTTTCTAAACAAGTTATTGTAATCTTTTTACTGTCATCTCATACGACCACCAGTTGTTCAATGAAATTCCCCAACGAGTAAAATTTCTACGTTATTAAATTTGTTTTGTGTTTTTCTTCAACATGTTCGGCAATGGATTCGTAGTCTATAAGATATAAATTGAAGTCATAATGAGCATTCTGATCCTATAATGTGCTCAAGACATCACTGTTGGTTTTGTGAATGAATCTTTTGCAAACAGTGTTCCAAGGGAAAGAAGTTTACTACCTACAAAGTTCCTTAAAGGAAACCCTAACGGGTCTATTATGTGTGATGTGTACGGCTTGATGGTTCAACCGTGCTTTTGTCATATTTGTGTGTGGTGGAAATGCATATTTGTCCATGGTAGTAGGAGCGAGTGTTGTTGGTGGGCCTGCTGGAGCTGATTTCAGGGCTGGTGATGATACATACAGTTGCAGTAAAGGTAACTTAAAGACATGGACAGTGACATGGCAATAACCAGTTCCAGGTTAGCGTTAGTAAATTTATCTTTTGAAGATTAAATGAAAATTTACTTAATGTTTGGGTTGTTTTATAGGTGCTTTTTTGGGTTGCTCACTTGAAGGAAGCATGGTGACAACACATACAAGAAAATTGCAGATTTTATGGTAACCCGTCAATAAAAACATTCGATATTCTTCTTAGTTCATTGCCTCGACCTACTCACCTACTGTTGCGATTCTTTATGATGTCCCATGAAATGCTATGCTGGAAATGTGCTGGCAATATACATAGTAAATTATAGCTTATAATTTTTATATGATACATGTTAAAATGTAAAATAAACAACACCGGTACATAAGAAATTGTTGTAATGTCACTTAAATAAGCAAGAGGTCGATCAAAGTTTGTTAACGCCTTATTTCATTTAGTTAATTAAGTTTCATAATAATATGCCACTTAAAAATAGTTAGTATTGATTATACCTTTGAATCTTTGATTAGTATTGATTATCTTTAACAAGTTTGTGTAGTCTATCACTAATGAACTATGCTACTTTCGATGATCTTATTAGGCATAATGGCGGTGGTTCGTTGATTCATTCAGCTGCAAATCCGAGTCGATTTCATGTTGGCAAACTATTCATATTAGGGCTTCGGTGGTGGCGATTAGTTATGAGACATGACGCACCATGATGAGGTATTAATTAAGTTTTTTATGTTGTCATAGCATTCTATATTTCTATCTTCTAATGTCTGTCATATTATTGCAGTCTTCACTGAATATGCAGTTATACGAAAAAGGTTTAGATTTGTTCGATGACAACCCAACAACCTCAGTAATCTACTAAAATTAAAACTTTAACTCTATAAATGACGTTTGTCTTGGAGAGAACGTTTCTCACTTTTATGTTACAGGCTCTTTTGCACCGGCATTTACTAAAGAATACAGCTGCTCCTATGATAGACATGCTTTTATCAAATTGGTAACATTAACAAATCATTGAATCTAAATTTATTATTTTATAGCCCACATGACTTAATTTAAGGTAACTTGCATGATTTTGTGATCCTTTCCTTAAATCAGGATATGCCCAATAAGTTGAAAAATGGTATTGATGTTCAAGACTTCGATACTATTGAACCCATTACACTTTGCTCATGGGATGATACTATTGAACCCATTACACTTAGCTCATGGGATCGAATGGCTCTGGTATGAGATAATTTGTTTTTTTTTTTACTTTCTAACAGTTTTTTTATTAAATAGATATTTTTTTTCTGTATGGTCATAGGTAAAGAAATTTGAGGGAGCGTTATCTGTAAAGGGTAATGCGGTTGTTGAAGCTTTGGAAAGGAAGGTCTGTCCTTTAGTGGTGAAACTTATGAAATACGTTGGAAATAAAATAGTAAAAAAATTTCGAATATTTTACGTGACAGCGTGTTGAAGCATATATGACAGGACTAAGAGCATTTGCGGATGAGTGGTAGGAAAGATGCTTCAATCTTAGTCATTTTTTTGGTGTTTTTTAAGTTTCTATTTTATCATATATTTGATTGTTTTTCTGTATTTGCAGTGGGTTAACTGTGAAAAAGCTTGACGAGAAATTAGAAAGAACTCTTCTCCATTCGTATCGCAAGGTATGTCCTCCTTGAAGCTTTTAAGTTTTAACAGTTGAAAAAGGAAGCTTTGACAAATTTACATTTAGAGTAAAATGCCATTTTCGTCCCTTAGGTGTGGCCCAGTTTTGTGCTTCGTCCATAGGTTTGTTTTTCCGCGTTTGGATCCAAAAGGTTTGAAAAGTATGTATCATTGAGCGAGTGTCCTCAAGAACAAGAGTCACATGTTTTTTAGAGAAGGTCGGGGACTAGATGACGGTGTGAAGGTTGAGTTTTGACTTTATTTGCAAAACGGGGTGGAATTTACTCCCATTTACTTAATGTGGGTCAATTTGGATTGGATTTTATTGTTGAATGTTGGTCAAGTTTAAAAGCTTACCTAAATATGAGGCGGGTCAACTTGGTCATAACGAGTTGAAAGTCAATGAAAATGGTTTGACCACGTAAACAGACCCCTAAAAAAGATAAATAACGAGCTTATAGTGATCCACTTTTATGGCCAGGATTGACACCTCAGTTCTTCAAAGTTTCATTTTTATTTTCTAAACATTTTTTAAGTTAAAAAAGAAAACAATTAGTATGCTTTAAAATTAACCAATGAAAAAAAGCACCAATGGGCATTAACAATCTGGGATAGGAGTTTTCCACCAAATGGGTCAGAATGGAGTTATGTGGATATGGGAATGAAGATGCTGGTAAGGGGAGTATTAAATTGAATTATTGGGCTCCATTAAAGGTGAATTATCTTGGTTGGAAGGCTGTTGAGGGTCGGTTGGCTGCCAAAATGGAGTTGGGCTGCAGTGGGGTTTCTGCAAATTGTTTGATTTGCTGCAGGTGTGGGCAGGATAGGGAAGACACAAGTCATATCTTTATTAAATGCTTGGTGGCGAGATGTTTTGGGTGGCTGGCTGGTTAGCGTCGGGTTGAAGGTATAGTTGGTTGGTGCTATGCATTTTTGGTGAGACATAGTTATAATTAATGATTAATGATAGTTATAATTAATGATATTAGCTTTATTGTTTGTTTGTTTTTGTATACTGATAAATGTATTATATATTATAATTATAATTGAATGATATCTTTATATAGGTCGGTTTCCTTTTATTTTCTACACAGCACACGTAGTTGATTCATAAGCCCAAATGCCAATGGTCTATTTTGAAATTCTATTGTGTTTTCTTTTCTGAAAAATGACCAACCCAAAAAAACAAATTCACCACACAAATTCCAGCCCATTAGTTCGTTACTTTAATTTGATTAGTCATCTTGATTGCATTTTTGTATCCTCCATGACTAATTCGAAAGAATCCACTTCTAAAAATAAAAGTCAAAACAAATTATGGGATCCCCTTATTGTTATGTGGAATATAATTTTTTTATCTATTTTAGATTTCACAATAGATTTGACATCTCGTGATATTTAGAGCGAAATAATTAAATTATATATTTTGTAAATATACTTTTATATCAAACTATATAACTTTAAAAATGCAATTTTCGTTGTGACATTTTACCTCTATCAGAGTAAGTTGGAAGTTATGTAAAGTAATGAAACGTTATTTTCATTTCAAAGTTTATGTCAACATTTTTATATAATATAATTTACTATGAGTAGCACGTGTAACACAAGGGCACTAAGTTAACGAATACTATAGTTGGTCTAATATTTGACAATACTATTTTTACTTGGAGATAATATTAGTTTTAACTTTATCGGCTTATTTTTAATTGTAAATGTATTGATATTTTGTTCTAATATGAACATATAGGAGCCATGCAGACAAGGGGGTTGCTTATCCTGGATGGCATCAAGATCAAAATAAGTGATGGTAGCAGTTGGGCAACATGTGGCGGGAAAAACATAGTTGACCGGTCGAAAGGTACTTTCATTGCATCGTATGCAATTTTCTTACATATATGAGCATACGGTATATATAATCTTTTGTATGCCATAGGTTGAAGGGCTTATGAAGTGACAACCCAACAAGAAGTTGCTGCAGGCAAAGCAGTGGAACAAGATTACGTAGCAAAGGTATACTCACAGTTAATTTTTGGTTTTTGTGTGATCTTTAATATGTGAGATATATAGAGTTTATTTTGTACTAGATAAGATAATTTGTTCACCTATCTCTGCTTTGATAGCGTTCATAAACAATTTGTCAGCCCCGTAAACCTTCCCTTTGTACTTTCTCATTCGAGAACAGAGGAACCTGACCGTTGCACGCCTGCACAATCATTCCGCCAGTCGCCGCCGCACCAAAACCGTTGCAGAGATCAACTTTGGTGCTATAGTTATGGCTTTCAAGCATGACATGACTTAAAGCCAATCCGCTCAAGCATGACTTGAATTTAAGTCGGTCAGCTATTGTAACATAGGATTTAGTACACTATTTGCTTACCAATTATCTCATTGTAACACATGTAGTCTACTGTTAACGAAAAAACAAACCCCCTGCGAAGCGCGGGCATTATTTACTATTATCTACAAATGTGTGACGGTTGGTTTTTTTAATATGGTTGATTTTTATTAATTTGATTGGTCTGTGCTTCATCCGTATTTGATGTTATTGATCTGATAAATTTTGGCAAAGAAATCAAGTTGTATAAAGTAAAATATATTATATAAAATGATCTGTAATTTTTTCTTAATTATTTGTTAATGAGAAGCAACTTCGTGTTAAAGAGTATGGGGTATTAAAATCAGTTAATAATCATAATACGGGAACCAATTACGAGTATAGTAGCATCTATATTTATGTGTAATTTATCAAATCAATAGATTTATAAGAAGTATTTTCTTTATACAACCCGTGTAATACACGGGGTCTTAAGCTAGTGTTTAATAGATGAATGCAGATATTAACTAAAAACTTTTAAGAGTAGCAAATTATAAAATAGCATATGTTCAAAAACCTTGGATTCTTTTATGAGTAGTCTAATTGAGTGAGAGGACTTATGGTACTAACTACCGTTAAATTGGCTTTTTAAACTGTAACTGCCGTTAAATTGTTGGTAGTGCAAGTATCATTTTGACCAAAAACAATGATATATTGTAAAACAAACTAAATGGTTTTATTGAATCACTTGCACAGTGAAGCTAGTATACGACGAGGAGGCTTTATTAGTGGCCACCGGCTATGAAGAACCGTCAAATTATTGACCAAGAGAACATCGCCTTTCTTCCAAGGTATCACAACACATTCTTCTTTCAAGATTCTGAACATGTCTTTCATAGCATCATCATCCACAGGATCGCCGCTACCCAGCTCCACCCCTGTATTCTGCTTCTCACTCGTAGGAACACGGTAAACAACAGCAAGACTATTAAACCATGTTTTCCTGCAACTCGCCTCGTCAAACCTGATCGCAGGTATTGGGCCTGTTATAAGTTTTGCAGTATTCCCCATCCATTCTAGCTTTGTTCCCTTCTTCACCGCCCTGTCAATTACGCCATTCTCGTAAGGATGAAATTTGTAAGGTTTATTGTAGAGATACAATTATACAAACCTTTCCTCTGCAATGTTCTTGTCATCGGTTTGGAATGCCTTCTTCCAACTAGTACCAGTAACGGATGATGGATCCTCCTTATCGCCTTGTATCGTTATATACATCACTCCATGCTCCTCGAGCTGTGCAACGAAATCCGGGTGCCTCTCTTTCATCTTTTCATATACGATATGACTCAAAACTATGGGGGTTTCTCCCCCTTCTTCCGGCTCTTCGTCACAAAAGAAAAATAACTTGGTGGGGAAATCTGGATTCTGTTACAATCTCAACTCTTTTCAGTTATACCAATTGTTTCAGAAATTTCTAAACTTAAGTGTATGTTTTCTAGGGAGTCTGGTAGTTAAATGGAACACACTCTTCTTTTGTGTTTTAAACAGGTTTATTTTAGGCTCGGGCTTGTTTAAGTTTGGTGGCATTCAAGCATTTAACAAGCCGACCTCGAGTAGCTCTCAAGCCAGTGGCGGAGCTTGAACAAGAACTCAGTGGAGGCCAAACTCTCAAAATCCAAATAGGTGGGGCCCGGACTCTTAAAAATCAATTATTTTACACTAAAAAATAAAATAAAATTTCGGTAAAATTAACACTATGATCGAAAAATCAATGGGAAGATTCACCCCTCTCAATCCGCTTGACTCATTTACACCCCCTACACGAAACCAAAACACTTCCAAACACCTATCAGAAACATTTATTATTTTACTAAACCATCTACAAATAATTAAAATTAAAAAAATGATCAATTGGCTCATGAAATTTTAATATAAAAATATATTTAATATATCAGACAAAACTTATATAAATAAAAGGCCGGCTCGTTAGCTCATGAATGTTTAAGATAAAAACATATTTAATACATCAGATAAAACTTATATAAATAAAAGTCCGGCTCGTTAAGCTAATGAGCCGGCTTGTGCTTGGACCCGAGCTCATTTAAGCTCGGCTCGATTTGAGCTTTTAGCGAGCCGAGCCGAGCCGAGATTAACTATTTCAAAAACAACTTCATTTACACCCCTACTAGAAGTCAAAACACCTGCAAAAACCTACTAGAATCAATTATTATTTTACTAAACCGAAACCAGATCAATGTGTTCATGAATGTTTAAGATAACCTAGCTATAATACCCCCAATCTTAAACATATCCTAACAGTTAGATATGATAAATGATAATGTATAGAGTCAAAGAACTTACATAAGCCATCTCATGATGGAAAGGAACTTCCAAATGAAGAGGGCTTTCATTAGCAGTATAAACCCTACCAATAACTTGGGTCCGAGGGACTCGGCCGCCAACGTAGGAGAATTCCGGGAAGCCGAAAGCTTCAACGACGTCGTTGAAGTCGGACGGAGATGTAACCGGGAAGCCTCGGAAGAGAATAGCGCCAGTGTTGAGGAGAATAGATTCCAGCCATGGCTTATGAACCCTGATCGCCTCTTCAAAAGTGGAAAGTTGTACTGCAGTGGTACAAGTGGGGGACAACACCGCCGGGAAGAGAACGTCGTCGTTATGGGATTTTTGCTCAGGCAGTGGTACTTGTCGGAAGAATTTTCCGGTGGCCATTTTTGGTTGTTGGATATTGTCGGTTATAGAAGTAAACGGAAAAGTCTAACACGTCTTGTCACAGAACATGCTATTTATTGTAAAGTTTTTGTTTTTACTAATAATAAAATACTCATTTAATTTTGTCCTTCTGTAAACTTGTTTAAGTATAACCAACCCAGTGTGAGCCCGGTTAAGAGAATGTAGTCTGAGCAGATCTTGTCTAGGGCGCTATTTAGACGGTGTGACATTAGATCAATAAAAAAGAAAGTCATTGTTCAACGGAAAGTACTGTACTATCGAAAGAACATTTGAAAAATATAAAAATAAAATGCAACGTGGAAATTTTTGTTAAATATGCAAAAAAAAAAAAACAAAGTTGAGGTTGTTTGAATATGCGAAAAATTAATAAGGTTAGGTATTGTACTTTCCAAAGAATATTTGAAAAATGCAAAAAATTACAAAGTTGAAGTTGTTTGGCAAAAAATTACACTTTCGAAAGAATATTTGAAAAATACAAAAAATAAAATGCTACGTGGAAATTTTTAGAGTTTCGTTCGTACATAGATTATAAAACTTAATTGGTGTTAGAGTTTTCATTCATAAACAGATTAAAACTTAATTGTTCTTACTAGAATTAACATTAAATGTGTCTAACAAATGAACATGTATTATAATTTCTCTTCTATTTTAAGGTATGTATTATTCACAATAATGTCGCCCCTATAACACAAGAGGCGGCACACCAAAACACAACAAAACCAAAATTACATGAAACCAAACTTACACAAAGAATCCTACGATGAACTTCTATTTCTAGACCTATTTTTGTACCAAATAAGCTAAGAACCTTGACTTCTTGGATGATTCTCTCGATCGCCACCACTCTATTAGAGAACCGTTTATCATTTTGGGCCTTCCATAAACTCCACATACTAACCATGATACCGTGAACGATATCCTTTAGTCGATCTTCCATACCGACTCCTCATGGATTTGCAGCAGGTCTTTGATAAAGGAGGCGTATATTGGCTTGATCCTACACCGACTCACACTCTCCCATATGATAGCAGCCGCACCACAAGAACAAAAAATATGTTCAGCCGACTCCCGCTCTCTGAATCGGACAACACACATAACTCGCTTCTAAAATAACAATTCCTTTTTGCCAAAGCATCCAACATCGCGATGCGCCCATACCGGCTCTCCACGCCAAAATATTACATTTTTTGGGACGTACACCATTTATGAATGAATCTCTTGCTGAAAACTTGGCCGCTAAGCAAATACTTCTTCACAACACTGACCGAGAAACCATCGTTACCCCCTCCCAACCATTCCCACCTGTCCTTACAATCTGATAACTAATAATTATCCAAAAGATCGATACACTTGTTCCATTTATCCAACTTCACCGCCGACATCCGTGGTTTACACCAGTTCCACTGACGCGTAAAATTTATTTCTTCGTTATTGAATTGATATTTCACCTATCATTTCTTATTTTTTTTCAAGTTTGAACAGATTAGGGAAACACTCCTTAAGGGGACTACTACATGCCCAAGGTTCAAGCCACATTTTAGTGTTTTTTTTTCCATCACCAAGAATGCCTTTAACAAGCTGATTAAACTTGACCAGGCCACCTTCGTTTTTTCGACATCATTCACTATACTTTTCCAGCTCCCGTTTAAAGACTTATTAATCAGCACTTGCTGTAACAACCCGTGTTTCGAAAGTCAAAGTCAAGATTGAAGTCAAAGGAAGAAAAGATTGATAATTGCGATCTGTCACTCCTTGCTCAACTATTGTTTTGACTTCTTTGACTTGTAATCGAATCTATTATTAAACCGCTTTAGTTGTATTATGTGGAGTATCTATTAATAATCGAGGTTTAATCGCATATTAATCGCTAATCGACTTATCGCTATCGCATCGTAACCCGAATTACGTGTTATGGATATTGTTTTACGTGTGTGTGATATTTATGTGTTACTTGTGCATGTTATGTTTATGTTGAGGTGTTAATCGCAATCGCAAATCGCAATTCTATCACATCGAAATCAAATCGCAAACGCTAAACGCAAGTTGTTTATAGTGATTGTATGTTAGATATAGTAGTTAGGTTATTTGTGTAACTAATGGGTAATATTATCGCATCGCTCACTCGAATCGCATCGCAACGCTCAACACGCGAAACGAAACGACAAAACTCATCACGCCAGACACCTGGATCGAGTGGCCATCCGATCGGATTGCCATCCGATCAGATTGTCATCCGATCGAGTTGCCATCCGATCGGACTGCCATCCGATCGGTGACCAATCCGACACTTTGACATTTTCACTTTGGGAAACCCTATAAATACCCTCCTGTCACATCATTTGTGATGTGACAGCTCCTTACTCGAACCAGCCGCACTCAAGCACTCATTTCTCTCGATTTCTCACGATTCTTGTAAGTTTCCAACCTAAATCTTGTACTTCTATGATCTATACACACTTCTTCATCATTTTCACCTTTGAATCTTAACTTTTAACCGTGAAATCACCGGATTTGAGGTGTTCTAGGGTGATGTCATCATGGAGTTCTTATGAACTTCAAGGTTTGGCTTCATTCCACCAAGAACAACTTAGATCTTAAGGATTTCCACATGAATAATCAATGTTTTCGCATAGATCTACACCAATTCATGGTTAAAAGGATTGAAAGAAGGTTTTCTAACTTTCTTTCAACTCTTTTACACTCAATGCACTCAAAACCGATAGAATCGGAGCTCGTTCTGATCTTCTACTCTTTCTTAGTGATGGGTTAGTTCCAGATCTGAATTCTATCCAAGAGACAACTGATGTCGGGTTAAACAAGAACAACCGTCTCGAACAGTGAGCTGATCGGAATCGGATCACTTGGGTAAAGATGGGGTTTCTGTTACCGTCTCAATCAGAACTGCAAAAACCTTTCAAAATAATCAAGTATCAAGATGATCAGGTCGTTGGGACGGATTGCCGTCCGATCGCATTGCTATCCGATCGGATTGCCATCCGATCGGACAGCCATCCGATTGGCTTGCACTTGGTTTCACACTTAAACATTTTTCCAAGTTTTCAAAGTACTGGACGTCGAACGGATCGCCATCCGATCGAACGACCATCCGATCGTGTGACGTTTGGGACTTTGGTGCTTGATCAACCTCAAAGAACAGTAGTTCCAATGGATTGCTATCCGATCGGATTGCCATCCGATCGAGTGACAACCCTGCTGTGAACTTGTTCTCACTAAGTGTCCTGCCAATCGGATCGCTATCCAATCGGACTGCCGTCCGATCGATCGACCTGAAGGGTAGAATATAACAACCCTCCCGAATATTTTCTGACACCCTAATATATTTTAAAATATCCCAATATGTCATCAACCCTAGCAGCTACACCCCTACTACGCGGGCCGCGTAAGCCTTAACCTAAGCTTACGCGGGGCGCGAGAAACTCGAAATGTGGCCCTATATAAAGGAGGCATCGGCTGAACATTCGAACTCGCTCAATTCTCACTTTCTCTCTCGAATTACTATATAGCAGACACTATACTCGGGTATAATATCCCCCTAATTAACGAAGTTCTGCTCCGTTGTAAGTATTATAACCCCGGTTACGTATTAGATATGCTGCCCGATTGATCTAGGGTTCCGTAACGGCTGTCGAGGTTCTGCCCGACGTAGTCGTTGGAATGCCGTCTCGGGGAGGGTATTACTAATGTAAATATTAAGGGTTATTATACTAACACGTGTGCATTTGTGTAAATTATAGATAATCACCAGGAAACCCTTACATAAAACCTAAGACATCAATGTGAGTAATCTCCTTTTGTAAACTGTTTTTACAAAACTTTAAATGTTTTACAATGCAATTAAGCAGTGATTGAGTCTTTGTAATTCTTCAATTACTGCCGGTATGTTGGGGTTTTGTATACAAAATGTGGAACACGTTACCATTGGACAACGAGTTAGCCAATGTGTAATATGACCCACCAGTCAGGATTGACAGTACTGAATGAGTAATTGTGTAATATAACCCACCTGATGAAATTTCCGCTGTCAAAATGATAAACAAATGATACCACCAAAACTGGCCTCGCGGCCGCCCGTTCCCGGGACAGATAGGGGACGGGGGTTGTGACAGAAGGTGGTATCAGAGCTAAGCCACTGATTCAGCCACAGAAATGTTCTGCTGACCCCGAAATATTATTCAAATTGTTAGGAAATTAATTATGGAAATACGTGCATAATTGTATTTTATTATTGTGTATTATTTGACTATTTGTTAGTTTACAGTATGAGTGATCAAGGACCCTCAGACGTTTATCGTCAGTTGTCCGATTCACCTAGGAGTGAAGGTACCTCTTCACAGCCTGCCTTTTTTGGGTATGTCGCTGATAATGAAGAAGGGATGTTTGTCTTTAAGGCTCAGTCTGAAGAGCCATTTCCCTTAGAAAAAGAGAGGATGGTTCAGTAAGGGAGCATTCGAGTGTAGGAAAAGAATGCGAAAGTTGCAACAGCAGAGAGTCCTAGCAGCCGCTAAGCGAGAGTCAGATGCCCATACACAGGATATGCTTAATAGGAGCTTAGCCAATTTTCATATCCTAGCAACAACAGCGGCCAACCCAAACTTGGAGCAACTAGTAGCCCCACAACCCTTACCTTTGTTCCCCACTCAGCCGATGGAGATAGAAGACAACCCAGAAAACCAAGTCCAAATGCATGATTTCAACCCTGAGGAGATACCTAGGATACCAGCCCCTAATCCCTTAGACCCAGATTATGATCCATGGTTCGATGATCATAGGGATTATGTGCCACGCTACCACCTGAACGACGAACCCATGCCAAACTTAGCAGCCTATCCAGGTCTGGACCCTCTAGATCCTTACTACGATAACAATGAATACATTAGGGAGATCTTAGAGAATCCATACCCTCAGGAGGATCCCATGCCCCAGTATCCAAATCCAGTACCTAGGGCTGTAAACGAACCGAACGTTCAGCGAACAGTTCGTGAACTGTTCGGCGGGAAGTTCGTTTATGTTCGTTCGTTTAATAAACGAACGAACATGAACAAGAAATTTCGTTCGATTAGTTAAACGAAAGAAACATGAACAGAGGTCTCGTTCGTTCGATTGTGTTCGTGAACATTCGGTAAGATGTTCGTGAACGTGTTCGTGAACATTCGTTGATTTGCGTTCGTTTATGTTCGTATGTTTGTGTTTTAATTGAAGATCTTTGTAGTTTCTTATATTTTATTTGTACTTTTTATATTAT
This sequence comes from Helianthus tuberosus, assembly GCA_030545235.1. NCBI lineage: Eukaryota > Viridiplantae > Streptophyta > Magnoliopsida > Asterales > Asteraceae > Helianthus > Helianthus tuberosus. The sequence continues at coordinate 47,056 of JARYGA010055954.1, read as the reverse complement.
TAAAGTTTTATTTATTTTATTTCCCTAATAATTAAACTAGGAAACCCATTTTCACCTTGTTTATGCATCATTTCACTTTCATTTCTCATTATTTACATCCACGAATACGATCGACCTCCTTTCCACAATAAGGGATTCAAGTTCGAGTGCTACTCTCTGGGCCATCTATCTTTATCCTTCGTTGTGATCGCCAAATTTATTTGTGTTCGTTTGTGTTCGTGAACCGTTCGCGAACACGCTCATTTCCTTAATGAACGAACACGAACATAAAATCTCGTTCAGTAAGTGTTCATGAACCGTTCGTGAACACATTTATTTCCTTAACGAACGAACACGAACAAGGCCTTGTTCGTGTTCGTTCGGTTCGTTACCAGCACCTGCACCCCCAATGAGTGCAGAAAATGTGAATGAGCTCCGAACTTTCGGAGAAAAGATTTTAGAAAGTAGTGAGAGGATGAGGCAGGTAGGAGAGTGACTCGTCTGAAAGTACGACGAGCGCAATATGGATTACTGGATGAATCCAGATCAGTGAAGGTGATGGTGGAGTTGGTAATAATAATAATATAATAATTGTTAGGGGAGGATTTTCCAATCCTAAGGATCATGGATCCTCATGTGCTACCAGGATCATGGATCCTCAATTCTGTTTGAATTAAGGATCCTCAGTAGGCGTTGCAGGATCAGGATTCAGGATCCTTATTGTTATCCTTATACTAACAATTGTCTACCTTGTACGTAAGCTTGTTTTGCAGGAGCAAAGGCATGGACCAAGTCTCACCGAAATTCCTGGAGCATATTCCTTCAATATTCCGCACGTGCTTGGCCATTGTGAACGTTGTAGAGATCGTGGGGGGCTTGCATAAATTGCGGATAGTTAGTTAGTTTAGTTATTTCTAATTTAAAATGGGGATAACAAGCTTGAGTTAGACACTTAGCTAATTTTGGCATTCACACACTCTCGTAACAGCTCTCAATCAGCTCTCGAACACTACTTGGCAATTTCATACATTTTTTGCACATTGCACACTAGTGATCCTTGTAACAAGCTTGTTATCATCCCGAGTTGTAAACTTCTTTTGTTTAATCTTAGTTGGTGATCGGTAGTTTCCATCATCCGAGGTTTTTTATGCCGGAGATCAACTCTTGATCAAGGGCTTTTTCCTCGTATAAATCCTTGTGTCACTTGTTCATCATATTTCTGAGTTATCCTTAACATTGTTCATTGATTCAAGCATCATTCCTCACAACAAAGATTTGGTTACATTATCTTAGCCTGATTTTTGACCAAAACAGTTTGGCGCCCACCGTGGGGCAATTGGTGCTTCATTCCTAAGAAACTCTTGTTTTTGTGATTATTCCGGTTCATTACAACCAAGCAGATGGCTTCTTCAGCAAAGAACACTTCAAGTTCAATGCCGACAATGAGTTCTTCACAGGGCGTTCCTCCTTTGCCTCCACCACCTTCTGGATCCCAGAAGAATGCTGAGAATGCTGCAAAGAGACAAAGCCCAATTTTTCCAAAACCACCAACTTCTTCTGTTTCTTCTAATCCTACTACTAATGATCTTTTTACTCTGATTTTGCAGATGAGGGATCACATACAAGAGCAGGACAAAACCAACGAAAGGATCCTCCAGGAAATCGGTGACATCAAGAAACAGAAGAGATCGGGGGAGGATCACTCTCCTCTGATACCAAGGTCACTGGATTTCGACACTCCAGCTATAACTGCCCAGCAATCTGCAGCCTTAGACATCCAGTACCAAACTGAACCATTGGGAAGGCGTTATGGAGCAACAACTATGAGTCAGGCTTTTGGGTCTCACTTCCAGCCTCAAGGATCCTGTTTCCAGCCTTCGGGATCCTCTTTTCAGCATCAGGGATCCTTCGTCAGCTCAAGAGGATATTTGGGAATGCACACAGTCCAAGGATCCTCTCAGGTTCAAGGATCCTCTAGGGTCCAAGGATCCTCCATGGTTCAAGGATCCTCTCTGGTTCAAGGATCCTCTAGGGTCCAAGGATCCTCCATGGTTCAAGGATCCTCTCAGGTTCAAGGATCCTCTCAGTCTCAGGGATCCTTTCAAGTTCAAGGATCCTCTCAGCCTCAGGGATCCTCTCAGGTTCAAGGATCCAACATCTTTCAGGATCAAGGATTCTTAAGAAGTGTACAACCCCCAAGCACAGATGTTCATCAAGGAGACTTCATTCCAATGCAGACCATTGCCTCTTCTAGTCCTTCAATCATACCAGAATCCCGTCAATATGGATTCACATCTGCAATTCCTAACTCAAATCCTATGGGAGGTAATACTTTCAATAATTCTTATAACACTAACCATGGCTCTATGCAGGATACAGGTATCAATCAAGCTATGGCTAGGGAATTACAGAAGCTGAAGGATATGATATCCAGCGTTCCAGGAGTGGTTAAGCCCATTCCTGAAATTGCAGATGGAAGCCATAGGATATCTCGTTTTGCACCACCCATTTGTGATGCTGAGATACCCAAAAGGTTCCAAATACCAACTATGAAGCTGTATGATGGTTCAACGGATCCAGAGGAACATGTAGCTCAATATAGAGAAAGGATGGAGATCAACCCCATCCCAGAGAGGTTAAAAGAAGCATGTCTATGCAAGGGTTTCGGATCCACACTCACAGGATCAGCTCTTAAATGGCTGCTAAGTCTCCCCCCTTACTCTATTACTTCATTTGCTAATCTAGTTAACCTGTTTAATAGTCAATTCTCATGTAGCAGAAAATTTGAACGATTAACTAGTGATTTATATAGGGTAACACAAGGTCAAAATGAATCACTTAGAGATTATATCACTAAGTTTAGTAAAGAATCCTTAGACATCCTAATCTGGATATAGCTACGGCTGTGGAAGCCTTTAAAATGGGATTGCTTAGGGATTCATTATTCTATGATGATCTTGTTATGACCCCATGCAGGAATCTTGATGAAGTAAGAACCAGGGCCCTTAGGTTCATCCGTCTAGAGGATAACAAAAGGATCCAGGAGAGATTGGCAGGATCCTCAAAACAGGAAAAGCAAGGATCCTACTTCAAGAATAACAAGTTCAAGCCCTACAACAAGTCTGACAACCAGAATGTGCATGCAGTAGAGCAAGAAGAGGATGATGAGGATTATCCTCCAATTTATGAATACTGTTTTTCTGTTGATAACAATGAGCTAATCCTTGCAATGCAGAATCTAGGTGAGAAAGCTAGGTGGCCAAGAAAAAGTGATAAACCAGCTGCTACAAAAGACAAGTCCAAATGGTGTGCATATCATGAGGATTTCGGCCATCTCACTGAAGAGTGTATTGCACTTAGAAAAGAAATTGGTTACTTGTTAAGCAAGGGGCACTTGAAGGAGCTTTTGGGAAGAAAGAAGTCAAGGATCCGGGATCCTGAAAGGATCCCAGAAAAAGCTCCTGCTCCTCCGGCAGATGCACAAGTTATAAACTTCATATCCGGTAGATCAGACATTTGTGGTACTTCCTTTTCAGCAGCCAAAATACACGCTAAAGAGACCAAGATGGATAATGGAGATAGACCCATCCGGACCTCCACTGTTACCAAGGATAAAATTGTAACTTTTGATGAGGATGATCGTGTTGATGTGCAGGATCCTCATCATGATGGTCTTGTTATTACTATGTTTATTTCTAACCATTTTGTTCGCAGGATCCTGATAGATGGAGGAAGCTCAGTAAACATCATTCAGCTTGGCGTCCTCAAGAAGATGAACATTCCTGAATCAGACATTGTCCCAAGATCTTCAGTTCTTGTGGGATTCAGCGGAGAGACCAAGAATACATTGGGGGACATCAAACTCCCCATCTATATTGAAGGACTCCATTCTTATCAAAAATTTTGTGTTATAGATTGCTTATCTTCTTGCAATGTTATCCTTGGCAGGCCATGGATACACGACATGAAGGCAGTCCCATCTACCTATCACCAATGTGTAAAGCTTCCTAGTCCGTGGGGAGTGGTGAAAATCGAGAGTGACCAACAAGAAACTAAGAATTGTTACACGTCATCAATGAAGCCAGCCTCAAGACCAAGGGAGCAATAGCAATTAAAGCATCCTTCAAGAGATGTCTTGGAGGCACGAGAACAGGATGTGAAATAAATCCTTATGGATCCTCATGATCCTGAATCCATAGTCTTCATAGGATCAGGGATCCTCAGCAACATTGAACAAAAGCTAGTATCCTTCCTTAAGAGGAGGAAAACTACCTTTTCCTGGAAGCATGAGGACAGGTATATCTAAAGATATAATTACTCATAAGCTTGGCATTGACAGGTCATTCAAGCCTATACATCAGAAGAGGAGGAAGTTTGCACCTGAAAGGAATGCTATTATCCAGGAAGAGGTAGATAAACTACTTCGGGCAGGTATGATAAGAGAGGTTAAGTATCCAAGGTGGTTAGCCAATGTGGTTGTTGTTCAAAAGAAAAATGGAAAGTGGAGGGTATGTGTCGATTTTACTGATTTAAACAAGGCATGTCCCAAGGATCCTTTCCCATTACCCCATATTGACTCCATGGTGGATGCTACCGCGGGTCATGAGTTGTTGACTTTTATGGATGCTTCATCTGGATTTCAACAAATTCAGATGGAACCATCTGATCAAGAGGATACAGCCTTTATGACCCCAACTGGTATATATTGTTATATTGCTATGCCATTTGGACTAAGGAATGCAGGTGCTACTTATCAAAGGCTAGTCAATATGATGTTCAAGGAACAAATTGGACACACTATGGAAGTCTACATAGACGACATGGTGGTTAAGTCCAAGAAAGCAGAGGATCACCTTAGAGACTTGGAGGAAGCATTCAATATCCTTGATAAATTTAATATGAAACTAAATCCTTCCAAGTGTCACTTTGGTGTTAAAGCAGGTAAATTCCTAGGCTATATGGTGACAAAAAGACGCATTGAAGCAAGTCCAGAACAAATTAAGGCTACTGTGAATATCAAATCTCATGCCAATGCCAAGGATGTGCAAAGATTGACAGGCAGGATCACAGCAGTTAGGGGAGGATTTTCCAATGATCAGTGATCCTCAATTACTGTCAGGCTTAGGGATCCTCAATTCTGTTTGAATTAGTGATCCTCAGAGAGTATTGTAGGATCAGGATCCAGGATCATCATTGTGATCCTTACACTAACGATTGTCTGCTTTGAATATGAAGTTGTTTTGCAGGAGTACGTGCTTGGACTTGGTCTTGGCGATATTCCTGGAGCATATTCTCTTTTTATTCCGCACGTGCTTGACTAATATGGACGTTATGGAGGTCGTGGAAGACTTGCACGAAATGCGGATAGTTAGTTAGCTTAGATATTTTCCAAATTTATAAGGGGATAGCGAGCTTAATTGGAACACTTGGCTATTTTTGGCTAAACACACACACTCGTAACTGCTCTCATCAACTCTCGACAGTTTGCTCGGCGATTACACACTTTTTTGCACATTACACTCTAGTGATCCTTGTAACAAGCTCGCTATCATCCAAAGTTGTAATCCATTTTCTGTTTAATCTGAGTTGGTGATCGGTAGTTTCCATCACCCGAGGTTTTTTATGCCGGAGATCAACTCTTGATCAAGGGATTTTTCCTCGTATAAATCATTGTGTCACTTGTTCATTACATTTCTAAGTGATCCTTAATATTGTTCATTGATTCAAGCATCACACCTCACAACAAAAGATTTGGTTGCATTATCTTTGCTTGATTTTTGACCAAAACAGTTTGGCGCCCACCGTGGGGCAATTGGTGCTTCGTTCTTGAAAAATTATTGTTCTTGTGATCATTTCGGTTCATTACAACCAAGCAGATGGCTTCCTCAGCAAAGAACACATCAAGCTCTATGCCGGCAATGAGTTCTTCACAAGGCGTTCCTCCTTTGCCTCCACCACCTTCTGGATCCCAGAAGAACGCTGAAAATGCTGCGAAGAGACAAACCCCCATTTTCTCAAAACCACCAACTTCTTCTGTTTCCTCTAATCCTACTACTAATGATCTTTTTACTCTGATTTTGTAGATGAGAGATCGCATGCAAGAGCAGGACAAAACCAATGAAAGGATCCTCCAGGAGATTGGTGATATCAAGAAACAGAAGAAATCAGTGGAGGATCACTCTCCTCTGATACCAAGGTCATTGAATTTTGACACTCCAGTTGTAACTACCCTACAATCGGCAGTTCCGGGCATCCAGTATCAAAGTGGTCCATCAGAAAGGCGTTATGGAACAGCAACTATGAGTCAAGCATTTGGCTCTTACTTCCAGCCTCAAGGATCCTGTTTTCAGCCATCGGGATCCTCTTTTCAGCATCAGGGATCCTTCGTCAGCTCAGGAGGATATTTGGGAATGCACACAGTCCAAGGATCCTCCCAGGTCCAAGGATCCTCTATGGTTCCAGGATCCTTTCAGGTTCAAGGATCCTCTCAGCTTCAAGGATCCAACATCTTTCAGGATCAAGGATTCTAAAGAAGTATGCAACCTCCAAGCTCAGATGTTCATCAAGGAGACTTTATACCAATGCAGACCATTGCTTCCTCTGGTCCTTCAATCATACCGGAACCCCGTCAATATGTATTCACATCTGCGATTCCAAACTTGAATCCCATGGGAGGTAACACTTTTAATAATTCATATAACACTAACCATGACTCTATGCAGGATACAGGTATCAATCAGGCTATGGCTAGGGAGCTATAGAAGCTTAAGGATATGATATCCAGCGTACCAGGAGTGGTTAAACCCATTCCTGAAATTGCAGATGGTAGCCCTAGGATTTTGCACCACCTATTTGTGATGCTGAGATACCCAAAAGGTTCCAAATACCAACTATGAAGCTATATGATGGCTCAACGGATCCAGAGGAACATGTAGCTCAATACAGGGAGAGGATGGAGATCAATCCAATTCCTGAGAGGTTAAAAGAAGCATGTCTATGCAAAGGTTTTGGATCCACACTCACAGGATCTGCTCTTAAATGGCTGCTAAGTCTTCCCCCTTACTCTATTACTTCATTTGCTAATTTAGTTAATCTGTTTAATAGTCAATTCTCTTGTAGTAGAAAATTTGAACGATTAACTAGTGACCTATATAGGGTAACACAAGGTCAAAATGAATCACTTAGAGATTACATCACTAAGTTTAGTAAAGAATCCTTAGATATCCCTAACCTGGATATAGCTACGGCTGTAGAAGCCTTTAAAATGGGTTTGCTTAGGGATTCATTGTTCTATGATGATCTTGTTATGACCCCATGCAGGAATCTTGATGAAGTAAGAACCAGGGCCCTTAGGTTCATCCGTCTAGAGGATGACAAAAGGATCCAGGAGAGATTGACAGGATCCTCAAAACAGGAAAAACAAGGATCCTACTTTAAGAATAACAAGTTCAAGCCCTACAACAAGTCTGACAACCAGAATGTGCATGCAGTAGAGCAAGAAGAGGATGATGAGGATTATCCTCCAATTTATGAATACTGTTTTTCTGTTGATAACAATGAGCTAATCCTTGCAATGCAGAATCTAGGTAAGAAAGCTAGGTGGCCAAGAAAAAGTGATAAACCAGCTGCTACAAAAGACAAATCCAAGTGGTGTGCATATCATGAAGATTTTGGGCATCTCACTGAAGAGTGTATTGCACTTAGAAAAGAAATTGGTTATTTGTTAAGCAAGGGGCACTTGAAGGAACTTTTGAGACGAAAGAAGTCAAGGATCCCGGAAAAGGCTCCTGCTCCTCCAGCAGATGCACTAGTTATAAACTTCATATCCGGTGGATCAGACATTTGTGGTACTTCCTTTTCAGCAGCCAAAAGACATGCCAAGGAAACCAAGATGGATAATGGAGACATACCCATCCGGACCTCCACTGTCACCAAGGATAAAATTATAACTTTTGATGAGGATGATCGTCTTGATGTTCAGGATCCTCATCATGACGGTCTTGTTATTACTCTATTTATTTCTAACCATTTTGTTCGCAGGATCCTGATAGATGGAGGAAGCTCAGTAAACATCATTCAGCTTGATATCCTCAAGAAAATGAATATCCCGGAGTCTGATATTGTCCCAAGATCCTCAGTCCTTGTGGGATTCAGTGGAGAAACCAAGAATACATTGGGGGACATCAAACTTCCCATCTATATTGAAGGACTTCATTCTTATAAAAAATTTTGTGTTATAGATTGCTTATCATGTTGTAATATTATCCTTGGCAGGCCGTGGATACATGACATGAAGGCAGTCCCATCCACATATCATCAATGCGTAAAGCTTCCTAGTCCGTGGGGAATGGTGAAAATTGAGAGTGATCAACAAGAAGCTAAGAATTGTTACACATCATCAATGAAGCCAGCCTCAAGACCAAGGGAGCAATAGCAATTAAAGTATCCTTCAAGAGATGTCTTGGAGGCAAGAGAGCAGGATGTAAAAGAAATCCTCATGGATCCTCATGATCCTGAATCCAAGATCTTCATAGGATCAGGGATCCTTAGCGACATTGAACGGGATCTAGTATCCTTCCTTAAAAGAAGGAAAACTACCTTTGCCTGGAAGCATGAAGACATGACAGGTATATCTAAAGATATAATTACTCATAAACTCGGCATTGACAGGTCATTCAAGACAATTCATCAAAAAAGAAGGAAGTTTGCACCTGAAAGGAATGCTATTATCCAGGAGGAGGTAGATAAACTACTTCGGGCAGGTATTGTTAGGGGAGGATTTTCTAACAATTAGTGATCCTTATTCGTTATCCTAACTAGTGATCCTTACTTCTGTGATAGGTGGTGATCCTCAGAAGAGCTTCAGGATCAGGATCATGGATCACTTTAAGGATCCTCGTACTGACGATTGTTTACTTATGTATTATACTATCTCGCAGGTATAACGAGCTTGACCAGGTCTTGGCGACATTCCTGGAGAATATTCCTAAGCTATTCTGCACGTGCTTGACCAAAAATAGACGTTGTGGAGAACGTGGAGGGTTGGCACGAAAGTCGGATAGTTAGTTTAGGTGGTTATTTCTATTTTAAAAGGGAGTAACGAGCTAGTAGAAAAAACTTAGTCATTTTGCAGTTACACACACCCGTACAAACGCTCATACAAGCTCTCGTTCAAACACTTAGCAATTTCATACACTTTTTACACATTCCACCGTAGTGATCCTTGTACCTAGCTCGTTACTATCCGAAGTTGTAAACATTCATTCATTTATTTGAGCTTGGTGATCGGTAGTTTCCATCACCCGGGGTTTTTTGTGCCGGAGATCAACTCTTGATCAAGGGCTTTTTCCCCGTATAAACCCTTGTGTTGTTTGTGCAATTTTACACTAAAGTGATCCTCATCATTGTTACACATTTTAAGCATCATACCCCGTAATCTAGAGTTTGGTTGCAATATCCTCATCTGATTTTTTGACCAAAACAGTTTGGCGCCCACCGTGGGGCAATTGGTGCTTTGTCCTTAGAAAAATACGCATTTCTGTGCTCATTTCGGTTTACTACAACCAAGCAAATGGCTTCCTCAGCGAAGAATGCTTCAAACTTGATGCCCTCATTCACTTCTTCACAAGGCGTTCCTCCTTTGCCTCCACCACCTTCTGGATCCCAGAAGAATACTGAGAATGCTGCGAAGAAACCAACTCCCATTTTCTCAAAACCACCTACTTCTTCTGTTTCAACTAATCCTACTACTAATGATCTCTATGCCTTGATTTTGCAGATGAGGAATCATGCACAAGAGCAGGATAAAACCAACGAAAGGATCCTCCGGGAGATTGACGAAATTAAGAAACAGAAGAAAACGGCAGAGGATCGTTCCCCACTGATGCCCAGATCGTTGAATTTTGATACTCCGGTGATTACTTCTCAGCCATCAGTGGTTCCAGACATTCAATATGTGGGTGGACCAAAAGGAGTGCACTACGAAACAACAACAATGAGCCAGGCATTAGGTTCACATTTCCAGCCAGCGGGATCCTATCCTCAGCATATGGGATTCCTCACGAGTTCAGGAATGCAGCAGTTTCAAGGATCCTCCTTCATTCCAGGATCATCCCAGGTTCAAGGATCCTCCTTCATTCCAGGATCATCCCAGGTTCAAGGGTCCTCCTTCGTTCCAGGATCATCCCAGGTTCAAGGATCCTCCTTCGTTCCAGGATCATCCCAGGTTCAAGGATCCTCCTTCGTTCCAGGATCATCCCAGGTTCGAGGATCCTCCTTCGTTCCAGGATCATCCCAGGTTCAAGGATCCTCCTTCGTTCCAGGATCATCCCAGGTTCAAGGATCCTCCTTCGTTCCAGGATCATCTCAGGTTCAAGGATCCTCCTTTGTTCCAGGATCGTCCCAGGTTCAGGGATCCTTCCAGATGCCAGGATCCTTGAGGAGTTTGCAAACAGGAAGTTCAGATGTCCATCAGGGAGATTTTATTCCAATGCAGACCAATGCCTCTACTGGTCCCTCGATCATTCCAGAGCCTCAACAATATGGATTAACATCCATTCTTCCTAACTTGAATCCAATGGGAGGTAACACTTTTAATAATTCTCATACTACTAACCATGGTCTTACGCAGGATCCAGGTATCAATCATGCCATGGCCAGAGAATTGCAAAAGCTAAAGGATATGATATCAAGTGTCCCGGGAGTAGTCAAACCTATCCCAGAGATTGCAGATGGGAGCCATAAGATATCTCATTTTGCACCACCAATCTGTGATGCTGAGATACCCAAGAGGTTCCATGTGCCTACAATGAAACTATATGATGGCTCAACAGATCCCGAAGAACACATAGCACAATACAGGGAGAGGATGGAGATCAATCCAATCCCAGAAAGGTTAAAGGAAGCATGCCTGTACAAAGGATTCGGATCCACTCTTACTGGATCAGCTCTCAAATGGCTGCTAAGTCTTCCTCCCTATTCTGTTCCCTCATTTGCTAACCTAGTTAACTTGTTTAATAATCAGTTTTCTTGTAGTAGGAAATTTGAACGATTAACTAGTGATTTTTACAGGATAACCCAGGGTCATAATGAATCATTAAGGGACTACATTACCAAATTCAGTAAAGAATCCTTAGACATTCCTAATTTAGACATAGCCACGGCTGTTGAGGCCTTCAAAATGGGATTGCTTAGGGATTCGTTATTTTATGATGATCTTGTTATGACACCATGCAGGAACTTAGATGAGGTAAGAACTCAGGCCCTTAGGTACATCCGGCTAGAGGATGACAAGAGGATCCAGGAGAGGTTAGCAGGATCCTCAAAGCAGGATAAGCAAGGATCCTCGTTCAGGAATAACAAGTTCAAATCCTACAACAGATCCGATAACCAGAATGTGCATGCTATCCTTGTATCTTGCAGTATCCTCAAAAGCAGAAACCAGAGATGTCAGGAAGGATGGCTAAGTGGGCAGTGAAGCTGAGTGCATATAATATAAGATATGAGCCTAGGACAGCCATCAAATCCCAAGCATTAGCTGACTTTGTGGCTGATTTCAGTAGTGATTTACAAGAAGAAGCTGAGTTAGAAGTCCAGCAGCTAGAGGAGACCAAGGATCCTTGGATACTCCACACTGATGGATCCTCAAATGTCAAAGGCACAGGGCTTGGAATACTACTAAAATCGCCACAGGGGGACATAATACCCCACTCTATAGCTTGTGAGTTCCAAACCACTAATAATGAGGCTGAATATGAAGCCTTAATTGCTGGTTTGCAAATTGCAAAGCATATGGGGATCAGGTATCTTGAGGTACATGTAGATTCATTGTTAATTACAAACCACTTTAATGGATCCTACGCTGTTAAAGGTGAAAAACTAACCAAATATTTAGAGATAGTCAAAAATTTGGCACTCTCCTTTGTTTCCTTCAGTTTGACACAGGTACCAAGGGAAGAAAATACAGAGGCTGATGCATTGGCTAACTTAGGATCTTCCTTGAAGATCCCGGAGGATATCAAGATCCCTATTATCCATATCCTGACCCCAGCTATTGAGGATCATGTGGCGATGGAGATAGGAAATGATTCTGCGGTTATCCCTAGTGAGGATACTCAATCTCATTCAGGATCAAGATCATGGATCTCACCAATTATGAGATACTTACAACATGGAGATATTCCTACAGGAGAAAACCCTAGGACTTTCAAATCTAAGGTATCTCAATTTACAATTATAAATAGTATGTTGTATAGACGATCTCTTGCAGGACCATACTTGAGGTGCATTGAGGATCTTGAAGTCCAAGAAGTTTTAAAAGACTTCCATGAAGGAGATTGTGGAAACCACACTGGGGGCAGGGCATTATTCTCAAGGATCCTGAGGACAGGGTACTACTGGCCAACCATGAAAAGAGATGCTGTGGAGTATGCTAAGAAATGTGATCCTTGCCAGAGACACAGCAATATCCTTCATCAACCAGCTGAATTATTGCACCCTATATCCTCCTCCTGGCCATTTATGAGATGGGGTATGGATATAGTTGGTAAGCTCCCTAAGGCACCTGGTGGAAAAGTATTCATGCTTGCTATGACTGATTACTTCTCCAAGTGGATAGAGGCCGAAGCTTTTGCCCAAGTCAGAGAAAAGGAAGTTATATCCTTCATTAAAAGAAATATTATAACTAGATTTGGAATTCCTTCTGAGATTATATGTGATAATGGTTCCCAATTTATTGGGGGCAGAACCACTAACTTTTGTGACAGCTGGGGGATTAGGATGATAACATCAACACCAGTCCACCCACAAGCTAATGGTCAGGCAGAATCATCCAACAAGATCATCATCAACAATTTAAAGAAAAAGCTTGGATCCAAGAAAGGGAAATGGGCAGAAGAACTACCCTATGTGCTTTGGGCTGATAGGACAACCCCCAAGAATGCTACTGGTCAAACACCATTCTCTTTGGTATTTGGGGCAGAATCAGTGATCCCAACAGAAATGGTGGTTCCAACTGCAAGAACAAGTACCCGTGATCCTGAGGAAAATGATGAAAACTTGGCTCAAGACCTGGATACTATTGAAGAAATCAGGGATATGGCTAGGATAAGGATGGCCAGTTATCAACAAAGAATGGCTGGTGTTTACAACAAAAATGTCAGGATCAGAAGGTTTCAAGTTGGAGATATGGTATTAAGGAAAGCATTTCAGAATACCACCAATCCTGCGGATGGAAAGTTGGCTCCAAAATGGGAAGGCCCTTATTTGATTGAAGCTGAAGCAGGAAAGGGGGCATATAGATTGCTAACCATGGAAGGTGATTTGCTACCAAGAGCTTGGAATGCTGTCCATTTGAAGAAATATTTCATGTAAGTAGGATCCTCATGGCATAGATGATCCTCATGATAGGGATATCCTTAAAGGATCCTCAGAGTATCGGTGATCCTTACTTAGGTAATATCCTAAACTTGAACTATTTCATTTTTTTATTTTCTCATGTAAGGATAAGGATCATGTATCCTTTATCCATCTCTCATGCGAGTTTGAGTTTTGAAAGTTCAGGTATCCTTAGCATAACATTGGTTATCTGCTGAAGCAATCCGTTCCTTGGGTTTAACCCCAGTTATTTGGGCTTGTCCCCAGTTCCGCCTGTAGCGCACGATGATCCTGGTATAGTTCAAGGCATTGGGACCAGTACTCGTTTTAGGGGCTGATAATTCCATTGTACTGGCTATGCTAAGGATCCTACGTATAATGGTAGACGTACCATACATCCGTTCATAAGGTTTCTAACGTTTTCACGTTAGCTAAGGTTTCTAACGTTTTCACGTTAGCTAAGGTTTTGGCATCTTCATGTCACTAAGTTTGGATAGTCGCCAGTTAGGGCCATACTCCAGTTTACACACAATCCTTGGGCTTGTCCCCAGTTATCCTTGGGCTTGTCCCCAGTTATCCTTGGGCTTGTCCCCAGTTATCCTTGGGCTTGTCCCCAGTTATCCTTGGGCTTGTCCCCAGTTGCTAACTCTTTTCTTATATTGGCTTAGTCCCAAGTTATGCTCTATTTCAGGTCCTTGAAGATAGGCAGCTAGGGATCCTTGATCCTTACTTCACTCTAAGGTTTATTTTATAGTTATCCTTATTATGGTTAGGATTCTAACTTGGATCCTCAGGTATGATCCTTAACTCTTTTGATCTTATTCATTATTCTTTTAAATAACCCCTATACTTGACAACTGAACTTGTGATTCTTAAATTGTATCACTTTTTAGAACTTATCGGTTATGGGATATGTGATCCTGATCATATCCTAAGCTTTTTGGATAATTTTCAAGGCTTGATAATTATAAACAGAATGAACATTACAACAGTTGGAAAGGAAGATATTAAAAAGTATAACAACACAAGATAAGCGACAAAAGGTTAAGTTTTTATTTATTAACAAAAGGCTAACCCTTTAAAGGTTGTCAAAATTACCTACCCGAGCATCTACCAGCAAAACGTGGCCCGTCCGCTGGGGTAGGTAAAGGGTGTCCATGATAATGAGTTCAAAGATAGTGCAGGAATATAAAGGCGGCAGGATCACAATGGCTTCATCCCCCAAACAGAGGATCCCTCCACCAATTGCAATCCTGCCTATTGTCCAAAGGATCATACATGACCCTTAATCCTAAAAACCTATTGTTCAGTACAACCCATCATTGTTCAACAAAAAACACCATCACCAAAACAAACTACCACCAGATTTAAAAATTGGGCTCCGGCTACGTCTAGAAATGTCCTTCATCGCCCAATCATGCAGCCTAAACCTTCGCTGCATTGTCACCTCCGGCTCCACTTGCCTCACCAGCTTCACCCTTGCTTCCAGCCTCAATTGTCAGGATCTCTTCAGCCTCCTCTTCATCACCCAATTCAGCCAGCCTTGCCCTCAATTCTTCAATTTCCCAGCTACTTTTGTCAAAGGCAGGATCCTGAGCCTCCAGGGCCATTTGAAGCTTGGTTTTGTACATTGCTATGGCGGCAGAGACTTTGGCATCATCTGTGATCTCCTGCCTTTCATAGTCAAAATTAACCAGCACCTTAGCCATTTTCTGTTTGGTATCCTGGAGTTCCTTCTGAAGATCAGCGAGTGCAAGATCCTTGAGCACAGCAACCTGCTGGAGATCGGCAATCTTTTTATCTTGATCCTCAACGTGGCCCACATAATCCTCAATCTCAGCAAATTTCTGCAAAAGAAAAGGTTAAGGTCAGGATTAAGTGATCCTCAGATCATCAGGGTATGTCAACAGGATATACAAGCAGAGACAGTGATCCTTACTTCATTGAAGTACTCAAGGAATTGGTGGCGGATTAGAGGCAGACCCTGCAAATCCTCAGCCTCGGAGACCTTTCTCTTCTTGATTCCCTTTCCTTTGAGGGGTGCCTTGGGGATTGAAGCCGTCGGGCTGGTAGGAACCTTTCTTTTGGAGGATTTGACGGTGGTGAGATCGGTGACACTGAATCTTGAAGCAGCTTTGGCAGATTTTCCAGCACCTACATAACCAAAACAAGATAAGTATCTTCACTATATTTATGTTTCACTATTTATAAATTTTCAAACAAAGATACTTACTTGACATTGTGACAGAGCCTGAGGATACCTCCTGAGAATCTTGGGTTGTTGTTTTGAAAGTTCTAGTTTCAGGATCAAGTCCCCAGAAAGCAGCAAGTCTTTCTCTGGTTGCGGGTGTTGTGATGAGATGTGAAACAGAGATGGCTGCATGACACAAGACAAAAAGGGTTAGTGATCCTATTACAAAAACATGACCATCTGGTGATCCTTCTCAGGATCCTCTGTCCTACCATTGGTGGACCATTCCCTTGGTAAATGCTCTCCATCAAGAATAGTATCCCTTCTTACAAAGAAGAAGCGGCGTTTCCAATCTTTATCGTTCTTGGTGACTTTAAGAAGAGGATGTTCTGCACCGGGTTTTCGTTTGAATAAGTAACGATGGGAACCAAAGGTAGTAAGATCATACAGCTCCGCCAGTTCCGACATTCCTAAATCAACGTCCTCCTGCTCAATGATCCTCTCTAGGGTATACAGAACCCTCCAAATCATCGGCATGGCTTGGATGTAAGATATGCCGGTAAGGGAAAAGAAGGATTGTGTGAACTCCGGGAAAGGATAGGTGTACCCTATAGCAAATGGAGTAACTGGAAAGGCAACCCATGTTTCGGAAACGTAGTCGCTCAGAACAGTGGGATCAAAGGGTTTGAAAAAGACATTCGCCGAAAAACGGTGACGAATGTTATCTACTTGTGCGTCGTTAAAGCAACACCTCTCGTTCACTGAGTCCTTGATGATCTTTTGACTCTTCAAAGGGCTATCCTTCTTGTGATCCTTGCCCGGTGAGCTTCGGAGCAACATTCTCGAAGTGACGGAGATAAAGAAGAAAAACAGAGTAAGAGAGGAAGAAAGAGAAGAAGGAGATACCTGATTGATCTTCAACTGAGAATATAAAGGGAGTTTCTTTCGGATTTGAATGCATATTGATCCTATCTATATCTCTATTTATAATTATGATTCTGCAGGATTGTCACTTCCGTGACGTCATGATCGCAACGACTAGTTCCATTTTAACGGCTATATATCCGTTAGTTTGTTACGGATGAGATCAAGAAAACATAACTCGCTAATTTTACAATTTCACTCCTTATATTTTGGGGGCAATTGTTAGGGGAGGATTTTCTAACAATTAGTGATCCTTATTCGTTATCCTAACTAGTGATCCTTACTTCTGTGATAGGTGGTGATCCTCAGAAGAGCTTCAGGATCAGGATCATGGATCACTTTAAGGATCCTCGTACTGACGATTGTTTACTTATGTATTATACTATCTCGCAGGTATAACGAGCTTGACCAGGTCTTGGCGACATTCCTGGAGAATATTCCTAAGCTATTCTGCACGTGCTTGACCAAAAATAGACGTTGTGGAGAACGTGGAGGCTTGGCACGAAAGTCGGATAGTTAGTTTAGGTGGTTATTTCTATTTTAAAAGGGAGTAACGAGCTAGTAGAAAAAACTTAGTCATTTTGCAGTTACACACACCCGTACAAACGCTCATACAAGCTCTCGTTCAAACACTTAGCAATTTCATACACTTTTTACACATTCCACCGTAGTGATCCTTGTACCTAGCTCGTTACTATCCGAAGTTGTAAACATTCATTCATTTATTTGAGCTTGGTGATCGGTAGTTTCCATCACCCGGGGTTTTTTGTGCCGGAGATCAACTCTTGATCAAGGGCTTTTTCCCCGTATAAACCCTTGTGTTGTTTGTGCAATTTTACACTAAAGTGATCCTCATCATTGTTACACATTTTAAGCATCACACCCCGTAATCTAGAGTTTGGTTGCAATATCCTCATCTGATTTTTTGACCAAAACAGGTATGATAAGAGAGGTTAAGTATCCAAGGTGGCTAGCCAATGTGGTTGTTGTTCAAAAGAAAAATGGAAAGTGGAGGGTATGTGTCGATTTTACTGATTTAAACAAGGCATGTCCCAAGGATCCTTTCCCATTACCCCACATTGACTCCATGGTGGATGCTACCGCTGGTCATGAGTTGTTGACTTTTATGGATGCTTCATCTGGATTTCAACAAATTCAGATGGAACCATCTGATCAAGAGGATACAGCCTTTATAACCCCAACTGGTATATATTGTTATATTGCTATGCTATTTGGACTAAGGAATGCAGGTGCTACTTATCAAAGGCTAGTCAATATGATGTTCAAGGAACAAATTGGACACACTATGGAAGTTTATATAGACGACATGGTGGTGAAATCCAAAAAAGCTGAGGATCACCTTAGAGACTTGGAGGAAGCATTCAATATCCTTGATAAATTTAATATGAAACTAAATCCTTCCAAGTGTCACTTTGGTGGTAAAGCAGGTAAATTCCTAGGCTATATGGTGACAAAAAGGGGCATTGAAGCAAGTCCAGAGCAGATTAAGGCTATTGTGAATATCAAATCTCCTGCCAATGCCAAGGATGTGCAAAGATTGACAGGCAGGATCGCAGCCTTGAACAGGTTCATATCCAAATCCTCATAAAAGTGCAAGGAATTCTATGACATCCTGAGGAAGAACAAGAAATTTGAATGGACTGAGAAGCATGAAAGTGCCCTCAAAGCTCTTAAGGACTACCTATCCTCAGCCCCCGCCTTGATGAAACCAGAAAAGAGGGATATATTATCCTTATACCTAGCAGTATCCTCAAAAGCAGTAAGTGCGGTCCTTGTTAAGGATCACCAAGGTACACAACATCCTGTTTATTATGTAAGTAAGAGTTTGCTTGATGCTGAATCCAGGTATTCACATTTAGAAAAACTTATCCTTGCATTAATTATGGCATCTACTAAATTAAGACATTATTCTGAGACTCATGCAATTATTGTTAATACTAATTTTCCAATTAAGAATGTTCTCAGGAAACCTGAAATGTCAGGAAGGATGGCTAAGTGGGCAGTGAAGCTTAGTGCTTATGATATAAGATATGAGCCTAGAACTGCCATTAAATCCCAAGCCTTAGCTGACTTTGTGGCAGATTTCAGTAGTGACTTGCAAAAGTAAGCTGAGTTAGAAGTCCAACAGCTTGAAGAAACTAAGGATCCTTGGATACTCTTCACTGATGGAGCCTCTAATGTCAAAGGAACAGGACTTGGAATACTACTAAAATCGCCACAGGGGGACATAATACCCCACTCCATAGCTTGTGAGTTTCAAACTACTAATAATGAGGCTGAATATGAAGCCTTGATAGCTGGTTTGCAAATTGCCAAGCATATGAGGATCAGGTATCTTGAGGTACATGTAGATTCATTATTAATCACTAATCACTTTAATGGATCCTATGCTGTTAAAGGTGAAAAGCTAATCAAATATTTAGAGATAGTCAAAGAATTGGTACTCTCTTTTGTTTCCTTTAGTTTGACACAAGTACCAAGGGAAGAGAATGCAGAAGCTGATGCATTGTCCTATCTAGGATCATCCTTAAAGATTCCAGAGGATATCAAGATCCCTATTATCCATATCCTGACCCCTGTTATCGAGGATCATGTAGCCATGGAGATAGGAGAGGATTCTGCAATCATCCCTAGTGATGATACTCAATCTCATTCAGGATCATGGATCCTTCCAATCATGAGATACATACAACATGGAGAGATTCCCACAGGAGAAAACCCCGGGGCTTTCAAAATCAAGGTATCTCAATTTACAATATTGAACAATATGTTGTATAAACAATCTCTTGCAGGACCATATCTAAGATGCATTGAGGATCCTGAAATCCAAGAAGTCCTAAAGGATTTCCATAAAGGAGATTGTGGAAACCACACTGGGGGCAGAGCATTATTCTCAAGGATCCTGAGGACAGGATACTATTGGCCTACTATGAAGAAGGATGCTGTGGAATATGCCAAGAAGTGTGATCCTTGTCAGAGACATAGTAATATCCTTCACCAACCAGCAGAACTTTTGCATCCTATATCCTCTTCTTGGCCATTTATGAGATGGGGAATGGATATAGTTGGTAAGCTTCCTAAGGCACCTGGTGGAAAAGTATTCATGCTTGCTATGACTGATTACTTCTCCAAGTGGATAGAGGCTGAAGCCTTTACTCAAGTCAGAGAAAAGGAAGTGATATCCTTTATTAAAAGAAACATTATTAATAGATTTGGTATCCCTTCTGAAATTGTTTGTGATAATGGATCCCAATTTATTGGGAGTAGAACTACTAACTTTTGTGACAGCTGGGGGATTAAGATGATAACATCAACACCAGTCCACCCACAAGCTAATGGTCAGGCAAAATCATCAAACAAGATCATCATCAACAATTTGAAGAAGAAGCTTGGATCCAAGAAAGGAAAGTGGGCAGAAGAACTACCTTATGTACTATGGGCTGATAGGACAACTCCCAAGAATGCCACTGGCCAAACTCCATTTTCTTTGGTATTTGGGGCAGAATTAGTGATCCCTACAGAGATGGTGGTTCCTACTGCAAGAACAAGCATTCGTGATCCTGAAGAAAATGCTGAAAACTTGGTTCAAGATTTGGATATTATAGAAGAACTCAGGGATTTGGCAAGGATAAGGATGGCCAGTTATCAACAAAGGATGGCTGGAGCTTACAACAAAAATGTCAGGATCAGGAAATTCCAAGTTGGTGATATGGTGTTGAGGAAAGCATTTCAGAATACCACCAATCCTGCTGGTGGAAAGCTAGCACCAAAGTGGGAAGGCCCCTATTTGATTAAAGCTGAAGCAGGAAAGGGGACATATAGATTGCTAACAATGGAAGGTGATTTGCTACCAAGAGCTTGGAATGCTGTTCACTTGAAGAAATACTTCATGTAATAAGGATTCATGATCCTTAGCTAATAAGTATCCTTGAAGGATCCTTACAGGACAGAGGATCCTCATTCTGGTAATGATCTGATCTTAAACTATTTCACTTTTTAATTATCTTATATATATAAGGATAAGGATCCTGGATCCTTTATCCTCCTTTCACTTGAATCTGAGTTTTGCAGAAGGTTTAGGTATCCTTAACAAAGGATTGAGTATCCACAGAAGTATCCAGTTATTTGGGCTTGACCCCAGTTATTTGGGCTAGTCCCCAGTTTTGGGCCTGTCCCCAGTTTCGCCAGTAGCGCACGATGATCCTGGTACAGTTCATGGCAATGGGACCAGTACTCGCTTTAGGGGCTGGCAATTTCATTGTACTGGCTGTATCCGGGATCCTACGTATAATGGTAGACGTACCATACATCCGTTCCTAAGGTTTCTAACATTTTCACGTTAGCTAAGGTTTTGGCATTTTCATGTCACTAAGTTTGGATAGTCGCCAGTGAGGGCCATACTCCAGTTTACACACGATCCTTTGGGCTTGTCCCCAGTTATCCTTTGGGCTTGTCCCCAGTATATTGGGCTTGTCCCCAGAATTGTTGGGCTTGTCCCCAGTTACTAACTTTTATCTTATATTGGCTTAGTCCCAAGTTATATCCTATTTCAGGTTTTTGAAGCTAAACGACCAAGGATCCTTAATCCTTACCTTCTATTAAGGTTTGTCTTTTGGTTATCCTGATAATAAGTGTTAAAGGTTAGGATCCTAACTTTGATTCTCAGGTATGATCCTTAATCATTTAGATTTTATTCATTATTCATATAAGTGACCCTTATCCTTTGACAACGGAACTAGTGGTCCTTAAGCTGCATAACTTTTCTGAATTTATGGGATATTTGATCCTTGATCATATCCTAAAATTTTCAACATAATTTATTAAACTTGATGAATTTAAACAAAGTGGATAACTATAATAAGAAAATATAGAATGCACAAGGATAACAACACGGGAAATAGTCAAAAAGTTGAAGTTATTTTTATTCACAAAAGTTAACCCTTCGAAGGTTGTCAAAATTACCTACCCCGAGCATCTACCAGCAATACGTGGCCCGTCCGCTGGGGTTGGTAAAGGGTGTCCATTGTTAATAGGTCTTTGAAGTGCAGGAAATAAAAGATGGCAGGATAACAAGTGGTTTCATCCCCCAAACAGAGGATCCCTCCACCACCTATTATCCTACCTATTATCTTAGGATCCTTGATCCATAACCCTAGAAACTATTGTTCAAAATACAACCCAACATTGTTTAAAACAACATAAGCAAAAACTACTACCAAGTCCTAAAAAATGGGCTCCGGCCACGTCTAGAAATATCCATCATCGCCCATTCCAGCAGCTCAAACCTTGGCTGCATCACCACCAGCATCATCGCCACCAGCCTGATCCTTCCCGCTGCCACTCGCCTCAAGTGCCAAGACTTCAGTAGTCTCCTCCTCGTCCTCAAGCTCAGCCAGCTTTGCCTTCCAGGCCTCCTTGTCCCAAGTGGTCCTGTCGAAGTCAGGATCCTCCGCCTCTTGAGCCATTTGAAGCTTGATTTTGTACATGGTGATAGCAGCAGAGACTTTAGCATCCTCCAGCAGGTCGTGTTTCTCATGATCAGCATTTATCTGGGCCATGATCACCTCCTGCTTTGCGAGAGCAAGATCCTTCTCAAGGTGGGAGATAGCTTGATCCTTGGCTAGAAAGAACTTTTGGAACTCTCGATGCTTTTGCTCCGCCTCTTCAACGTATGCATCAAACAACATTTCCACCTCAGCAAATTTCTGCAAAGAAATCAAGGAAAAGTTCAGGATCACATGATCCTCAAGTGGGCAGGATAATCAAGTAAAGTCAGTGATCCTTACATCAGCGAAGTACTCTTGGAACTGGTGGCGGATAAGAGGCAAGCCTTCAAGATTTTCAGTATCAGAGGCCTTTCTTTTCTTTCCTCCCTTGGAAGTGGTAGGCTTTGGAACCATAGCACTTGGGCTAGCAGTCGTCTTCTTCTTCCCGGACCTGGGACCAACAGTGGTGAGATCGGTGACACTGAAGCGGGAAGCAAATCTTGAGGATTTTCCAGCACCTACACATCCAAAACAGATAAGTATCCTTATTTCATTTTAATTTAAACATTTAGTTATGCACAAAATGGGATACTTACTTGACATCGTAACAGAGCCAGAGGATACTTCTTGAGAATCCTGGGTATTTGCTTGAAATGATCTTATTGCAGGATCAAGTTTTCGGAAAGCAGCGAGCCTCTCCTTGGTGGCAGGCGATGGAATAATATGCGAAACAGAGACAGCTGCACAAAAGAAACAAAAGGATGTTAGTGATCCTCAGCAGAAACAAGGTTATCCTGTGATCCTTCTAAGGATCCTCTATCCTACCGTGGATGGCCCAATTTCTTGGCAGATCCTTCCCATCAGGGATGGAATCCCTTCTGACAAAGAAGAATCACCTTTTCCAGTTGGTGTCATTCTTAGTGGTTTTGAGGATGGGGTGTTCTTCACCGGGTTTGTGTTTGAATAGATATCGATGAGATCCATGGCTCACAAGGTTGTACATTTCTGCTAACTCCGACATTCCTAGATCAATACCTTCATGCTCAATGATTCTTTCAAGGGTATACAAGACCCTCCACATCATTGGCATCGCTTGGATGTAGGAGATGCCGGTGAGAGAGAAGAAAGATTGGGTGAAATCAGGAAAAGGATACGAGTATCCTATCGTAAATGGGGTGACCGGAAAAGCTACCCAGGTTTCAGAAACAAAGTCGCTTAGGACGGTGGGGTCAAAAGCTTTAAAAACGGTGCTCGCCGGAAAACAATGGCGAATCCTGTCTATCTGCGGATCAGTAAAGCAGCATCGTTCCTTCGCAGAGTCTTCGATGATCCCTTGGCTCTTCAAAGGACTGTCCTTTTTATGATCCTTAGCCGGTGAAGATCTTAGCATCATCTTGGTCAATGATGATGGTGAAGAAGAAGAAGAAACAGAATGAGAATATGAAGAGAGAAAGGAAAGAGAAGTACCTGATCAGATCTTCGAATGAGGATTTAAAGGATGAAACGCACGAATTTAAATGCTTCCTAACCCTTATCTCTAACTTCAATTTATAATCATGATTTTGCAGGATAGTCACTTCAATGACGTCAGATTGGCAACGGCTAGTCAGAATGTAACGGCTATATATCCGTTGGTTTGTTACGGATGAGAACGAGAAAATATAACTCGTTTATTTACACTTTACTCCTTATATTTTGGGGCAATTGTTAGGGGAGGATTTTCCAATGATCAGTGATCCTTAATTACTGCCAGGCTTAGGGATCCTCAATTCTGTTTGAATTAGTGATCCTCGGAGAGTATTGTAGGATCAGGATCCAGGATCATCATAGTGATCCTTACACTAACGATTGTCTGCTTTGAATATGAAGTTGTTTTGCAGGAGTACGTGCTTGGACTTGGTCTTGGCGATATTCCTGGAGCATATTCTCTTTTTATTCCGCACGTGCTTGACTAATATGGACGTTATGGAGGTCGTGGAAGACTTGCACGAAATGCGGATAGTTAGTTAGCTTAGATATTTTCTAAATTTATAAGGGGATAGCGAGCTTAATTAGAACACTTGGCTATTTTTGGCTAAACACACACACTCGTAACTGCTCTCATCAGCTCTCGACAGTTTGCTCGGCGATTACACACTTTTTTGCACATTACACTCTAGTGATCCTTGTAACAAGCTCGCTATCATCCAAAGTTGTAATCCATTTTCTGTTTAATCTGAGTTGGTGATCGGTAGTTTCCATCACCCGAGGTTTTTTTATGCCGGAGATCAACTCTTGATCAATGGCTTTTTCCTCGTATAAATCATTGTGTCACTTGTTCATTACATTTCTAAGTGATCCTTAATATTGTTCAATGATTCAAGCATCACACCTCACAACAAAAGATTTGGTTGCATTATCTTTGCTTGATTTTTGACCAAAACAGCAGCCTTGAACAGACTCATATCCAAATCCTCAGAAAAATGCAAGGAATTCTATGACATTTTGAGGAAGAACAAGAAATTTGAGTGGACTGAAAAGCATGAAAATGTTCTCAAAGCTCTTAAGGATTACCTATCCTCAGCCCCTGCCTTGATGAAACCAGGAAAAGGGGATGTATTATCCTTGTATTTGGCGGTATCCTCTAAAGCAGTAAGTGGGGTCCTTGTTAAGGATCACGAAGGTACACAACATCCTGTTTATTATGTAAGTAAGAGTTTGCTTGATGCTGAATCCGGGTATTCACATTTAGAAAAACTTATCCTTGCACTATCTACTAAATTAAGACATTATTTTGAAACTCATGCCATTATTGTTAAGACTAATTTTCCAATTAAGAATGTTCTCAGGAAACCTGAAATGTCAGGAAGGATGGCTAAGTGGGCAGTGAAGCTTAGTGCTTATGACATAAGATATGAACCAAGGACTGCCATTAAATCCCAAGCCTTAGCTGACATTGTGGCAGATTTTAGTAGTGACTTGCAAAGGGAAGCTGAGCTAGAAGTTCAACAGCTTGAAGAAACTAAGGATCCTTGGATACTCTTCACTGATGGAGCTTCTAATGTGAAAGGAACAGGACTTGGAATACTACTAAAATCGCCACAGGGGGACATAATACCCCACTCCATAGCTTGTGAGTTTCAAACTACTAACAATGAGGCTGAGTATGAAGCCTTGATAGCTGGTTTGCAAATTGCAAAGCATATGAGGATCAGGTATCTTGAGGTACATGTAGATTCATTGTTAATTACTAATCACTTTAATGGATCCTATGCAGTTAAAGGTGAAAAGCTAATCAAATATTTAGAGATAGTCAAAGAATTGGCACTCTCTTTTGTTTCCTTTAGTTTGACACAGGTACCCAGAGAAGAGAATGCAGAAGCTGACGCGTTGGCCAATCTAGGGTCATCCTTGAAAATTCCAGAGGATATCAGGATCCCTATTATCCATATCCTAACCCCCGCTATTGAGGATCATGTAGCCATGGAGATAGGAGAGGATTCTGCAATCATCCCTAGTGATGATACACAATCTTATTCAGGATCATGGATCCTTCCAATCAAAAGATATATCCAACATGGAGAGATTCCTACAGGAGAAAACCCCAAGGCTTTCAAAATCAAGGTATCTCAATTCACAATATTGAATAACATGTTATATAAACGATCCCTTGCAGGTCCATATCTAAGGTGCATAGAGGATCCTGAAATCCAAGAAGTCCTAAAGGATTTCCATGAAGGAGATTGTGGAAACCACACTGGGGGCAGGGCATTATTCTCAAGGATCCTGAGGACAGGATACTATTGGCCTACTATGAAGAAGGATGCTGTGGAATATGCCAAGAAGTGTGATCCTTGTCAGAGACATAGTAATATCCTTTATCAACCAGCAGAGCTTTTGCATCCTATATCCTCTTCTTGGCCATTTATGAGATGGGGAATGGATATAGTTGGTAAGCTTCCTAAGGCACCTGGTGGAAAAGTATTCATGCTTGCTATGACTGATTACTTCTCCAAGTGGATAGAGGCTGAAGCCTTTGCTCAAGTCAGAGAAAAGGAAGTGATATCCTTTATTAAGAGAAACATTATTACTAGATTTGGTATTCCTTCTGAAATTATTTGTGATAATGGATCCCAATTTATTGGGAGTAGAACTACTAACTTTTGTGACAGCTGGGGGATTAAGATGATAACATCAACACCAGTCCACCCACAAGCTAATGGTCAGGCAGAATCATCCAACAAGATCATCATCAACAATTTGAAGAAGAAGCTTGGATCCAAGAAAGGAAAATGGGCAGAAGAACTACCTTATGTATTATGGGCTGATAGGACAACTCCCAAGAATGCTACTGGCCAAACTCCATTCTCTTTAGTATTTGGAGCAGAATCAGTGATCCCTACAGAGATGGTGGTTCCTACTGCAAGAACAAGCATCCGTGATCCTGAAGGAAATGCTGAAAACTTGGTTCAAGACTTGGATACTATAGAAGAACTCAGGGATTTGGCAAGGATAAGGATGGCCAGTTATCAACAAAGGATGGCTGGAGCCTACAACAAAAATGTCAGGATCAGGAAATTCCAAGTTGGTGATATGGTATTAAGGAAAGCATTTCAGAACACCACCAATCCTGTTGATGGGAAGTTGGCACCAAAGTGGGAAGGCCCCTATTTGATTGAAGCTGAAGCAGGCAAGGGGGCATATCGATTACTAACAATGGAAGGTGATTTGCTACCAAGAGCTTGGAATGATGTCCACTTGAAGAAATACTTCATGTAATAAGGATCCATGATCCTTAGCTAACAAGTATCCTTGAAGGATCCTTACAGGACAGAGGATCCTCATTTTGGTAATGATCTAATCTCAAACTATTTCATTCTTTAATTATCCTATATACAAGGATAAGGATCTTGGATCCTTTATCCTTCTTTCACTTGATTCTGGGTTTTGCAGAAGGTTCATATATCCTTAGCTAAGGATTGAGTATCCACAGAAGTCTCCAGTTATTTGGGCTTGACCCCAGTTATTTGGGCTTGACCCCAGTTATTTGGGCTAGTCCCCAGTTTTGGGCCTGTCCCCAGTTTCGCCAGTAGCGCACGATGATCCTGGTACAGTTCATGGCAATGGGACCAGTACTCGCTTTAGGGGCTGACAATTTCATTGTACTGGCTGTATCCGGGATCCTACGTATAATGGTAGACGTACCATACATCTGTTCCTAAGGTTTCTAACATTTTCACGTTAGCTAAGGTTTTGGCATTTTCATGTCACTAAGTTTGGATAGTCGCCAGTGAGGGCCATACTCCAGTTTACACACGATCCTTTGGGCTTGTCCCCAGTTATCCTTTGGGCTTGTCCCCAGTTACTAACTCTTCTCTTATATTGGCTTAGTCCCAAGTTATGCTCTGTTTCAGGTTTTTGAAGTTAAACAGCTAAGGATCCTTGATCCTTACCTTCTACTAAGGTTTGTCTTTTGGTTATCCTGATTATAAATGTTAAAGGGTTAGGATCCTAACTTGGATTCTCGAGTATGATCCTTGATCACTTTTATTTTATTCTTTATTTATATAAGTGACCCTTATCCTTTGACAACAGAACTAATGATCCTTAAGTTGTATAACTTTTCTGAATTTATCGACTATAGGATATTTGATCCTTGATCATATCCTAAAACTTTTAAACATGATTTACTAAACCTTTATTCTTTACTTAAAAATTAAGAGAAAGTGAATAACTAAAATAGAAAAATAAAGGATTCATAATGATAACAACACGGGAAATAGCCAAAAAGTTAAAGTTTTATTTATTCACAAAAGTTAAACCCTTAAAGGTTGTCAAAATTGCCAACCCAAGTTTCTACCAGCAATACGTGGCCCATCCACTTGGGTTGGCAAAGGGTGTCCATTGTTAATAGGTCTTTGAAGTGCAGGAAATATAAGATGGCAGGATAACAAGTGGTTTCATCCCCCAAACAGAGGATCCCTCCACCACCTATTATCCTACCTATTGTCTAAGGATCCATGATCCATAACCCTAAAAACTATTGTTCAAAGTACAACCCAACATTGTTTCAAAACATAATAACCAAAAAACTTTCAAATCCTAAATGGGCTCCGGTCGCGTCTAGAAATGTCCATCATCGCCCATTTCTGCAGCTCACACCTTGGCTGCATCACCACCTGCATCATCACCACCAGCTTGATCCTTCCCGCTGCCACTTGCCTCAATCGCCAAGACCTCTGTAGCCTCCTCCTCATCGTCTAGCTCAGCCAACTTCGCCTTCCAGCCCTCCTTGTCCCAAGTGGTCCTGTCGAAGTCAGGATCCTCAGCCTCCTGAGCCATTTACAGCTTGATCTTGTACATGGTGATGGCAGCAGAGACTTTGGCATCCTCCAGCAGATCATTCTTCTCGTGATCAGCATTTATCTGGGCCATGACCACATGCTTCTTCGCCAGATTGAGATCCTTTTCGAGGCGAGAAATAGTCTCATCCTTTGCCAGGAAGATCTTTTGGAACTCCAGATGCTTCTGATCAGCTTCCTCAACGTATGCATCAAAGAGCATTTCAACCTCGGCGAATTTCTGCAAAAAGACAAGGTAAAGTTCAGGACCCGTGATCCTCAAGTGGGCAGGATAATCAAGCAGAATCAGTGATCCTTACATCAGCAAACTATTCTTGGAACTGGTGGCGGATAAGAGGCAAGCCTTCAAGATTGTCAGCCTCAGAGGCCTTCCTCTTCTTTCCCCCTTTGGAGGTGACAGGCTTGGGAACTATGGCACTCGGGCTTGAGGCAGTTTTCTTTCTTCCGGAGTGAGGAGCCACAACGTTAAGATCACTGACACAGAAGCGGGTGGCAGACCTTGAAGATTTTCCAGCGCCTGTCAATCCAAAGTAACAGATAAGTATTCTTATTTCATTCTTATTTAAACATTTAGTTACATACAGACATGGATACTTACTTGACATTGTAACTGAGCCTGAGGATACTTCTTGAGAATCCTTGGTACTTGCTTGAAATGATCTTACTGCAGGATCAAGATTCCGGAAAGCGTTGATCCTCTCTTTGGTAGCAGGTGATGGAATGATATGAGAGACAGAGATAGCTGCAAAACAACAAAAAGAAAAGGGGTTAGTGATCCTCAGCAGAAACAGGGTTATCCTATGATCCTTCTATAAGGATCCTCTATCCTACCATGAGTGGCCCATTTTCTAGGGAGATCCTCCCCATCCGGGATAGAATCCCTCCTAACGAAGAAGAATCGTTTCTTCCACTTAGTGTCGTTTTTGGTGGTCTTCAGGATTGGGTGTTCTTCGCCGAGTTTGTGTTTGAATAGAAAGCGATGTGAACCATGGCTCACAAGGTTGTACAGTTCAGCAAGCTCAGACATTCCTAACTCTATATCCTCCTGCTCAATGATCCTTTCTAGGGTATACAAAACCCTCCACATCATTGGCATGACCTGGACATAGCATATGCCGGTAAGGGAAAAGAAAGACTGGGTAAAATCGGGAAAAGGGTAGGAGTGTCCTATCAGGAATGGGGTGACTGGAAAGGCAACCCAAGTTTCAGAAACGAAATCGCTCAAGATGGTAGGGTCAAAAGGTTTAAAAACAGTGTCCGCCGGAAAGCAATGGCGAATCCTGTCTATATCTGGATCAGTGAAGAAGCAACGTTCTTTCGGAGAATCTTTGATGATCCCTTGGCTCTTCAAAGGACTGTGTTTCTGATGATCCTTAGCAGGGGATGATCGTAACCTCATTGTGATTCAGAGATTAAGAGAAAGAAGGAACAGAGCAAGAATGTGAAAAGAAAAGGAGAAAGAGAAGTACCTGCTTGATCTTCGAATGAGGATTTAAAGGGTGTAACGCACGAATTTAAATGCTTCCTAACCCTTATCTCTAACTTGAATTTATAATGATGATGTCGCAGGGATGTCGCTTCAATGACGTAATGTTTGCAACGGATAGTTAGATCCTAACGGCTATATATCCGTTAGTTTGTAGCAGATGAGATCAAGAAAATATAACTCGCTAATTTACACTTTACTCCTTATATTTTGGGGGCAATTGTTAGGGGAGGATTTTCCAATCCTAAGGATCATGGATCCTCATGTGCTACCAGGATCATGGATCCTCAATTCTGTTTGAATTAAGGATCCTCAGTAGGCGTTGCAGGATCAGGATTCAGGATCCTTATTGTTATCCTTATACTAACAATTGTCTACCTTGTACGTAAGCTTGTTTTGCAGGAGCAAAGGCATGGACCAAGTCTCACCGAAATTCCTGGAGCATATTCCTTCAATATTCCGCACGTGCTTGGCCATTGTGAACGTTGTAGAGATCGTGGGGGGCTTGCACAAATTGCGGATAGTTAGTTAGTTTAGTTATTTCTAATTTAAAATGGGGATAACAAGCTTGAGTTAGACACTTAGCTAATTTTGGCATTCACACACTCTCGTAACAGCTCTCAATCAGCTCTCGAACACTACTTGGCGATCTCATACATTTTTTGCACATTGCACACTAGTGATCCTTGTAACAAGCTTGTTATCATCCCGAGTTGTAAACTTCTTTTGTTTAATCTTAGTTGGTGATCGGTAGTTTCCATCACCCGAGGTTTTTTATGCCGGAGATCAACTCTTGATCAAGGGCTTTTTCCTCGTATAAATCCTTGTGTCACTTGTTCATCATATTTCTGAGTTATCCTTAACATTGTTCATTGATTCAAGCATCATTCCTCACAACAAAGATTTGGTTACATTATCTTAGCCTGATTTTTTACCAAAACAATAATATATATAATATATTTGTATGAAATATATATATATATATATATATATATATATATATATATATAGAGTAGGGTTCGCACGGAAAGTGTGTTTTTCCTAGAAAGTCTAGGAAGCGATCTGGTCCATCAGATTGGTGTGTTTAAGGGTTGAGATTAAATCAATGGCAATCTTGTAATATTTAACTAGATTTAATAGATTGTTTTAAATGACTAGGGGCAAATTCGTCATAACAGTGTTTTAATTCAATAAAAAATAACCGTCAACATGTCACATCTCCTTATTACATGCGAATTTCCCTCTCTCTCACTTTCTCTCTCTAAACCCACAACGAAATCACTCAAAAATCATACCAAAAATACCTAAAATCATGGATGAAGATAAGAGATTTTCCAACTTCTATATACGTAAGATCAAACGGATATTGTGTTCTGTGTTTTAGAAAGCGATTAGGGTTCAATCGTGTTCTACATTGAAGTGTTTTATGTTTGCAGGGAAGATATTCAAAAAAAAGGAGGATTTGAACAAGATGGATGCGAGCAGAATTGAAGTCGCTGGAAGAGAAAACACAGTCGCCGGAATCAAAATTGTAGGCTCCAGAACCGTAGGTATGTGTTTAAAATAACAAATGTCTGTATGATTTCCGATTGTTGGGGATGACTGTTATTTATTAGTTGTGTTTGGTAATGTGTTTTATGGTCAGGTGATGTAGGTTTAATTTGTGTGTTTTATAATTTTTTGTTGTTAATGAGTTTTGGCCCCAAATGTGTTTTATGGGTTGGTTTTTAAAAAATATGTGTTTTAACCTCATTATGTTAGTCGGTTTTTCCTAATCAAATGTGTTTTATGGACATGTGTTAAACAAAAATGTCTTTTATGTGCACGTTTTAAACTGATGTGTTTTAATGTCAGGTTGTTAATGGGTTTTTTCTTAAACAAATGTCTTTTATGGGCAGTTGTTAAACTCTGTTTGTTAATGGGTTTTTCCCTAAAATGTGTTTTAAACATATGTGTTTTAAGGTCAGTTTGCCCAGGTTTTAAAGATGATTAAGTTGGGTTTGTGGATTGTATTTTACAAAACATAGATGTCCTACTGGGTGTTTCTCATAAATGTGTTTACCATTAACTGGCACATGTGTGTTTTACAATTATACTTGATTTTGTAAGTTTATAAAGGGAATGTGGGATTGGGGATTGAGTTTTATAAATCCTAAACAAGTGTTTTCCAGTCAAACGGAGAAAGAGTGAGAGGATAAAAGGAAAATGGCTTTCAAAGGTACCCGGAAACCCACCTGACAAACCAATTATACTGGATGAATCAGACACAGACGAAGCATCGCCTTTACTAGGTGCGGTTAGTTGTGGCAGTGAAGGGTGGGGGTAACTTATATGGCTATCTGTCTGATCAGTTGTGTTTTTTTGTTACTAACAGCACAACCTGTTAACAAAACTACAAAAACGGTAGACAACAAAGTAGACTGCGCACAAAAACCGCCTGCTGGCACCCTTCTGTCTGACATTGCACAACTGTTTCCGAACGTAATGGGTACAATTGACGATTTACAGTCGGAACCCAACGAAAATCGTGAAATGCCAATATGTAAGTTAGATGAACAAACGTGAAACCATATGATTGATGATGTAAAACACAATGCATAATACTAACAACTTGTATGGGCTTTAAATCAGCCGACGCAAGCAACAAGGGTATCGATACCGATAAGAAGAGGAAGGACAAAAAGGCTGGAATCGAACCGAAAGAAAAGAAATCGGCGGTTATACCAACAGTCAATAAGCGTAAAGAAGTAGCACACGGTAAATTGAAAAATATGAACTAAATTTCAGTTACTGAATAAACTGACTTGCTGATCGGCTTCGTGTGTTGGTGTTTTGTCAGGTTCCACAATAGAAGACTCTGATGATGATTTTGACAACCCACCTTGGAAAAAAACGAGGTCGGGTGCTAGCCCACAAGTTGTTGAAAAAACACAACGACCACCAGATGCTAGTTCAAGCAAAGACTCAAAAACACGCAAGAGGCCAACAACGGTCAAGAATTACATACCACTCTCAGATGGTAAACTAACTTTGCGATTGGCTCTTAAGCACATGGGGGAGTTGATGGAATCTTTGAACGAAAATCAACGGGGGGCAGTTAGAAACATAGGTTTCGGGTCAATACTTAGCTTTAGAATGGGTCCGATTCCCTCAACTCTGAGTTGGTGGTTGGTAAATAACTACGACACTAAAACACGGGTCTTGAATTGCGGTAGCCACCACATTCAAATAACAGAGGAATTGGTGCACGATGTGTTCGGCGTACCAAGAGGGAATGAAGAAATAAAGGAAGTAGAGAGAGCAAGGGCTGATTTCCACGAGGTTGTGGCAGAATGGAAAGGACAATTCGAAAACCCTCCTGCACGTTTGACGCCTGTTCAGTTCAAAACATACATGCAGGGCCAACAAGCGAGCGGGAGAATCTTTGTGTTGAACTTTTTGTTGTTCTACAACACACTGCTCGGAGAGACAACTACGAATTCATCAATTAATATGAAGTTTTTACCAGCCTTGCATCGAGGGAAGGATATCAGAAGTTTTAACTGGTGTGAGTACATGATCAGGTGTCTGGATCGAACGGTGGAAACATGGACGCCAAAGGAACCCTTTCTTGGACCAATGCCTTTGCTGTTGGTATGATCTAAATACATATATAATTTTCTAAATCAGACACTATGAGTGTGCTATAAAACACATATGTTTGCTGGTAAAACACATTAATATTGTTTCAATATATTAATGCAACAATAAAATCAAAACATGCATGTGAAAACCATTATGATGAAATCTGATCATCAAAAAACACAATGTGATGTAATGTGTAATAGGAAAAACCATCAACACACATTCGAAGTTTTGTTAAACAGCATTATAAGTGATAAAACACAATCTCATGTATATAAAACCCTAAAAACACATCTGACATCAGTTCTTCGTTTTTTACAGGCTGCGTTGATATGTGACCAAAAGGAATACAAAGAAGATGAGCCAAGAGCAACTCATCTCATCGAAGATATCACTGATGACGATATCGAGGCAGTCAGCATGAAGTTGGACTCGGTCAGATTTGATCAAATCTTAGTGGATGCATATGAGTTGCAACCGGAACAAAGGTATCCATTTGCAAAAAAGTCTGATGAAGAAGCTGAAGCAACAGATGTGAAATCAAAAAAGAAAGATGAAACCAAGACTGTAAAACACATTAGGAAATGTGATCCAGAAAAAAGAAAAAAGTCTGTTGTGAAGCGGGCCGGTAAAACGCATGGTAAACCTCCTGTCTCAGAGGTACCGAAAAAAAAAACAAATTGAAAAGGAGCGGGCGAAAACCGACGAGGTTGGGAAGAAGAAAACTGATGTTGAAGGTGGCACGGAAACTGCGCCTGTTGAAGGTGGCCCGGAAACTGCGCCTGTTGTCGAAGAAATTCCGATTAATGCGGGTTTCCATGCAGAGTTTGATCAACGCAGGTATGTAGATGTTGGCCCGGAAACAGAGCTTGTTGTTGATACATCCGATATAGAGAAATACTACAGAGAAACAGGCGAGTGGGGCCAAACACAACAAAGTCAGCCGGGGATTACCTCACCTATGGTATCTCAATATGGATCAACACCACAAGCGACACAAAGCGACGAGGTAATCTTATAATTTTCGAATTTATTCTACTAAACACAAACATAAGTGAAAACATTTACATTGAAATAAGAAATTACTTAAAAATAATTTTTTTGAGATGTGGCACATGCAACACCTTATAACACATTCAGAATACCAAAAAAACACATATATACATATGGTAAAACACATTGAAGATTGAGAAAATAGAACGCTGGACCTTTGATACACATTCTGATTGGTAAAACACAATTCTGATTGGTAAAACACAATCAGAATGGTAAAAATCATTTTCCTACTGGTAAAACACTCTCAGAATGGTAAAACACATTGAAAATTGGGAAAAATAGCACACTGAACCTTTAAAACACATTCTGATTGCTAAAACACAATGCTAATTGGTAAAACACATTAAGCATTGAACCCACCATACGCTGGACCTTTGATACACATTCTGATTGGTAAAAGACAATTCTGATTGGTAAAACACAATCAGAATGGTAAAAATCATTTTCCAACTGGTAAAACACTTTCAGAATGGTAAAACACATTGAAAATTGGGAAAAATAGCACACTGGACCTTTAAAACACATTCTGATTGCTAAAACACAATGCTAATTGGTAAAACACATTAAGCATTGAAA
Organism: Helianthus tuberosus; assembly: GCA_030545235.1. Classification (NCBI taxonomy): domain Eukaryota; kingdom Viridiplantae; phylum Streptophyta; class Magnoliopsida; order Asterales; family Asteraceae; genus Helianthus; species Helianthus tuberosus. The sequence goes on along the minus strand of JARYGA010055954.1, from coordinate 11,998 downwards.
TAAAAAGAAAAACAATAATGATTGGTAAAACACATTTTCAATCTGGTAAAAACACATTGCATTTTGGGAAAAAAGACTGATAATTTGTGGATGATCTAAATCAGGTACATGCGGGAATGTTGGAAGTGTTCTTGAATCAATTCGACGAGTGTGTTAAAAGGATAAACGACACTTTTACTGAAGGATTCCAATTGTACCCCGAAAGCGAGAAAATAAAAGAGATACACACATTGTGGACTGAGAAACTGAAACAGTTTGGATCGACATGTACGCCAACTGAACAACCACAAACTCCTACGGATAAAACACCAGAAAAAGAGGCAGATAAGGAGAATGTGGATATGTCACAGTTGTCCCAGTGGACACCTTCGTTGGTAGAAGAGATATGTAAGACGGTTGACAAGACAACCACCCCGATGACTCAGCTTACATTAGTGGAGCAGCCCGCACTCGCCGTCACACCGATCTCCTAAAAAACACAGGAGGAATATGAATATTCGATTAGACGTGGGCAGCTTATACACGAGTTGGACCTTGGAAAGCGGGATTTAAGACCGCAGAGACAAGCAGAGTTGACCGATGCTCTAAGGTCTCCATACGTGAAGCGGGCAGTAGAGATTAGGGCAAAGCTTGAAAACGCTGAGGTCTCGGTCAGCTCATACATGTTTTCAGCCTGGGGTTCAATGTGGTATGTTACAAAAATGCCATTTTTGTGACACTTGTTTGTACATTTTCACACAATATGATAACACATTGATTAAAATACATTTGTATACATTAGGGATGTTGTGTTTAGGACTAAGAGAGGAGTGCCGGTTATGAGATCTCCGCTCGAATCATTAATGTCGGGTATCGAAGTGCACGTATTGGTAATAAGCGCATGGGCGGATTTGTTGAATTATGAAGAAAAATTCAAGCAAAGGGGGAGCATTGCACGCATCTTCTGTTCAGTAAACATGTTGGTAAGGCTGATCATAATGAACTTGTAATAAAAGTGTACAACTTTTGTAATATTGTTTAACACAATGACTTTGAAATGCAGAATGAAGACGACTATATAAAAAATGCAAAAACCAGAGCAAAAATATTCGAAGATAACATGGAACCGGTTTTAATTTCTGCTGATGTGAAAAAGATACCTGACAAGTCTCTCGTCTTTGTACCAGTCTTACACGACGCACATTTCTATTGCGTGTGTTTTAATCTAAGGGACATGAAGGTAGAGGTTTTGGACAACAGCGCTAAGGATATCTCAATGTAAGCCAAATACAAAAAACGGCCGGACAAATTGGTACGCCCCTCTATATATAAACTACAAACGTCCTTTGTTACAACACAAATAACAAAAATTTTAAAATAGTTCATAAAGTTTTATAAAGTTTGATGTTGAAACACAGTTGATACTGAATGATGTTAACTTAAAACACACGTAATCAGATTTTTAAAGGTTGATGTTAAAACACAGTTGATACTTTAAAGCACAGAGTAATGTAGCAATACATAGTAACAAATAATATTAACTTAAATAATATTAACTTAAACACACTGCAACAGAATTTTAAATTATTTACCTTTGTTTATAATCCATTATGCATTTACCTTTGTTAAAACACAATGGATACTGCATGATACGTTATCAGCACTGTTAAAACACAATTGATACTTTAAAACACAGTGTAATGTGGCAATGCATAATAACAAATAATATTAACTTAAAACACACTTCGTCAGAATGTTAAAGTTTGATGTTAGAGCAGAATTGATACTGAATGATGGTATATTGAACTTAAAACACACTGCCTCATAATTTTAATTTATTTACCTTTGTTAATAACGGTGGTGCATTTACATGAATTTAGTTTAAAACAAAATCTGATTAAAATGTTTATCATGCAGCGTGATGCTTTATCAGTGTACTTGGAAAAAAATGGGCATCCAGCGGGCGGGTTGATCGGTAAAGTTGAGCCGGTACGATTGGAGATGCCATGGCGTACAAAAAATAATGTAATCGATTGTGGCGTTTTCGTGATGCGCCATATGGAAACCTACAAGGGCGTAGCTGGAAAAGGTTGGGAATGCGGGTTCTCGAACGAGTGCACTGATGCGGGAGAGATTTCATACAAGCAGCGCTAAGAAATTGATGATCTCAGGCAAAAATACATTACGAAGATGATCCTAAGTGAAGCAAACGAGTACAAAGGTTTTGTTAAATCTGAGGTTGCTAAATATAACAAGTTGTCGGCCGATGAAAAAAAGAGGCTAGGAGCAAAAGCCTACGACGCAATCATTGAAAGATTGGATAATTAGCTTGAAATGGGATGTTTTCGTAAAACACTTTTCTTGCCGGTGGTTTGTTTGAAGTAATGTGGGAAGTTCTACAAAAAACAGTTTTAACATTTTGTTCAGAATGTTCAGATCTTTTGGTTTTTATAAGTTAGAACTTGTTTAGTGTTTACAGTTACTTTTTTTTTTTTTTGTGTTTGGTGTCTATAAAAATTACAAGTATAACAGTTTGAACCCCCTTAACAATGTGAATTTATATCGAAAATGTTAATTGGTTTCGATCTACATAAGACATACAGATTGTATTAATGTATTACCTCTTCAAACACAGCCTATATAGATTATGAAAATACTGTGATCTGGAAACCAGTCTATAATATGGGAAAAACCTGCATGCCAAAACACATCAGGAAAAAACAAAATTAATAACTGATAAAACACATTACATAAAACATTCTGATGGTTTCTCAGGAAATTAAAACACATTGTAATACTTTAAATAAAGTTGAAATACTGTGATCTGGATACCAGCCTATCAATTTCATCAACTTTCTATAGTTTAAAACAAAGTTAAAACACTTTTGGTACAACTTAAACTGTATAACAAAACCACGAACAAATCAAGCATCATATAAACACAGGAGGATATTTAAAAAACAAAGTTAACCCTAAAACACAAAGCAACAAAAACATAAAATGTCGAATCCAACAAGTCTTAAAATGAAGAAAAACAAATCCAAAACAAACACACGAGAAAAATAAAACATAAATTTGAATAGTTCAGCAACAGACTTTAAATTTTGATAAAAAGGATCCTACTCTGCCGCGTCTTCATCATCCATATCTGCATCGTTTCCAGATGTGTAAAACACATCATCAGCATCGTTTGATCCAGGAGCATCACCTTCACCCACTGTAGCAGCGTCTCCTTCAACAATTGTATCTACATTACCTTCAGCATTCCGCGAAGCACCTGCCTCAGACGCAGCCACGGTGTATTTCCAGCACGTTACTCTGTTATGACCATATTTTTTACATAACGAACATTGACGACGTTTACTTCCAGACTGACTTATGGCTCGCTCCTTTTGAGATTTAAGGCGTTTATGAGAACCACAACCCTTGAACCTGGTACCAACTGGAACACGGATAGTGGCCGTGCTCTCAAGAGCAACTCCCAGTAGTTCAGCAAATCGATTACGTCGTGTCTTTGGAGGTGCATTTATTTGAGCTTCATCAGCGACTGACATAAACTGCTTGATATGATCCCGAAAAGCAGACAACTGATCAAATTTTGAAATCAACTTGTTCACGACATACTCAGTTGCGTGACTAATCTCACGAACACAACGGTTAACCTCCTCACTATGATCTGGATCTCCACCATCCGTAAGAATGGACCCGGGGGAACTATTTGGAACAGCTTCACGCGTCCAACGCCTCAATATATATTGTTTCAGAAACTCCCTTACATCAAGAATCCGTAACACACAAAAAATGTGACTGCACAACAATCCAAACTGCTCAAACCTGTTGCAGTTACACTTAACAGTAACATCCTCCTCACGTATCATAACCTATAACATTTAGTATCCATAAAACACAGTTCATATAAAAGATGGTTATTTAAAAAAAATAAAAATAATGTATACATTAAGTAAAACAAAATATCACCTCGAAGAACGAAGAACATGGCTGATCGAGATCCTTTATAAAAAACTTAATGAAATCACCGATGTGATCTAATCTGACACTGGTACAACGATGAATAGCATGTTGAATCTCGAGTTGAACATCAAAAAATATAGTTCTGGTATATATCTGAGCTGCTTGCTTCTCGAGAACAAAATCACTCCACTCTCCAGGGTTGGTGTATCGAGTGTCATGATCGTTTTTTCGATGCTCGTGTCTTTGCGCTTCAACAGCTGTGTCGAAGTGGCTAAGAAATTCAACCAACGTGCACTTTGGATTGCTAATCTTGCCGAAAAAATGATTCTCGCTTTCGGACCTAGATGATGTCCGCATAAGACCAGACATTTCTTCTTCACGATAGTAAGCTGGAATCCATGATTCACGTAGCCCGTATATGTACGTCAGCCATTCATGGTCGGTTAAACCGAAATCATTTAAAATAGCTGCCCATTCAGTCTCAAACGCTTCGGGCAATAAAGAATCAGTCCAAACAACTGCAGACAATCTTTTCCTGAAATCTGTATTTGAACACAGGGCAGCCCCGACCTAGAGGAACATTATACGCATGTATGTTATAAAACAAAATTTAAAACACAGTAAAAAATACACATGTAAAAAAAAGAAAAACCTGTCATATAATAAACAGACCTTTGTAGTGAGTTTATCCATGATGTGCCACATACATAATCGATGCCTAGACTCAGGCCAAACATCCGCTATAGCCCTTTTCATCGCAGGGTCTTGGTCAGTAACGATTACGGGAGGCGCGTACCCATATGCGTTCTTGATCGCCTTAAGCAACCAGCTATACGTCTCTGCCGTTTCAGAACCGAGAATTGCAGCACCAAGTGTGACGTTCCTATTGTGATTATCAATCCCAGTGAAAGGGACAAACATCATGTTATACCTGCAAAACAAACAAATCAGCGGTGACAAATACATAATGCTGTATTTATAACACAGTAGGTTTTAAAACACAATGAATATATAAAAACTGAATCTCGTCGTTACTTGTTACGCTTGTACGTGGCATCAAACGATATAACGTCTCCAAACATATAATAATTCCTTTTCATATCCTCGTCGGCCCAAAAAATGCACTTCAACACACCTTCGTCTGTCGTTTCATATTCACACGAGAAGTTCGGTAAAAACTCCTTTTTCCTCATCAGTCGCTTCACAAACATTTCAGCATCAAACTCTCCGATAAAAATATTTAATTCTTTCTTGAAATTTTTAAAATCGACTTTCGTCGCACCGACTTTGTCGAACCCACCATACACTTCCTTCATAATGTTAAATGCACGAACAGGACCAATGTTGAGATGTGACATCTTGTTTATCATCTCTTCGTGTGCACGATTAATACCTCTGTTTTCCTTGAGAAGATGTAAATCTTCTTCGTGCACAAAATCATGGTTTTGCGCCTCTGTAAAATGATACAGCAAATACTTCTTGGCATCGGTAAGCTTTATTCTGATCGCAGCTTGGCATCCGGTCCTTTTGGAGGGGACCCTACGTACCCACCTATCAGACGGCTGTTCGACTAAAGTATTGACCGGTCGAAAATCTTTTTGACCCTCCTTTGAACAATAAAAATACTTGTTTATAACAATACCACGGTTCTCGTGCTGTGTGCCCTTCCTTACCGTCCACCCTCCAGCTTCTGCGTAAGTTTTGTAAAAGTTATAAGCATCATCAACAGAGTCAAATAACATGCCCTCTGCTGGCGTCAACGAAGAGGGTGAATCTGGAATATATCTCTTTGTTCCAGAATTTGGAGAGACTTGTTCAATACCTCGTAATTGGTAAGTGGGTGCATCTACAACACATGACAAAAAATTAGCCTATAACACATTTGTAAAACCCAATGTAAAAAACATATGATGCAATTAGTAACCATGGAAAAAAACAAAATAATGCAATTTAAAACACACCATTCAATTAAAAAAAAACGGGCACCACAACCTCAATATCTGTTAAAACACATAACTGATAAAACACATTACTATTAAAACACATCATTTAAGAAGAAACTATAAACAACGTTGACTACAACCTCAATATCTGTTAAAAACACATATCTGATAAAACACATCACAGTTAAAACACAACATTAATTGAGGATTAATAAAAAAATTATTTACTTCAACCACAATAACTGTAAAACACATTACTATTTAAAAACACCATTCAATGAGATTATAAAAAAATTGACTTCAAGCTCAAGATCTGTTAAAAAACATAAATGGTAAAACACATAATTATTAAAACACATCATTCAATCATAAACTATAAACAACGTTAACTACAACCTCAATAACTGTTAAAAACACATAACTGGTAAAACACATTACTGTTAAAACACAACATTCATGGTGGAACAATAAAAAATATTGACTTCAACCTCAATAACTGTTAAAACACATTACTATTTAAACACAACATTCAATGAGATTATAAAAAAATATGGAGTTCAACCTCAATATCTGTTAAAACACATAACTAGTAAAACACACTACCGTTAAACACAAAAAAAGTTGAACCTGTATGACAGTTAAAACACAACACCAATAACAAATATGATGGTTTGGCACATAAATTAAAAATATGGATTTTAAAACAAACAATGAAATATCTTAATAAAAAAAAATTAATCTTCATATTACAAAACATCAGTCACCTTATACAGTAAACTAAACACTAAAACCTCAACCTCTGTGGCTGTTAAAACACAGCATCAAGAACAAACTGACGATTTGCAGAAAAATTATAACAAACAGTGCAAAAAACTACAAAAGTAACTTTAATTACCATCTCCACCATCAACAATTGTGTTCGATGCCATGGTTTATCACACTGAAAAAATATTGAATATGGACGATGCTGGTGAAGAAAAGAATGATCAAAATTATAATATATAGATATGTGATATGTGTTCGTGAGATTTGGAAGAGATTTGGATTAAAAAAAAACTATAATCCCGAAAATCATGCATGTAATCGGTTACACATATGATCCTGCGAATATAAGTTATTTGAGATAATTACCAAAAATAAAATTAATATATGAAATTACATGTTTGCCCTTCTAGTTAAAATACAACAATGACAAATGTCCAATTACTATTGCTTCCTAGACTTTCTAGGAAACATGGACTTTCCACCCAACTCCTACTCTATATATATATATATGAATGTGTAATAATAATAATATATGTTGTAGTATAGATCACTTCGTGGTTAGCGATGCATAGTAGTATTGTAATTTTAATTCCAGTCTTAGTGTGTATTTGACGCATACTATAATAGAAAAGAGTAAGTCGCAATGCTCGACGCTTTTGATCAATATGTGTGTTGTGTGGTTGTTGCCTAAATTATAATTGGTGATATTAATAATTGGCAAATGTTTAAAATTCAAATGGACGACGAAGTAAACCAGGAAAACCAGAATCATGATCACCAGAGTAACATTAACCCGGATAATGAAAACCCGAACAACAACAATAATGGAAACCAAGAGGATAACAGTGCCATGCAACATATAGTGGCACAAAGGATAATAGATGCGATGCCATATATTATCAAAACGGTTAAGGAAGCAGAAAATAAAAGTAAACATGATAGTAAACGACCCTCTGAACCTGAACACAGCGTAAACAATGGACCTGTACTTAAAATGCCCATTCCTAAAAGAAGAAGAACCGTGTCTTACGGTTGTTCTTATAAAGAATTTTGGTCTTGTAAACCAATGGAATTCTCGGGCAATGAAGGGGCCGTTGCATCTCTACGCTGGATAGAAAAGACTGAGGCAGTCTTAAGAATAAGTAAATGTGCTGAAGAGGATAAGATAATGTTTGCTTCCAATCTGTTTAAGAATTCAGCACTAGAATGGTGGAACACTATCCTCCAGTCTAGGGGAAGTGATAGAACTTACAATATGGAATGGGAGGAGTTTAAAAACATGGTAGAAAGGAAATTCTACCCTCCCAATGAAAAAGAACAGATAGCAAACAAATTCATAAATCTTAGGATGACCGGAGTAGATAGTAAGGGTTATACTACATTATTCTTTGAATATGCTCGAATAGTACCAACCTTTGCATCACATGAACCAGTTTTAATCTCCCGTTACATCTGGGGATTAATTGGGGGAGATTAGGCATGTAGTCAAGGCAGCTAGACCTCAAACCATAGAAGAAGTTGTAGAACTAGCAAACACCTTGACAGATGAGTTAGTCCGTACACGAGAAGAGGATCAAAGGAGGAACCTAACCCAGAAGCTTACTCAAGAATTCCGTTCTGGAAATTCTAACCGTGGGAGAAATGTAGGTTCTACCTCTGCACCCTACTGTAAGTATTTCAAAAGGAAGCATTCTGGAAGATGCTCCATATATTGTAACTTTTGCAAAATATCGGGACACAAAGAGGAAGATTGCAGGAAAAAGCCTAACAACAGGATATGCTACAACTGCTGAGAACAAGGTCATATCAAACCTAACTGTCCAAAGCTAGCTCCAGCTACGAACACCAAGAATACTAAAAATGCTAGAGCATTTGTTCTGACGGCAGAAGAAGCAAAGATGATCCCGGATGTGATCGCCGGTACGTTTTTAGTTAATGATGTTTTTACTAAAGTATTATTTGACTCTGGTGCGAACCAAAGTTTTATTAATACTTCATTTTACAAACTTCTTAATCAATCATTAACTAAACTCCCACAATAATGTCTAGTAGAAACAGCAAATGGGGAAACCATTAAGATTTCTGAAATCTTGCAGGGAGCAAGAATAGAAATTTTAAATCAGAAATTTATTGCAAATCTTTACCCAATGAATTTGGCAGGATTTGATGTTGTGTTAGGAATGGATTGGTTAATAGCCAATAAAGCCAGTATTTTATGTGATCAAAAGTCAATTCAGGTAAATTCACCAAGGGGTGAAAAGATCACAATTAAAGGAAATAAGTTCTCTAAATCCACAAAGTTCATCTCTGTGATGAAAACAGCAAGCTATATAAGGAAAGGATTATTAGTGTATTTGATTTCTATAATCACTAACACTAAAGGGAAAGAATTAAAGGATATTCCAGTAGTATCCCAGTTTTCAGATGTATTTCCAGAAGAGCTACCAGGGAAACCTCCAGACAGCGAAGTTGAATTCAGAATCCATTTGATACCAGGAACTGCACCAATTGCCAAGGCACCTTACCGTTTGGCACCCGCAGAAATGCAGGAACTGAAGAAACATTTGGATGAATTATTGGAAAAAGGATTCATACAACCAAGCTCATCACCATGGGGAGCACCGATTTTATTCATTAAGAAAAAGGACGGATCAATGCGTATGTGCATTGACTACCGTGAATTGAACAAAGTCGTGATTAAGAATCGGTATCCATTACCAAGAATCGATGATCAGTTCGATCAATTGCAAGGAGCACGATTTTTATCTAAAATCGATTTAAGGTCAGGATATCATCAATTAAAGGTACAGGAAGAGGACATTCCTAAGACCGCTTTCAGAACAAGGTATGGTCATTATGAATTTACTGTCATGCCATTTGGTTTAACCAATGCCCCAACTGCATTCATGGACATGATGAACCGAATATGTAAGCCATATTTGGATAAATTCATAATTGTCTTTATAGATGATATTCTTATTTATTCCAAGAGCAAAGAGGAACATGCAGCTCATCTGCACGCACTTCTAAGTTTAATGAGAAAAGAAAAGCTTTATGCTAAATTTTCGAAGTGTGAGTTTTGGTTAGAACATGTACAATTTCTTGGACATCTAGTTAATCATAAAGGAATTCATGTAGATCCCACCAAGATCGAGGCAATAACCAAGTGGAAAACCCCTGAGTCACCAACCGAAGTTAGAAGTTTCTTAGGATTGGCCGGTTATTATAGAAGATTTATTCGAGATTTTTCTAGAATAGCCATTCCCTTAACTAAGTTAACCTGTAAATCCGTTAAGTTTGAATGGGGACCAAAACAAGAAGAAGCCTTTAGAATTCTTAAGCAAAGATTAACCCATGCACCCATACTAGCGTTACCAGAAGGAACTGAAGATTTTGTAATCTATTGTGACGCTTCCAAGTTAGGTTATGGATGTGTATTAATGCAACGTCAAAAGGTTATAGCTTACGCCTCTAGACAACTTAAGAATCATGAAGAGAATTATTCAACCCATGATCTAGAATTAGGAGCTATAATTTTTGCCCTTAAAATTTGGAGACATTACCTATACGGTAGTAAGTTTACCATATTCACCGACCATAAGAGTTTAAGGTATGTTTTTGGGCAAAAGGAGTTGAATATGAGACAAAGACGCTGGATGGAAATTCTTAGTGATTATGATTGCAGTATCCAGTATCATGCAGGAAAATCAAATGTAGTAGCTGATGCTTTAAGTCGAAAGTATCATGAAAAGCCAAAAAGAGTACGTTCTCTTAAGTTAAATCTGCAAGTAGATTTAAATGATCAGATTAGAAATGCACAAGAATCAGTAATCAAAGATGATACTGAGAAACTGAAAGGAATGATTAAGGAATTAGAACAAGGAACAAATGGAATTTGGAGATTCCATAAGAAAAGGATGTGGATACCTAAGTTAGGAAACCTACGTCACCGTATATTAGAAGAAGCCCATAAGTCTAAGTATACGATGCATCCTGGAAGTGATAAGATGTATCAGGACTTAAGGAAGAATTTATGGTGGATAGGAATGAAAAAGGATATAGCAGCATATGTTGCAAAGTGTCTAACCTGTTCACAAGTCAAAGCTGAACATCAGAAACCCTCAGGTTTATTGCAACAGTTAGAAATGCCTGTATGGAAATGGGAATTGATAACAATGGATTTTGTTACTAAATTACCCAAAACAAGAAAATGTAATGATACAATCTGGGTGATTGTAGACAGACTAACCAAGTCAGCTCATTTCCTACCAATGAAGGAAACTTTCAGTATGGAACAACTAGCTAAATTATATGTAAATGAAATAGTTTCATTACATGGAATTCCTTTATCAATTGTTTCTGACAGAGATAGTCGTTTTACCTCTCATTTTTTGATAAGTTTCCAAAAAGCCATGGGAACCAAGTTGAATCTAAGCACATACACATTGATCCATCCTTTTTCTTAACGAATCGGTGCTCCCCATGGTGATGAGCTTGGTTGTATGAATCCTTTTTCCAATAATTCATCCAACTGTTTCTTCAGTTCCTGCATTTCTGCGGGTGCCAAACGGTAAGGTGCCTTGGCAATTGGTGCAGTTCCTGGTATCAAATGGATTCTGAATTCAACTTCCCTGTCTGGAGGTTGCCCTGGTAGCTCTTCTGGAAATACATCTTAAAACTGGGATACTACTGGAATATCCTTTAATTCTTTCCCTTTAGTATTAGTGATTATAGAAATCAAATACACTAATGATCTAAGCAGTTAAAGCGGTAAAATAGCGGATAGCGGTCAAGGTCCGCTATACAATATATAGGTTATAGCGGTGGTATAGCGGTAATTTTTATACCATGCATAATTTATATACTTTTATATATATATATATATATATATATGTCTTGAAAAATATTAATAGTAATATCAAAATTCATAGTTTTATCATTCCAAATATTAGTGGTAATGTCTCCACTTCAAAACATAAAAACATAAAGTGTCGATGTTCGAAACACGATCTAGTCATAAGCAATGAAATCTTCCTCCGAGTCTACATCAACCAAGGAATCCAATCGTTCATCAAGATCTTCCACTTCAACTGAATTAACTCTAACATCATCATCATCATCTCTATAACGCTCTCTTTTGCTCCTAGTACTTGGCCCAACGTCTTCGTTTCCTCCCATTGCCTCTCGCGCAACCGACCATAGAAGACCATCACTACCATCAACAAAATCTCGATGCTCAATTTCCGTTGGTATAACCCAATCATCATTTTCATCTACGTCTCTTAACAAAATAGGATCCAAAGATTTGTTGGTTTTTAGTGAGTTGAAGCGCCTTTGTA
>JARYGA010055953.1:0-23405 GCA_030545235.1 Helianthus tuberosus | reverse complement strand
AGATGTAGGCTCAGCACTAAATGTTGTCTGAATTTTTGGACTTGGGATAGATGTTGCTGATGAACTTCCTTTGTAGTACAATTGAACATCTTGTTGTACATTAGAAGATTTCATTTTTCTAATCTTTTTAAGTTCAAGCTCATGCGATTCAATTTTCTCGATGAACGTGCTTAGATTGAAACCAACATATTCCAAGTTATTTTTCAAAACCAACAAATATGTGCCCCACTCATCATACGGTAAAGCATCTGCCAGCTTGTCAACCCATTCTTCATCTGTTTTCTCAATGTTCAAGCGCTTCATTTCAACAACCAAATGACAATATCTCTCGATCAACTCTTTTGTTGACTCACCCTTGATACCCGTAAAAATATCAAATTCCTTTTTCAACAATGCCGTTTTGCTCTTTATTTTCTTTGATTGCTTGCTGCAAGATACTCATCATTTTCTTTTCAGCTTTAAAGCTTTCCTGTTCAAGCGGAGTTAACTGATTAAGTGTTTTCTCAATACCCGCTCCATTTGTCGGAGGTACATACTTCGATTCAATTTTCATCCAACACTCAAAATGATTTGCTTGTACCCAGGTTTTAAACCTCTCTGACCACCCTGAATATTCGTCAATGTTCATTAATTTTGGTGGCTTTTGCATTGTACCAAGCTCATTTTCCATTTTTACGTTCTGCACAATACTTGCTGGAGTTTGAGATGTTGTCATTCACCCTCCGGAAAACATGTTATAAAATTCTTGGTTATCCATTTTAAACTATGAAAACAGTTTCGAAAAATTTTCTAAGTTTTTGAAAAATTCACTTTTCAAGCAAAATGACTTCCACACGGAATGGATTTTCAAACGGAATGAACTCTCAAACGAAATGGACTGTTTCAAACGGAATGAGTTCAAACGATATGAACTTTCAAGCGAAATAACAATTTCAAACGAAATGGAATACCATTTCGTGCGAAATGAGTAAACAAGGTTCCTTTTCGTGCGAAATGGTCAAACAATATGGATTTTCAAGCGAAATGATAAAACTTCACACGAAATGGTTCATTTCGTACAGAATGGACACAATTTTCATACGAATTAAGGTCTGTAACTTTGAAGGATTGATTAAAATGGTGTTTTACACGTTATATCCAAATCTCAGTCCATTTTGTCTGTGGAATCGTTCAAAAATCCAAGAATGAGTAGAAGTAGAGAGTTCTAAACCATTCAAAGCCCTGATTCAGCCGATTTCACTCATCCTGAGCTCTGATACCACTTGTAGGATCGATATTCGACCTAAATGAGTCGGTCTGAGTCAAATCTAAGTCACTAGAGAGGCGGAAACAATCTAGTAACTGAGAATCGGTGTTAGAATGTGAGTAGAAGCAGAGAAATACACTTTAAACTGGTTTTCCATTGATATTAGACGTTAATACACGGAGAAAATTTGACAGCACTTCGTTTCAGCTTTCTCCAATTCGTACCAAATGAAAACCCAACACTCCTATTTATAGGAGATCCATTCCGCACGAAATGACAAGTTCCATTTCGCATGAAATGGCAAACTCCATTTCATGCGAAATGACCTTACAAAGTCCATTTCGTGCGAAATGGCTTACAACACAAAATAACTTTACATTTTACACTTTAATACCCAATAACATGCTATTGACACGACCTAGACTGTTGACGTAGGCGATAGACATTGTGTACCAACAGGCTCGTAAAAAACATTTTTTTTGTAAAAAAATCTTGACAAAAATTGTTTCTTGTAAAAAAAATCAGATTTTAAAATGTTTTTTAATTAAAAAAATCCAATTTTAATAAAAAAAACAATTAATTTAATAAGAGAAAAAAAGGTAATAAAAAACAATATATACAATAAGACAAAACACGCAAATTTACTAAATTACCATTTTGACATTAAAATATTAAAAACATAATAAGACACAAAGAATTTAATATTGTTTTTATAACTTTTAATCTCATCCATTCATCTCTAAAGATCAATGGTTGGAAAGTGGTTCTTGTGGTTCTCTTAACTGGGGGTGGTTTTCATTTTAGCGGCCTCATATATATATATATATATATATATATATATATATATAGTTAGGTTAACGTACAAGAGCCCTTATCCTACATTACGTACGCGATCATCTCAGCCGTCAGATCTTCATCCCACATTGAAATCGCATGTTGGTTTTTTCTAACAATTTCGCATGTTGGTTTTTTAACATACGATTTCATCAAAATTATCACATGCGAAATTGTTACAAAAATCAACATGCGATTTCATCAAAATTATCACATGCGATCTCATCCATGCTATTTTATTACATGCGATTTCATATCGCGTACGTAGCGTACGTTAAGCCTTTTTGTACAATACATTTTTTCTATATATATATAAGGTAGGGTTCATGAGTAAACAATGATATATTTGTCAATAAAATGAACTTATCCTGACCATTGATTTTGTAGATCTAGATTTTTTCTTTAGTGGCAAGATTGTAATTATCTTTTGTAACTTACATGTATTTTAATAGACACAAGGGTATAATTGTATTTTTCTCTCTTCATTTAATTAATTGATTTTTTTCTCTCTCCTGATTTCTCTTTCCAATTAAAAGAATATTTAATTACATTCTCTATATTTTTTTTTCTTTCACAAATTACCTAACTTAATATTTGATAATTTAAAAAAAAATACAAACATTATCAAATATTGTTCCATCTAGAATAAGATTAAAAATATTTAATTACATTCTCTATACATATATGTATTAGATCAATGTTTGATGAAAAGATACATAGTGGAAACAACATGTAATAATACATAAGTGTATAAGTCTGGTATAATCGACCTGTATACACTATGTACTTGAATAATACACAGGTGTATATGTCGTGTAAATACTGACCTGTATACACATAGGTACTTGAATAATACACAGATGTATAAATCTGGTTTATACCGACATGTGGGAATAAGATATAATAATACACAAGTGTATATAAGTCTTGTATATACTGACTTGTATAAACATATGTTAAAAACATAATATAATTAGGTTTAATATGTAATTTAAAAAAGAACATAAGAGTATTTAAAAAAACATTAGCCCTTCAATCTCTTATAATTAAAATAATAAAGAAATAATTAAAAATGAGATAAAGAGAGAGAGAGAGAGTTAAGAGATGAGAAAATTAAGGGATTTTAATTAAATATACTTGGCTAATGTCAATCTTACCCTTTTAATCTAAAAAATGATCAAGGGCCAAGATTAGTTCACTTAGATCACTCTCAAGAAGTTGTTCACAAATGAACCTAATCCTATATATATATATATATATATATATATATATATATATATATATATTAACTATAGTTAAGTTCTAATGTTTTTTTTGCCAACCAAACTGGGAAAGGCTAATGAATATAACTCTATTCTTCTCCGCCTTGAAGGCCTTGAGATTGCGAAGGAGTTTATGCCACAACTTCTTAGAGGGAGTAGATATAGAATGGAACTTCCAGAAAATTGGTGCACTGACTTTTCTGGATTTTTAGTTTGTGTTTGTCACACCCCCAAAATCCACAAGCGGAGTATTACCGCGAGGCGTGTGACTGACCAAGATCATACCACCAATCATACCGAACATTAAGTAAAGTAAAGTAAAGTAAAGTAAAGTAAAGTAAAGTAAAGTAAAACCAAATCGAACAAAACGTTTAGTGTTCACAAAACCAAAATCCAAAACCAAATTTAAGAGTTAGCGGAAGCATAAAGTCTAAAATCCATTAATAGTTTAAAAGCATAAAGTTTAAATGTTAGGAATCCAACAGTTGATTCCTAGCCACAACGTCCACTCCTCGTGCAAGCTCCATTGATGTACCTAACGACCTGCAAAGCATGCAGTAGCGTGTCAACAAAAAGTTGGCGAGTTCACAGTTGGTAGTTCGTTTTAATGTTGTTCCAAAAACCATAAGTTGTTAAGTTTCTTGTTCTTTATAAAAACATGCCATGGGGAGCTACCCCACTGTTTTAAACCACTAGACCCGTTACCATATCGACTACTGACTGAAGTTATGTTGAGTGCCCCAAGTCAATGTCTATCATCATTGACTAAGTGCCCAAGTATATTAGTCCACGCCCGGCCTCTGCGGCACAGTGTGAGGCTTGTCAAACCTAATAGCGCTATTTAACTAATGACCCGTTCGCTATTGGCCCGACGATTAAGTCGATACAAAATATGGGGGACTTAAAGATAGAGTTGTTGTCTAGCAAGCTTAAGACATGTATTATAATGGTTGTCGCCCTTCCCAAGGAGGGCGGAGGTACGTATTCTACCCAAGGAGATTACGTAGGTTGTATCCCACCTAAGGGGGATAGTTGTTGTTGTTTAACCCATTCCCAAACCACCGGGAATCCCATGCTTTGATGAAAAGTGTGAACTCACATTCGATTGCTCAGTTGGTCTCTTAAAATGGTTAGGAGTCAAGGTAGGTCAATCACGCCCTATTACAATTACCACTTAGTTTATTAATGTGTGCAAGTAAGGCACACAACTCCTACTCGTATCTAACACGTACCTTGCACTCACTTTGACAATTTACGCACATATACATATTCCACATATAATTACCCGTGATCAAGCATACAATATTTCACATAATACTTTCGTTGACAGTAAACAAATTGGATCATTATCAGATAGCATAAACAACACTCAGATACGCAAATAACAACTTATAATGTTTCCGCTATTACGTCCAGAACTGGGCTGTTTTTTGGGTATTTTTATAAAATAGTTATCCTATTCCAAAAATTCTAAATATTTTACAGAATGTTCCAAGTGGTCCACGTCACCTTGTGTAAAAATCTTGGGACCTAATTCATTACCGATTATTTAATAAAAATCATTTACTGGGCTGCAGTCAGATTCGTCACTTTCTGACTCTAGTCGACGAAACAATTTATTTAAAAATCATCGTCTGTCCGAATGGCGAAATTCCAGTGGGAGATTTACGACAACATCCGTGCCCAGCTACTTTATGAAAATCACAGCCTAAGTCCATCCAGACTACAAGTTATAACGAAAAGTGTAACACGTATTTTCTGCAGAAAAAAACGCAGCTTTTGCTGCTTTGTAAAACGGCTCTTTAAAAATAGCAAACGACTTCAGAAAAAAGTGATTCCAGCGCCATTTGAAGAGTTTTTCGAAAACGTATGATTTAGACTTCAAAAAATCAATTTTTGATCTATAACGATCCGTTTACAGCCAACTGAAGTTGGCTGTTTTCGCTAATCAGCAATCTGCTTTCCATTTAAACGATACCAAAAGCATTTAAATCTTCACGATACTTCCTAATATCAACTAACAGCAGATTACCCCGTAAATTATCACCTAACCATATCAAGAACCACACAACCCTAGATATAAAACATCATGATTGTTGCAAAACGCAGCCGATGCTCGTGTATTCATGCATATAATCGATTTTCTCAACAGTAATACGAAACTAATCATGCGTCAGCAAATACCTATCATAACAACTCATGATCACAGCCATGTCTACACAAAAACACACCATGAACCGCAATCTTGATCAAGAACACTAACCTTGGAGCAAAGAGGAGGACTAACGATGAAGAGAGAGGCGAATGGGATGTTGATTTGCGAACAGAGAGGGGGGGGGGGGGTCTCCTGCCGTCGCGCACACCAAAGAGGTAGGGTTTCTTGTTATCTTTTTTTTTCTCTTCATGCAATGTATGTATATTAAATTAGAGGGGTGTTTGGGCGACTTGGGCTATCGGGCCGCAAGGGACAAGGGGTGCTGGTTGGGCCAGTTTGTTGCGCAAAAGGGGAAAGGGTGGGTTTGGGTTGGTTCGCTATTTGGGCCGAAGGGGGTTGGGTTCGGTTTGGGTTTTTAAAGTAGCACTTTCGCAGGTTTCACAAAATAACTAATCAACATGTTTCGTGTCGCAATTTAACGTACTACAACGTTTCGTTTCACCAAATAACGATATCACAATATTTCAGTTTCGGGTTCCGGTTTCACGTAGTTCACATTACACATTATCAAGCTCACATCTACTCAAATATAATCAAACGCCATGCTCAATTCATATAACGCACACGTAGTTACAATGCAAGATAATCATATAAGGAACTAGTACATAGAAAAAGACTCCGCAAACTACGAGTTGTCACAGTGTTGTTTGCTATTCTAACTTTTACTATATTTCTACACGTTTATGTATGAAGCACCTGATGAGTGATATGGATAAGAAAGAGGATGTGGTTTGGGATGAGAGTGATGATAATAGAGTTACATTGGTTTCGTATGTTTCATTTGCTTCGTTGAGACACACTACATGGTGGGATGATACATACAAAGTTGTTTTTTTTTTCCATTGACATCCCAGTTGCAATTGATATAATGTGGAGTGGGTTTGGAGTTCAGCTGGTTGCGAGGAACAGTGGAAGTGAAAGCGGTCTCACAGAAACATCAACAACACAAGAATCTGAATTTTCTTCACATACACCTAAATTGGATATTGCACATGACTCGCAAAATGCTTTAAAGTTTTGGTTCAGCTCTATGTAACATTAACAATTATGTGTAAAATTTACAAAGTGAATAAAAATATTTGGCTACACACTTTACCAAGAAGTATTTTTCGGTCATTGGTTCACAAACAAAGTTCTCTCTAACTAAATTTAGTAACAAAAGTCTCATCAGGTTCTTGTTTGTAATTACTAGTATATATTTTATACTAGGTTAGAAACTCGTGTCTAACACACAGGTTGAATAAGTAATACTTGATTTATGTAATTTTAAATATGTTGGATAAAATATTATCACTATATATATTAACAACTTAAGCTTACACGAAGGTTTTTTTTGGCCTTAAGTTTGATAGTTCTCCATTTTATGAGTTTAACATATCAGAGGCAATTTTGTATCCTAACACAAGTGCTTCAGTCTCACCAAAATTAAAATTCCTTTATTGTCTAAATATTGTTATCACTACAATCGGGCCTTTCTACATCATTGTTCCGAATCATTTAACTAATATCATATATATTTTATCAAACTATGTGCGCAATCAAACTTTGCACTTTAATAGGATGGATTATGTAAATACATAATAATTATCATATTCATTGTAAAATGAAATTAATAAAAGATATTATTAACTTTCACGAGGCAATTAAATTCAATCTGTCTAACTTGACATTACGCCCCGCTTGTGGTATGCTCATATAATGTATATATGTGTGGGCGCTCGGGGGGCAAAAGTGAAAGGGCACTAATTTTAACGTTATTTTACTAATTTCGTGAAAATAACGTTAAAAGAGGGGGATGGTTAATCATGCATCATGTGGTGGCGCTGATAGCCAAAAGACAATTGTTGTGCCAGATGTCTAACTTGACATAAGACCATGTGTTACCATGCGCCCCCTTGAAAATTGTTGTGCCAGATGAGCAAATTATAGTGTTGCACACCGCCACACCCTTAGGCAGGTACGGGCGTGGGGCAGGGTCCAAAGGGCGACTTACGCTGTGGTGGAGGTTATTTTGAGCGGTGGTGGAGCATTGGGTGGGGAGCCATTTGACTAATTATCACTTGTTTTGGTTTCCGGCTTTAATGTGCATTGGTAAAATAATCGGTTGTTACTTGAACATGAAATATTATAGAATCTAATATCAAAACTCTTTAGTTGCTTGATACACGAAGTTGACCAAGATTATGAAATGATCAAGAGTTAGATATGATCAAACTTTGTACAAACGTAACTGCCCCATTAAAATCAGGTGTTCCACGTGCAATTGCCTTTATATCAACCTCCTTACGGCTTAGGGGTAAGGGGTGCTAAGACCCCCTACCCTAACTTCCTCCAATCTCGTCGCGACTCGTCAGTCATACCATCCACTATCCTAGACTACCCGATTTTGTGGAACCACTACCTTAAAACACAAACCCCACCATTTTACCCCATCTCTCTCTCCATACACACAACTCTCTCTATCACTCTCCTACCATCACACCTAACCTTGCAGCTTGTACAAAGACGAAGCCCTTCCCGCAGGACCGGCAGGGTGTGCGCCTGCGGGTAAAGGGTACCCGAAGCCACTACCCTAAGCGCCCGTCACCCCTTAGTAAGTGGTTTGACAACCCCTCAGGATTTCGAACAACAACCCGAAAAAAATATTAGACAAACAGTAACTTTAGTTATAGATTTTAGATAATTCAAGTATTTTATTTATTAAAATTAAAGCTTTATTGAGGTTTTCCATGTAAGAAATGGGTTATAAACTAGCATAAAATTAAAATTTAAAAATAAACATACCCAAGTAGCTATTGACATCGTTTACTTCTGGAAAACCAGTAACATATTGCTGCCCACTGCAAGATCCATATGGCACATTGTGCGAGTGTAGTGGGAACTTTGTCTTCTCATGCATCAACTTGATTACTGATCCATAAGTAATCTATCACAATATAAATTCCAAGAAAAGAGTATAAATGCAATATATATTTATTTCCAACAAGAATGAAAATTTAGGTGCAGACATATTTTTTTGGTTATGTCATGAACAACCCAAGAAAGATGTTGGCGCAAGTGTGCAAGATTCTCTATGATATATTTTTTTTTCCGGTTCAACATCTGGTGGCAGCTTTGTAACCTCTTCTGGCACTTCGCCTTTCACAGAAACATGAGCATTCAACCTGTTTGTTATTGGAATCAAAGTTAGCCTGTTTGATACTATTAATGAACTTAGAAGAAATTGAACCCAGAAAACACAAATCAACGGTTGTTATTGATGAACGATTGGATACAAGAAAAGAAATTACAATGAATTGAAAACAACGAATCAATCTAACTAGCCCTAGAACCACTTATTTATATCTACTAAATCACCTAAGTCTGTTACAACAACCTTTAAGAAAACTTTACACAAAAGCCCCCTGAACTTATAAGAAAATAAGTATCAGTCCTTGTACTTCTAACCACTGCTTCCTAAATACTGATTCACTAACCGTTGATTATACTTCAACAGTAGTTGTTACCATCAGCAGTTATTAACCATCAGTACTTATCTTTCAATCACCAGCAGTGCTTATTAGAATCGTCAGTAGTTTGACTTCAGACTCATCAGTGATTTGACATTATTTGACCAACTTAATTGTTACTTTCTTCAACAATCTCCACCCAAGTCACAATTCAGTTTATCCCAAACTTAATGAATTAACACAAAATATAAACTTTGCACCTGGCAAAGCCTTGGTCATCACATCAGCAGGATTAACTTCTGTTCCAACCCACTTAACCTCAGCTTCCTTAGAAGTTATCACATCTCTGATCCAAAACATCTTTACGTTGATGTGTTTGGTCCTTTCATGAAAAACACTGTTCTTTGATAATTTAATAGCACCTGCATTATCACAGTTCACCCCCACACTATCCAATTTAACCCCCGGATCAGCAACTATACCCTTTACCCATAAAGACTCTTTTACCCCTTCAGTTAAAGCTATGAATTCCGCCTCAGTTGTGGATAGTGCAACAACATGCTGCAACTGAGACTTCCAACTAACCACATTCCCCATCACAGAGAATGCATAGCCAGTTATGGACCTGCCATTATCTTTATCCTTGGCATGATCAGAATCAACATAACCTCTGACCATATTACCCTTTTTCTCGGTCTTGTCTTCAAACTTTAAACCAAGCTTTCTTGTACCAGCCAAATACCCTAGAATCCACTTTACAGCTGCCCAATGATTCTTACCAGGATTTGCCATGTATCTACTCACAACACTAACAACATATGCAATATCAGGTCTTGTACAAACCATGATATACATAAGACTTCCAACAATGTTAGCATATGGAACCTTGCTCATGTATTCTTTCTCTTCATCTGTTCGAGGACTATCTTTCTTGGACAAATTAAAATGAGCAGCAAGAGGAGTTGTAACAGGCTTAAACTCTCCCATTCCATAGCTTTCTAACACTTTCTCAATATAAGAAGATTGAGACAGTGTCAACACTTTTTCTGTCCTGTTTCTGCGAATTTCCATACCCAATATCTTTCTCGCTTCCCCCAAATCTTCACAAGCTATGAACATAGCACCCACATACAGGAGCAAATAGACAAATTTACCCCTGTCATATTCCCTTTGATACACACAACTATCATAAGGACTTCTTTTGAAACCACTACTCACTATGTACTCATCAAACCTTCTATATCACAGTCTAGGAGACTGCTTGAGTCCATACAAAGACCTCTTTAACAGACAAGCTTTATCTTCTTGGCCTTTTACCTCATATCCCTTTGGTTGTGACATGTAAATCTGCTCCTCCGAATTACCATGTAAAACTGCAGTTTACACATCCATTTGTTCCAATTCCAGATCTAATGTTGCAACCGATGATAAAATGATTCTAACATAAACGTGTTTGACTACAGGAGAAAAAATCTCATTATTATCAATTCCAGCCTTCTGTGTGAATTCTTTGGCCACCAATCTTCCTTTATACATTGAACCCTCTCTTGGCTTAACATCTTCTATAATCTTAAAGATCCATTTGCAAGACACCAACTTCTGATCTTTAGGCTTGTCTACTAATTCCCATGTACCATTTTTGTACAGGGAATCCATCTCCTCATCCATTGCTTGGCACCACTTCTGGCTTTCTTTTTAATTGACAACTTCTTCAAAAGTTAATGGTTCATAAATGCTTTCATTTTCTGCAGTTATAAAAGCAACTGTAGAGATATCTTCAGTGTCTCTATATTTCAGTGGTTTAACAATTCTCATCTTGGATCTATCTCTTACCAAGATATAATCTTCTAAATTTGGCTCATTTTGACTTGTTTCCACCTGACTTAGATCACTTCGACTGGTTTCACTCTGGATTGTACCAGATTCATCATGATTAACCTTTTGTTTTTCTAAGACTGGCTCCACCTCAAACTGAAGATCATTCCTTTTGGATACATTCTTGTTCATAGATTCTACAACATCTTTGTATAAAACATTTTCTCTACACTGAACATTTCTGCTTACAATAACTTTTGGATTTTCCAACCTCCAAAGCCTGTATCCCTTCACTCCTTTAAGATATCCCAGCATGACACACATTTGTGACCTTGGATCTAACTTATCGTCACTGACATGAGAATATACCAGAGATCCAAACACTTTCAAATCTTCATACTCAGGTTTAACTCCAGTCCACATCTCTATAGGTGTCTTCATCTTGAT
Source organism: Helianthus tuberosus (assembly GCA_030545235.1). Taxonomy (NCBI): domain Eukaryota; kingdom Viridiplantae; phylum Streptophyta; class Magnoliopsida; order Asterales; family Asteraceae; genus Helianthus; species Helianthus tuberosus. The sequence goes on along the minus strand of JARYGA010055953.1, from coordinate 12,137 downwards.
TACTGATGAAGGACATCTATTAATCAAGTAAGCTGCAGTTGACACAGCTTCACCCAAGAACTTCTTAGGCATCCCTAAAGTTACTAACATATACCTCACTCTCTCCAAAATGGTTCTATTCATTCTTTCTGCCAAACCATTCTGTTGAGGAGTACCAGGAATGGTCAAGTGTCTGGCTATTCCATTTGCCTTACAAAACTGATTAAACTCATTGTTACAAAACTCTAAACCATTGTATGTTATGAGTTTTTCAGTTTCCTTTTAGTCCGATTTTCAACCAATACTTTCCATTCTTTAAACTTCTTTAAAGTATTACTTTTATGTCTAAGGACATAAACCCACAACCTTCTAGAGTAATCATCTATGATTGACAAGAAATATCTACCACCCCCCCCCCAAAGTTTCTGTTCTAGCAGGCCCCCACAGATCAGAGTGAACATAGTCTAAGACTCCCTTAGAAATATGTTTCCCTTTACTAAACTTTACTCTTTTCTGTTTGCCCAAAACACGGCTTTCACAGAAACTTATATCACAGTTCTTTATCTCACCAAGAACTTGTTGTTTTGACAATTCAATTAGGCCTTGTTGACTTATATGACCAAGTCTCTTATGCCATTTCAGGGCTTCATCATTTCCTTCTTCACTTGCTAAAGAGGCTACTCTATCAACAATTTTACATTCCAACATGTAAATATTGTTCTTGACTCTAGTACCACTTAACATTACCATAGACCCTTTTATTACTCTAGATTTATCATCTCTAAGACTAACATGGTATCCCATCTTTTCCAATGTACCAAGAGATAATAAACTTCTCTTAAGATTAGGAATATACCTTACATCTTTGAGATCAAATGTAATTCCAGATTCTGTCTTCATTGTCATTGTGCCAATTCCAAGAATCTGACAAGGCCTGTCATCACCAAGCTTTACAGGCCCCATATCAACCATCTTCAATTATTTAAAGGCTTCTTTCAAAGGTGTCATGTGAAATGAACACCCTGAATCTATTACCCACTTCTCTTTGTTACATTCACTTATAACAACAAGAACATCAGTACTGTCATAACCACCCTCTGATTGTTCATCAGAATCTACATGACTGTTTTGCCCCTTTGAATAATTTCCTTCACCTTTCCTTTTCTTGAATTCTGGACAGTCTTTCTTGAAGTGTTTTTCTGAATTACAAACAAAACATCTCCTCTTGAACCTTGACTTGGATCTTGATCTAGTATTCTTGCTGCTACTACTGAAATTCTTATGATCTTGTCTTCCTCTCACATACAATCCATCTCCACCTTCTTCTTCTTCTTCAGAATCTGATCTCTTTTTCAATTATTTTGAATTTAAGGCAGGCAAAACATCTTCCATGGATAGTGACTCTCTACCATACATCAAAGTATCCACAAAGTGTTCATATGATGATGGTAGAGACGCGAGAAACATTATAGCCTGATCTTCATCATCCAGTACCACTTCTATGTTTTCAAGATCCAAGATCAGTTTGTCGAACTCGTCCGTATGATCTTCAAGACTCTTTCCTGATGACATATGAAACGTATACAGTCTCTTCTTCAAGTAAAGCCGATTGGCTAAAGACTTCGTCATGTACAATGACTCCAACTTTGTCCAAATCCCTGCTGCAGATGTTTCTTTTTATACTTCACGAAGAACTCGATCACCAAGACTCAATATAATTGCACCATGAGCCTTCTCGAGCATATAATTCTTTTCATTATCATTTAAATCAGTTAGAAGTTTATCTTCTCCTTTCAGCGCATCAACAACACCATTATGAACCAGAAGAGCCCTCATCTTCACACGCCACAAACTGAAATCATTCTTCCCAGCGAATTTCTCCAATTCGAACTTAGTTGACACCATTCTTGTTCTCTGATTGCGGAATTGAAAATCAATTTCTTAGAATCGAGCCACCAATGGCTCTGATAACAATTGTTAATGAACTTAGAAGATATTGAACCTAGAAAACACAAATCAACGATTGTTATTGATGAACAATTGAATACAAAAAAAGAAATTACAATGAATTGAAAATAACGAATTAATCTAACTAGCCCTAGAACCACTTATTTATATCTACTGAATCACCTAAGTCTGTTACAACAACCTTTAAGAAAACTTTACCCAAAAGCCCCCTGAACTTATAAGAAAATAAGTATCAGTCCTTGTACTTCTAACCACTGCTTCCTAAATACTGATTCACTAACCATTGATTATACTTCAACAGTAGTTGTTACCATCAGCAGTTGTTAACCATCGGTATTTATCTTTTAATCACCAGCAGTGCTTATCAGAATCGTCAGTAGTTTGACTTCAGACTCATCAGTGATTTGACATTATTTGACCAACTGAATTGTTACTTTCTTCAATAGATACCCAAGGAACAAAATGTTTACGATCACGCAGGCAGCGAACTAGTAGTTCTCTTTCACTTACAGAAACAACTCGCGGAAGTAACGACTGCCTTTTCACAACAAGATTTACTCTTATACCAAAATCATAAACTCAAGTTAGTGTATTCAAATACAAACTCTGACAACATAATCTTATATAAACAACGAATCAATTAGTTATCACTCCATCCATCCCAAAAACAACAACAGAGTTATGCAATAGCTTTTAGGCCTGTAATTAAATGAGTGAACATAAACACACATTTGGTTGTTCATTTATGTTCGTATGTGTTCGTTAAGTGTATGTTTAGATTTTAAATGAACGATCATGAACATGACCACTTTCTTTACAAATAAACATGAGCAAAAAATTGTTTAATTATGCGTTCGTATTCGGTCAAAGTTAAATTAACAAACACGAAATTCCATGTTCGTTTTCGTTCGGTTCATTTACGTGCCTAAAGGTTTTTATGATATCCCTAGCCTTTTCAAAAAGAAAATTATGATCAAAATCATGCTACAAACATTACACATATTAATCTCAGCTAAAAACACACAAATTCTGGTTAATAGAACTTCTACATCGTCGGAGTCACTAGTATCCGAGATTAATAGAACTTCTACATCGTCTAACTCCATAAACCTAGGTTTCGTAATTTTATAAATAGGTCTATTTTATAGGGGAGTTACTTGGTTGCAGAAGAAGGCATGGAGTGGAGGGATTAGGGAATTGTAATTTTTGGTGTATACTGGGGCAACGAAAGATGTCACGTAAAGTTACTAAAGTGTGATGATAGACTCACTACTAGAAAACTACTGTTATTCTCACGTAATTTTTGTGGAAAATTCATGGGTAACTGCAGTATGGATTTCCTACGAAAATGGGCTGTAGGAATTCTGCTCGTGGGTAATCCTTTTTTGACGCATTTCCTACAAAATCTCCTACTCCTTTCCCACAAAGATGTTTCGTTGGAATTCTCCTACTTATTTCTCACGGAATTAATTTTCTTAACTTTACAACGCATTTCCCGCCGAATATTTATTTTTTTAAAATTTTGTGTCTAAATCAATTATATTTATAGTTATTATAGTTTAATTTTCTTATACAATTCCTACGATATTTTTTCTTCCTACACAATTCCAATAGAATGTATTTGTTTTCCTTGCACAGTTCCTACCAACTGAATGTATTCATTTTTCCTACGCATTTCCTACAAAATTAGTTTTTTTTTCTACACAACTCTAACGGAATGTATTCCTTTTTCCTACGCAATTCCCACGAACTTAGTTTTTTTTCCTACAGAATTCTAACAGAATGTATTCTTTTTTCTTACGCATTTCCTACGAAACTATCTTTTATCTTACACAGTTCCGACGGAATCTAACAAATACATTTAAAAATAATAGAAAAAAAACAAAAAATACATGTTTTTTTTCCTACTGAAAGATGCTTATTGATAAATATGATTTGAAACATAAATTTAACAAAAACAAATAACATAAATTCGAAGCATGTTTAAATTACAAAATCATCCATTGTTAAACATAAAGATCCGAAATAAATAACAAAAATTCTGAGCCCGTTTCAATCACAAAACCACTATTGTTAAACATAAAGATCCAAAATAATTAAAAAAAGTACTACTAATAACTAACGGGATGCCGAATTTTTTTCACAAACTCTTCAAACTGTTTTTGCCTCTTTTCTTCATTTTCTTTCATTTCTTTTTCTATTTGTTGCATTCTTTGCTCCAACTCTTGTCTAGCATCCTTTGCATTTGCAAGTTCGTTTTCCATTTCAACACTGACTTTTTCAACCTAAAACGAGTCAATAATCTAAGTTATTGTTTTCTACTAATTAATTGTTAAAAATTATATAAATTATAGAATTGCAATACTTTGATAAGAAGTAAACAATACCTCCTCTTGCGACCTTATAACATCAAAATATAATTTAGATTCGGCACGAAACTAGGATCCGAAGATCCTACCCTGCCACTCTCGCCCACACATCAAGATCATCCGGATGTTGGTGAGATCCGACCCATGCAACTTAATCATATCACTTTTGTACCTTAACTACAATTTATGGAAACAAATTGTTAGTTGTTGTACTAAAAGTTAATACGCTAATGTTCTAATTACTTAAATACGATAAAGATAACTTACATATATTTCTCTTCATTTTGTCAGAAATAAACTCAAATCCCTGAAGGCTATTAATGTCCAGCTGTTCGGCCTTCCTTTTTGAGATGGGTATCAAAATAAACTTCAATCCACTTTACTTTTCGACCATATTTTCTTTCCTAAAAAGCAGTTTCGTAAGTCATTTGAGTACAAACAATTGTATTTTTCGACCCAACTGTTTTACTAATTTATATAAATATGATTTATCTTACCAAACGGATTGTGATGCTCGTCAAACCCTATAGATCCACCAGTATGTCGGGGTATACCTTCACCACTACCCTTGCTATTACGATTTGTTATCCCGCTCTCTAACAAAAAGATGGTTACCGGTCAACCAAGTTTCATTAAGTGGTCATTTGTACCAAAGTTGTCTATGTGACAGTCTTTTTATAGACCCACTCATGGTTTTTGCTTAAAATAGTCACCCAAATCTTGCTATTCAGAACAAGTATATTAAGATGAAAACATAGTCCTTATTTCAGAAGACTCATAATTATTAACTCCACTTCACATATCCCATATTTTATAATTACTTTAATTTAATATTTCACAATAAGATGTATCACTTCGAGCACTTGGGACTTCAAAAGATTTCAAAAGCCTATCATTGATTTAATGTTCAGCTCAATACCTTTTTTTATATAAAGCTAGACAATAAAACACCTGCTGAATAATAATAAAGCATTACGGATGAAACATTGATCTACAATAATCTTCTGTGCCATTAAGCTAGTGTAGGAATTTCCTTATCGGTTTGTCACGGAAAGTGGACGATGGTAGTAATTTTCGCAATGGGCCAAATTGTCCACTAATTCCTCTGGTCTACCACCCTTCTAACCCCCTTTCAGGCAGTTAACGTACTTTATATAGACTGTAATGACACGAATGAGTGAATCAACAAAACATGAAGAGATGATAGAATAAAGTTCACTTTCAATATAAAATCATTAATACATACCCAATTAAAAAGTTAACCAAAGCTTGGAAATCAAAAGTAATACATAAAAGATTTGTCTTCACCATCTGGTAAATATAAAGTTGAAGAGAGAGCTTGAAGTTTTTATCAAATGCGTAAGCCTAAAAGATTCTAATGGCGTCCAAACTTGCAACTATAGAAATTGAGACTTCTAAATATAAAGTTGAAGAGATAGCTTCTAGGTGGACGAAAAAGAATGCTCTTCCCGTCAATCTCAGTAGTGCACATCGTAGTTTCAAAGTGTGAGATTTATACAATTAACCACATATGATTAAGTTTATTTTGATAGACATTTCCTAGCATCAACCGGGGCGCTGAATGTTAAAATTTTATTACCCTGCAAGCTAAGGCTGGATTACGACCACTAATGCATGAAGACCTAAGTTGTTTCCACCAATGCAAGGAAACTTACTACTAGCTTAAGTTGGTTTGATACTAAAGAACTTAAGCTTCTTTAGTTTTCATTGAGAAGATTAATTGAACGAAACCCCAAAATAAATGTGTGTTCCTTTGGCACAGAAAGGTATTAAGGGCATTGTTTTGTATAATGCAATTGTGGTTTGTTAGGGGTGATATTATGTATATATAGTTAAAGGTAGTATTATGTAAATCTAGTTAATATATAACCTCTCCTTATTGTAAACCCCTAATTATACATCACATAAACTATTACACACACATAAAGTTGTTTTAGCTGACTCAAACCTCCATGTAAATCGAATCCAATCACTGGAAACACTAATCAAAATAAAAAGCCATATTTGAACGGAAATTAGTAGCACTAACATTGATCAGTTACATTAACAAGGGTTAAAATTATTACCTCAACAAATGAACAAAAATGAATTATATAGTGAGACAACAGTGGTGGAAAAACGATGCTTCATGGTGGCCAGTGATTTAAAATTAGATCAGAATCAGAAGAGGAGATTGAACAGGTTAGGTAGTTTCTTTGTTGCCTAGCGGTGGTCGATGAACTAAGCTGCTTGTTTGGATCGATAAGGCACTTCATTACATTATTTTTGTGATTGGCAACCGTGACACCTACCAAAGTATAATAAATGATAAAAAAAGGTAAATGAAATTTCAGAGAGACAAGAAAGGAAGGGAAATCAAATTAACGGAATATTGAATACAAATACTCATAAATATATGAATCACATGAATATGAATGTTCCTAATTAAAACTATTGGATCTCGGCTCTTGAAATATTTAAAAGTTTATGTAATCAGGAGTCATTAAATAACAAAATCTAAAACAAATTCGAGAATTCTATTATTGGGAAACAAACAACTAACGGCCGCCAAAATTTCACACGTACCCGAACAAATTGTATTTAATTCACTCATAATACTAGAATGTACAATAGCTTCTTTATAGAATTCTAAAGGATGTAATTAGTCTAATACTCGTTTACATATATTTGATGGTCTAATAGGCTTTTAGTTGTGTATGAGTGAATTATTTCTAAGTTTTATAAAGACTATCTTATTTTACTTCTACCATCAGTTTGCTCAATGTGGCAAAAACTAAACATTCATGATACCCAAGTTTGTAATGTATAAGTTTAAGGTAGTACTATATCTTGTCTTAAATTTAATGATTAAGTAAAATTATTATGTATGCGGTGAACATAAATCTTATTGTATTGTAATTAACAATAGTCACGTTCTCTTGACTATTTCTCTTCAACTTCTTACTAACATGTGATATTTTATATTAGATAACAAGATTTGATTAGTCGCAGTGTATTAGCGCATCATATGTTTCCATTAAAATTGAGATTACTTTGGAGTCCATGATAGAAGTTCGGAAGTTTGGAGGTCTATAACGGAAGTGCCTATGTTTTGTAATTCAACAAGGGATGCATGGATTGAAAAAAAAAACTTTGGGATGATACACATCTTAAAACGTCCGAGGGAACACGCATTAGACAACATGGTAATTATGGATAGTTAGAGGTTAATTATATAAATATTAGAGGTAGTATTGTGTCAATGTTGGGTCTATAAATATTCCTCCTCTTATAATCATTCATTTAAAACATTTCAATACAAGTACAATTACACACACAAAAAGGTGTCTTACTTGGTATTAAAGCCAAGCTACCATCTCCGTACCACCGCCATGTCGCCGTTGTCTGACCACCAGGTGACACTCTCCAACGACCCTCTCTGGAAACACTCATAACTCTCACAACAAGTGCGTTGGAGACACTCACAACAAGTGTGTTAACAACACTCACAAGTCTCTTCGGCGGCACTCTCTCAACTAATGCAAGTTAGCGACTTGACTGTTGACAAAGTTTCCTTGCGACAATCAAAGGTTAAGTCATAAGTTGCTTGACAACTTTGATCAAATAACACGACCTTGTTCTGGCGACACTTAACCAATGACATTCACATTTTTAAAACAAATTCCCACATAATGACAACAATTACAAGTTTTACCTCAACTGAAAGGGCATCTCACAACTTACACAAATATGCCTTTATTCTTTTGAGCCATGATTGAGCCATTTCTAATAAAAAAATAATTTATTTCGTTACATTTATGATTCCACGCCTGAATCCTCATCTTCAGTCACAACTAATTCCAACCATCATATCAGGATTGCAAATGATGCTCATGTCCGTATAATCACTATCTCAATAGTCTCAGTCTCTGAAGTATCGTTTGTTCGTGTTCAAGGAACTATCGCTAGTGAATTGTGGGACTCTCCTGCTAAATTGTATGCTCCCTACACAGCTTCTATGGAATACACACTCAGCACACAACTTCTCAAATTGCAAATGAAAGGGGGTGAAACACGCCTGACTTATCTTAGTCGTGCAGAAGAGGTGGTGTAGATGCAGTATTCAATGACAAAGACTTGGAAGATATACATTGTAACAGTTGGTATATTTTGTAATAGGTTTTGTTGTTTGACAACTTTGTAATTTGTTCTAAGCTTTAGCAGAGTTAACCCAAGTGGCGAAGATACCACTTTACTACGCCATGTAGTTGGCGTAGTTATAGGGGTTGGCGCACTTAGACATTTGGTCTATAAATATGATCCATAGATCAAATTTTGAATTAAGTTTTTGAGAGATATTGTGACAGATTGTAAGTATGTGTGTTTTGAGTGAATTGTTTGTACATGCTTATAATCTATAAAAAACGAAATTGTTCACGTGTTTGCAATTGCTTACGTAGGTTTATACACTCATGTGTTGGATTCCGCACGTCACACGTGTGCGTGACTTAGAGGATTTGGCCCGTATAGCCGCATAGGGACTTACAAGTTGTATCGGAGCTTAGCTCTTGGTTGAGTGTCTTTGAACGTTTGCTTTCTGTTAACTCTTCCACTGCTTTCTAAAATTTAAAAACGAGCACCTAATACCGCAACCCATTTTGCCACAATAGAAGTTTTTGTTGGCATGATAATTAATTGTCTACGTATAGTAAAGTCTTTACACCGACCTGTTGTGTCATCCTTTCTCTCGTTTTCTTCTGCCTATTGAATTGTGTTGGCATTGCTCAAGAGTTGTTGAAATATGAAAATGTCAAATGAAAGATAAAAATAGCTAATTTATTGCACCAGTATAAGTTCCCTTTAAATGTTGATGCATCCCACCCCATTTCCTTTGTTAAGTTTTTAGATCTCCCTCTAAACACATACAATATCAATATAGTGGTTGTAGCAACATGGATGAAACATCAGTGTTGAGCAATGAAATTAAAGTTATGGTTATCGACCATAAACAAGACTATCTAGCATCTGTTCGCGACTTTCTTGAATGCAATTCATTTGAAGGTATGATTTTTATAAAAGTCTTCATATATACATATTTACTTGATTTTAACAATAACTCTATCCATTATATACATAAAATCAAAGTGGTTGTGGTATTGTTTTTCGTTCTTATTCTATTCAAATCAAATGCTAATTTGTCTTTCATATTGATGTAAATTATATGCATAAAACAATTTTATTTGTAATTTCTTTTGATTATGATTGAATACTGTAGATAAACTCCTTGACTTATTTAATACTTATTTAATATATGTATGTGTGTGTATATATATATAGGGGAAGTTTCAAATGAAAACCACTAAAACTAATTAAAAAAGCCAAAAAAACATACAAAATTTTTTTTTGAAAAAAAGTTTTTTTTTATATAAAAAAACCTGCGATTTTTTATAAAAAAAATTGAAAATTTTTTTTGTGTGTTTTTTAAGCTTTTTTTAGTTAGTTTTCGAGTTTTCATAATAAAAGTGGTTTTCATTTCAACCATCCCCTATATATATATATACAAGTGTCATATTTCTTTATGACAATTTAAGGTTTTCGTATTTTTACTATTTAATATGAATGAGAAAGGAATTAGATGCAATTAGTCATTTTATAATTACTTGTACCAAATTTTTTAGAAGTTTAAGCTGATCGATTTGTTCTTCTATAATGTTAAAAATCAATTTAATGTTGAGGAAGTTTAACCTGATCGATTTGTTCTACTATAACGTTAAAATTCAATTCAACGATATACCCAATATGAGAATTTTTATTATTATTATTATTATTATTATTATTATTTTTTTTGTTGATTTGTAATATCTTAGTTGAGAATAATTGTGGGGCTTTCTGATAAGCTTTTATCTTATCAAAATGTGCTTTCATTTTTTCAATATACATATGTGTACACATACCTACATATTTACAGTTTTGGATCAAATACAAATAAATTACAACGTGCGATCTAAACGAAGTGAATTAAAAATCCACGCAACAATATTTTTTGTAATTATTCTAAAATAGTAGTCACACTATAGCAAAATTCTACTAAGTAATTATATTGAGTAATTATAGTGCAATTTTATTACTCTAGAAATAAAAAAGTGATTTGTAAATTAACAAATATTTTATTATGTACAAAGTGCGCTTAGTTTAAATATAATATATTTATAGTATTAAATGAAATAAATTAAAAAACTAAAAAAAAATTATATGTATGGTAGCTAAATAAAATTGGCATATTTAAATAATACAGGCTTATCTTACTTATTTCCACACCCCTAAAATCTTATTTATCACCGATAATATATTGCATAGCATCACTTAATGATGTAAGAACAAATTGTGACGATTTAAAACAAAATATTAAATAAATTCGTAAAACCATATAAGACAGAATTTAAGAATGAGTTAGGTGTAAAACATTAAATGTAAACTATTTGTCATATAATCAAAAGCAGGCAGTGGTTCTCGCACGTTGCGGCGATTCGTTACACAAGAACATTCGATTAGTATAAGTAGGATTCGTTACGCAACCAGTGGCGGATCCAGGGGTGTTTTGGGGGTTCCTAGGAACCCCCTCGGTTTGGAAAAAAAAATGAAAAAAACAGTGTAAATTTTGTATGATTTTTAAAAAAATAGTAAGAATTAGTGAAAATCTACCAAAAGGAACCCGCTGAAAAAAATTATTGGATCCGCCACTCTACGCAACTCGTTACACGTGAACATTCGATTGACACTTGATATCGCGACAAAAAGAGAAAACCAAAATATATGTTATGTTCCTTATATACCTGAACAACTAACGTAAATAGTAATAAAACCGACGTAGTAAAAAAAGGAATAAGAAAAAAAAATATTTAAATGTGACTTGAAAAGTAAATAATAAAACAATTAATTAGAATATTAAGGTGCAGGGTTTAGAAAATAAATAAAGCACGGCCACACACACCCTCTTGCAAACCAGTGCATGTGCTGCTCGCAAGCAATTAGGTAGCTCTCCGCAAGTCAGCTTGTTCAGATCACAACCAGCTACAATCACCACCAGGATTGTTATCAACCGCGATAGCCCCGGCTATAAATCGAGCACATCCCTAGCGCAGCACAAGACACAGTTTTATCTTTTGCAATGAAATTAAATATTCTATAGTTATTGCTAAAGAACAAAATAAACTAACTAAAGTAAGATTGTTTAGTTAAGTGTTGGTGCAAAAGAGATTTACCTTTGTTTATACAATTGTTTATTTATTTATTTGTTTATTTTAACTATTATAGTATAATATTGTTGTTGATGGACGATGAATAGTAATTTTAAATTTAAAATAATACATAGTTTTTTTTTAATTTTATTATTTTAATATTATAATATTATAATATCTTATTATTATATTTACTTTCAACTTATTTCCTTTTTTATTTTTTTAAATCATATTCTCTTTTTTACATTTTATTTTTGTTTTTCGTAATTTTTAACGATATTACCTTTATCAATCAATTTAATAATAAGTGTCGTTGTCGTTTGTTAATAGTTTAAACTAGCGTATTTATTTGGTATCGTTTTACGGTACGATAATAAACTAAACCGATTCTACCGTTTGGCTTTCGAAACAACATTATTCATTTTCAAATATCGTTTGTTTAACATTATTATTTGCTCAGTTTCGCCGCAACGCGCGACGCCAATAAAAACTAGTAAAATATTATGTTTGAACAAAATTATAAATATTCTTTAGGTATATATATTAAATTAAAATATCTAATAAAGTTATATAATTCTTTAGG
>JARYGA010055952.1:0-23737 GCA_030545235.1 Helianthus tuberosus | reverse complement strand
TTCAACAACGATTTGCGTTCACCTACATAAAAAAATAAAATTTCAAAATTTTTGGATATCGCTTTCATATCCATTTCTAAACTCCATACACCAAACACAACCTAGGATATTTTTCTTAGTTAAAATAAAAGACATGCCTGATTTGACACATACAACACAGTTCAATAATTGCTTTGGAGTGATTAGGTGGGTCCTAGTATCAAGCAACTTCCGCATTTCCAATGCGTAATCTCTTTCGGGCATAGTACAGATATAAACTTCAAATCGTTTGCGTCCTTTTGCAATCAAATAGCTTCTCAAATCCTTCCAAGCGGGTCTTAACCTCACAAGCACACTGGTATCACGAATCTGTATAGGCAAACAAATTATGATTATAACTGATCAAAGCATATAAATACAAGAGACATACATACATTCTGCATTCATACCTTCCTTATCCAACTCATAATAAGACGAAAAATAATGAAAGATATAATTAGTCACATGTCTAAAGTGTGAATTCAACTATTTTACACATAAACTTCCAATCATGTATAACATAACTTTAAACATTTAATGACATTGCATCTGTTTCAGTTAAACCTTCAGTATAAAGACGAATTATAATCATTACTATGCTCGTCTTTAGCTAAATTAACTTCTATAATACGGTGATTAGGTCACAATTCAAATAATTTCAACAGTCCATCTTTCCTTTTATTACTATAAAGACGAATAGTAATCTTTTCATTTCGTCTTTAACCACAATAGCCGTTACTCGACCTCCCTGTTTTAAGCCAAATTGAGATGGCAATGATCAATTTTACCTTGAGAATCCTCTTTCCTTGTCAACATTTGTACCTTCAAGACGAAGAACCACAGTTACTTTAAGTAAAACCTGGAAACAAAGTGCAATCATAATTTAAAGTTAAGACCGATATAAATCGAAGTAAAAAATGTTTACCGTATCATCACTTAAAGGAAGAAAGAATTGAAAGGAGATACCTTTGACGTTAACCTCTTCAATCACATTCGTTCATCAGCTTTGAACCAACACTCTTAACCTCACATGCCCTTTGAAAGCTCGCAACTTTCTTCGTGCCTAATAACAACCAAAATCTTTGTATTAGTGTATTTAAAATGCAATGATATAACAGTTTTAAGCAGAGTTTACGCAGAAAACATTACCAAGAATATATGATATTTAAAATGGTTTATTAAAAAGCATCATTAAAAAGAATATATGTGTCACACCCCGACCACGTAAAACAACAAAACGTGGCGGAATTGTCGGGGAGTGTTGTAACATAATCATTGTTTCATAACACATGGACAATTGAAATTTTGTTTTATTGATACAAAGAGTTACAATGTCTTAACAAACAAAGAAGTATAACATAATTAACAAGTCTTGCATCTTTTATTGTCACTAAGGCCCAAGTCCGCCTAAGTGTATCTTGATCAATCCTATGCATCATTTCCTGAAACACATGTAAAAATAGGTACGTCAGCATAAAAATGCCTATGAGATACATAGGTTTTGTGAAAATAGGATTCATGACTTATAAGTTTAGAAAAAGTTGTTTAACAAAAGTCAGTCATGATCCTTGCAAAATGTTTTGTTTTATAAATCATTTGAAAATCGATGATAAAGTAGATGATATGTAAAAGAGTAATGTAAGGTTAAATGAATAACCAAGTAAAATGAGTTTGTATAAAATGAGTTGTTTTGTAAAACAATTGTTTAGTGAAAATATGTCATTTGTGTAAAATGTAATATGTCAAATATTGAAATGGTTTACATAACGCTACGATATGTAATACTATAAAAGCATTTATATATAGGAAGTACCAGCGGGTATATCCACCATGCTTTTATCTTATTACACACGCCTCGTTATTTAAATCACTTAAACAAAACCAATCACCAATGTAAAAATGTTTATGTATAGTCAAATGTCAAATGTTTGTGTGAAAACCATCAAATGTAAATCATGTAATGTGTAATCAAAAGTTATGTATGGTAAGTAAAATGAGACTACTTAAACCACAAGTAAAAATGTACAAAACAAAGTATTTGAATAAATCAAAAGTTATGCTTTGTAGAATAATGCATGCTTTACTGATACAACATCTATTCGGTAATGTTAAACGCCTACATTCAAGCCTTGAGACAGCAGGATAACCTTAGAGTAAACGTTATCAAAAAGAAATGTTTTCGGATACGGTCATTCCATCCATCCAAACAAACCTAGGATTTTAGGAACAGGATTTGTCAAGTCCTATGGTACCACTACCTACTACCGAGTGGCATGATCGGTGTTAATGAATGTAATTTAGTCCCGTTAAACAAACCAAATGATATACCAAATGTAAGCATGTTTTATGAAAATAATGTACCTAGTATGCTAAGTGAACATACAAGGTAGAGATATAAAACAATGTGTCCATATGTTACGAGAACATATGCAACAGAGATGCAATATAAAACAATGTACTAAGTATGCTAAGTTAACATACAAAGCAGAAAAGTCATGTAAAACAATGTGCTAGCATGTTAAGTAAACATACATAGCAAAAGAAATGTAATGTAAAACAATGTGCTAGCATGTTAAGTAAACATACATAACAAAACATAGTGAAATCATGTACTAATAGTGTACTAATGAACATAGCAAGTATATGATATGAAAACATGGGAAATCATGAAAATAACAAGTAGGCACATGTGTTTTATCCCAAAACATTTGGAAAACCGTAAAAGAGGGGTCTATGTACTCACTTGATGGTGCTTAGAAGTCTTGAACAACAACCAAGCAAAGTTAGAGGGATCACGAAAGTCAAACGACACCTAATATAGATAACTACATAAATAACCGGACCAAAATCGGGAGATGGGATAGTATGAGGTTTCGTAAACCAAATGAGTATTGGAACTCATATGATATGGTTTAACAAAGCCCACATACTAAAATGAAACCGAACCTAAGTGCTTACGACCCATTACGACCCGTTTAGGTAGCTTATGCTACTTTCACGGGTCGTTCGCGTAAAACGCGCTCGGACCGCTTAACTAGTCCTATGACAAGTAAAATATGCCTTAACATGTCTAATATTGTTGCTAAATCAGTTTAGATGTCAAAAGTTACGTTACATAGGCTTAAAATGAAATTTGGCTTAAAAAGGGCATTTTGGTAATTTTCCTAAGGCATATAAACTACTTATCATACAACTACTTAAACGATGTGACCATAAGGTATAACCTCGGAAGGTTATTCCCTATACAACTATGGTCACCTAAAGTGTTTGGTCGGATCCTAATGATCGACCAAATGGGTCGGGTTCGAAAGTATAAGCGATTGTTTAGATTGCTTACCTTTACGACCCTAGACAAGCACAATTCTAAAAGCGACAAGTTAAACATGTTAAAACATGTTTAACGAATTTAGAAAACAGGTTTGGTATCAAAACAAATGGTTTTGATACCTAAAAGTAGTTTGGTTACAAAATACGCAAGAATACGCATTTTGGCCGAAACTACGACTCGTCACTAAGCCTAGATAACGTGGTAATCAGTAGGTATAGTCACTAGGGACTATAACCATCGTGATTACGCTCACGTTATGAAGTTCAAATGAACTTCGCATTGACCATAAACTGGTCAATGCAGAAAGTCAAACGCAGTTTGACTTTAACGTTAAAAACGAAAGAAAAGAACGAAAGAATACTTACAGAAGGTCCCCGCAAGATTGATTTTCCAAGTATTTCTCAGGTATGAAGTGTTTTATACTTCAACTTAGAGAAAATCTCAGAAATCAAGTGTGTTTTTGCAAATGAGAGCAAGGGGTATATATAGGCATGGCACAACCGTTAAGATCGTTCATCGAGAAACGTGCTTCGATCTAGGCCGTACACATGGGCCCATTGTTTTACAAAACCATGGGCACCTTTAGAATGAGCCCATAGTATTGAAAATACCATGTGCAAGGCCCCTAAACAGCTGGAACAGGCTGGATATGGCTGGAAAACACCGTATGGATAAGTGCTTACGGTCCGTAAGCCTTGTGCAGACCAGCAAAGTTTGATTTTTGGTAGAACAGGCCCCTGTGACTCCGAACTTGATTTTTGATGCGTTTTGACACGTTTAAGCCCCATTAACCTCATTTTAAGGCTCTAATATGAAGTTAAAGTACAGGGAATTTAAAATATGCTCAAAAATATGTCGGATGTCAGTTCGTTTGGCCATACAGTTACGTTGTTCGGTTAATTACGACGGAAGTCGTAACGGACGCGAAAATGATCAAAATTACGCGACGAATGGATTTTTATCAAGACAATCACTAAAACATAATATTTTAATGATTACATAAATTTTTGGATGTCCGGATATATTCAGAACATAAGTTATGCGCGAAAATGCAAACTTATGCACTTTTTGACGCTTTTAGTCCCTGAATGACCAAAAAGTTTATTTTAGCACACCGAACCCCTCAAAGCCTATTTCTAAGCTATGTAAAGGATATTTTGGGTGTTTTTAACTTATGATCAAGTTCCGGAATGTCCGTTACAGTACAAATTGACATACTTTCACAGTTTGTCGAATTTAGTCCCTGTAAGCGAATAAACTTGATTTCGGCATACCAAACCTTCCAAAACTTATTTCTAAGTTATGTAAAGGTATGTTAAGCCTATGTCACTGTTCCGGAGTGTTTGTTGCATTAAACTGGTTATATTTACGCATCAGGGCGCGTATAACCTTTCAGAAAGCGATTTAGAGCCCGAAATCGAACAAGAGTTGATATGTGCAAATAATACACATGTTTATACAAATCCCAAGTATGAAATACAATATTTCATTGGTTTGGTATTTGTTTAATGGTTGAAGTGACACAGGTGTCACAGTCTCCCCTACTTCAGGAAATTTCGTCCCGAAATTTATTTAGAGGAAACTTGTGAGAGCTTGAAACATGAAGTTGAAAAGATCGAACAACACTGGTTAGAGTTCTGAACTTCTAGTAACTTTAAATAACATCATGCTTATAATGTAGGAGGGAAACTTATATATAAGTCTATTAAGCGTTATTGGTGCGTCCACCGTACCTCCATTACATCGTTCACATTTTGTTATTGTTGTCACTCTCGGTTCTTACACATAATAAAATTTACTGGGTTTCTGTGCACTGAACTTCGTAATTATGTATGCATCCATAGCTATGTAATTCCTTGAATAGTCACGTAGTGCATCTTATAGTGTGCAGGGGAAGAAGATAATGAACGAACTTGTGATGATTGTGACTAGACCACCATAGGGTCCTTTTAATTAAATCAATAAATGATTTAAATAGACAACCAAGGAGTCTTTTCAGCGTATATCATCACATGTCATTCTTAACCAGATTTTGAATCAATCTTTTGACCTAGACCACTCAAAGGGGTCTCTTTGAATCATGGAATGGTGCTATATAATCCAAGGGTCTTGACTATCATGTAGAAGCCCAATAAGGATTTAAGGTAGTACCTTTTTTAATATCCTACTATGAATCCCTCATATGAAGATATGAAAGATTCTACGAGGATTTGGATAACGAATATCCAGAGTATACAAAGTCACAAAAATGCATAAAAGAAAACACAAAATGCATAAACACATAATCACATAATTGTTTAACTTGATCATTAATTTGTTATCTTTGGACACGGATATTTAAAGCACACCAGGAATCCAATCCGTGGATTTCATTTGGTACTTTAAACATTATCAAGAATCTAACTATGAAGATAGAAAGATCTTAAAGAGAAAATTCGATTTCGATTATAAGGAATCGAAATGTTCGAATTTAGGTACACAAGGAATCCAATTAAGGACTCCGATTTGAATGATAATTATCCACCAGGATCTAATTATAGAGATAAAAAGATCCCATATGGATTTTAGAAGTTGAAGATGTTTCGAAACCTTGCACTGGATGTGCTTAAGTCAAAACATGAAACAAAAAAAAAAATGCTTATGAAGTTGAGATGCTAGATATGTCAAGGCGACATATGAAGCAGAATTTGAAAGTTAAGTTAATGCATGAGAAAAATATTTTTGAAAACTATGCATGGGGTTTCTTTTTAAAAATGCGTTTAATGTTTTCGAAATCTTACATAATACTTTTGAAATTATAAAGTAGGTGTACTAGATAAGTATAACTATGCTTTAAAATCATGAGATAAATTTTGAAATTATGTATAAAGTTTTTGAAAACATGAATGATGCTTTTGAAATCATGCACTTGATATAAGTAATTATATTGTATTGTTTTCAAACTATATGAATCATTTTGAAATCATGAAGGTTGTTTTTGAAAATATAGACAATGTTTTTGAAATCTTGCAGTTTGTTTTTGAAAACATAGACAAAGCTTTGTGCATTTGTTATGTTAAGTAAATACACTATATTAAAAATGTTTTCGAACTATATATAGAATGTTTTGAAATCATGTAGGTTGTTTTGAAAACTTATGTTATGCATGTTGAAAAAATCAGAACCTAATGGGTATGAGATTTGAAAATATCCTTGGTTATCTAGCCAAGGATTCGAAGGCACAGATGTGCAAAAGCACGATTACTCATAATGTCACTTTATTTTATGTACTTAGTTTCTTAGAATGAAACGAGTACTTAGAATTTACCAAGGGAATCATGAGTAAACACAAGAATGGGAAAATTCACAAGAGTAGTTTGTAAGGAACATAGTTCCTTAATGTAGGTATTATAGGGAAATGCCATACACACATGTAACTATACTTGTATATCATAATTGCGAACAACAACTTTTATTTATAAACGAGACAGATTATTTCACAATACAAGAAAACAAAAGAAACAAAGGCATAAGACAACAACATCTTTTGCTCAGCCAAATGCTCATCCAAGGGTTGGATTTGCACTGACAATCTTCGGGAAGTTGTTCCTGAAATGGCTCATCTTTCCACAGTTGTAGCAAGTACCAGACAGAAAACGAGCTTGAGTAGGGTTGACTGGGAGTTAGGTAGCAGCAAGGTTTGCAACAGCTTTGTTTTGGATAGCAAAGCGGCATATGTTAACCAAATGTCCCCACCGTCCACAGTAGGTACATTTGGAGCAGGGTATGAGGTTTAAATGATGATGGTTGCATCGCTTGCACCATGGGGCAGCTCCCAAGTACGGCTTCCTAGCTGGTGGCGTCGCTACCTGGCTAGGTCCTGCTTGATTAGGTGCACCCGCTGCGGGTTTCTTTGAAGCCTTACGCTTCCTTGATTTTGGTGCAGGCTTGACTTCTGCTTTCTTCAGTGACTCTTGAGTGGCTCCATTTTTTAGACGAGACATGGCAATACCTAGATCCACAGACTTCAGAATCACTTCGCCTATTTGCTGGGCAAATTTGGCTGTTTGCTCGGACATTTGACCGTTGCTGAGATGAAGAGACATTCTAGAAGAAATGAAAAGCATAGGAAGAAACAAGTGAAAGGTTACCGGATAAACAAAACAGAATGGCAACGCATAGAATTTGCGATCATTTGTTTATTACCTAAGGCAAACAAATGAGACAGTGACAAATCAAAGTAAAAAGGTCATATTAATGTATCACTGAAGACATGCTCGCCTATAAGTGAACACTCACCCCAAGAGTTCCTAGGTAAGAGTGACTTGTCCGATACTGCGGATTTGTACGAACACTCTAGCCTTAGACAGAAAACTCAGAGTACAGGCATTCACTCTTCTAGTTTGCACATGTTCACATTATTGAGAACCCAAAACCTTGACGAGATTTTGAAAACTTAGAGGGTTCAAAACCTAGTAATTAATCATCCTAGAACAGATGATTGCTTTTCAAAGCGGATTTGAAATTTATCTTCTTGTTGTGGTTGTCGCCTAAGGATAGGTGACGGTATTGTTTTAAGGTCTAAACACAAGAATCTTGTGTTAGGGTCCTAGGAAGGTTATAGACTAGGTCAAATCATTACTAATAACCTAATTCCCTATAACCATGAGCTCTGATACCAAATTTTCTGTCACACCCCGACCACGTAAAACAACAAAACGTGGCGGAATCGTCGGGGAGTGTTGTAACAGAATCATTGTTTCATAACACATGGACAATTGAAATTTTGTTTTATCGATAAAAAGAGTTACAATGTCTTAACAAACAAAGAAGTATAACATAATTAACTAGTCTTGCATCTTTTATTGTCAGTAAGGCCCAAGTCCGCCTAAGTGTATCTTGATCAATCCTATGCATCATTTCTTGAAACACATATGAAAATAGGTACGTCAGCATAAAAATGCCTGTGAGATACATAGGTTTTGTGAAAATAAGATTCATGACTTATAAGTTTAGAAAAAAGTTTAACAAAAGTCAGTCATGATCCTTGCAAAATGTTTTGTTTTATAAATCATTTGAAAATCGATGATAAAGTAGATGATATGTAAAAGAGTAATGTAAGGTTAAATGAATAACCAAGTAAAATGAGTTTGTATAAAATGAGTTGTTTTGTAAAACAATTGTTTAGTGAAAATATGTCATTTGTGTAAAATGTAATATGTCAAATATTGAAATGGTTTAAATAACGCTACGATATGTAATACTATAAAAGCACTTATATATAGGAATACCAGCGGCATATCCACCATGCTTTTATCTTATTACACACGCCTCGTTATTTAAATCACTTAAACAAAACCAATCACCAATGTAAAAATGTTTATGTATAGTCAAATGTCAAATGTTTGTGTGAAAACCATCAAATGTAAATCATGTAATGTGTAATCAAAAGTTATGTATGGTAAGTAAAATGAGACTACTTAAACCACAAGTAAAAATGTACAAAACAAAGTATTTGAATAAATCAAAAGTTATGCTTTGTAGAATAATGCATGCTTTACTGATACAACATCTATTCGGTAATGTTAAACGCCTACATTCAAGCCTTGAGACAGCAGGATAACCTTAGAGTAAAAGTTATCAAAAAGAAATGTTTTCGGATACGGTCATTCCATCCATCCAAACAAACCTAGGATTTTAGGAACAGGATTTGTCAAGTCCTATGGTACCACTACCTACTACCGAGCGGCATGATCGGTGTTAATGAATGTAATTTAGTCCCGTTAAACAAACCAAATGATATACCAAATGTAAGCATGTTTTATGAAAATAATGTACCTAGTATGCTAAGTGAACATACAAGGTAGAGATATAAAACAATGTACTAAGTATGCTAAGTTAACATACAAAGCAGAAAAGTCATGTAAAACAATGTGCTAGCATGTTAAGTAAACATACATAGCAAAAGAAATGTAATGTAAAACATTGTGCTAGCATGTTAAGTAAACATACATAGCAAAACATAGTGAAATCATGTACTAATAGTGTACTAATGAACATAGCAAGTATATGATATGAAAACATGGGAAATCATGAAAATAACAAGTAGGCACATGTGTTTTATCCCAAAAAATTTGGAAAACCGTAAAAAAGGGGTCTATGTACTCACTTGATGGTGCTTAGAAGTCTTGAACAACAACCAAGCAAAGCTAGAGGGATCACGAAAGTCAAACGGCACCTAATATAGATAACTACATAAATAACCGGACCAAAATCGGGAGATGGGATAGTATGAGGTTTCGTAAACCAAATGAGTATTGGAACTCATATAATATGGTTTAACAAAGCCCACATACTAAAATGAAACCGAACCTAAGTGCTTACGACCCGTTTAGGTAGCTTATGCTACTTTCACGGGTCGTTCACGTAAAACGCGCTCGGACCGCTTAACTAGTCCTATGACAAGTAAAATATGCCTTAACATGTCTAATATTGTTGCTAAATCAGTTTAGATGTCAAAAGTTACATTACATAGGCTTAAAATGAAATTTGGCTTAAAAAGGGCATTTTGGTAATTTTCCTAAGGCATATAAACTACTTATCATACAACTACTTAAACGATGTGACCATAAGGTATAACCTCGGAAGGTTATTCCCTATACAACTATGGTCACCTAAAGTGTTTGGTCGGATCCTAATGATCGACCAAATGGGTCGGGTTCGAAAGTATAAGCGATTGTTTAGATTGCTTACCTTTACGACCCTAGACAAGCACAATTCTAAAAGTGACAAGTTAAACATGTTAAAACATGTTTAACGAATTTAGAAAACAGGTTTGGTATCAAAACAAATGGTTTTGATACCTAAAAGTAGTTTGGTTACAAAATACGCAAGAATACGCATTTTGGCCGAAACTACGACTCGTCACTAAGCCTAGATAACGTGGTAATCAGTAGGTATAGTCACTAGGGACTATAACCATCGTGATTACGCTCACGTTATGAAGTTCAAATGAACTTCGCATTGACCATAAACTGGTCAATGTAGAAAGTCAAACGCAGTTTGACTTTAACGTTAAAAACGAAAGAAAAGAACGAAAGAATACTTACAGAAGGTCCCCGCAAGATTGATTTT
Source organism: Helianthus tuberosus (assembly GCA_030545235.1). Taxonomy (NCBI): domain Eukaryota; kingdom Viridiplantae; phylum Streptophyta; class Magnoliopsida; order Asterales; family Asteraceae; genus Helianthus; species Helianthus tuberosus. The sequence continues at coordinate 13,278 of JARYGA010055952.1, read as the reverse complement.
CCAAGTATTTCTCAGGTATGAAGTGTTTTATACTTCAACTTAGAGAAAATATCAAAAATCAAGTGTGTTTTTGCAAATGAGAGCAAGGGGTATATATAGGCATGGCACAACCGTTAAGATCGTTCATCGAGAAACGTGCTTCGATCTAGGCCGTACACATGGGCCCATTGTTTTACAAAACCATGGGCACCTTTAGAATGAGCCCATAGTATTGAAAATACCATGTGCAAGGCCCCTAAACAGCTGGAACAGGCTGGAAATGGCTGGAAAACACTTCTGCTGAACTGGGAGGTCCTTACGGACCGTATGGATAAGTGCTTATGGTCCGTAAGCCTTGTGCAGACCAGCAAAGTTTGATTTTTGGTAGAACAGGCCCCTGTGACTCCGAACTTGTTTTTTGATGCGTTTTGACACGTTTAAGCCCCGTTAACCTCATTTTAAGGCTCTAATATGAAGTTAAAGTACAGGGAATTTAAAATATGCTCAAAAATATGTCGGATGTCAGTTCGTTTGGCCATACAGTTACGTTGTTCGGTTAATTACGACGGAAGTCGTAACGGACGCGAAAATGATCAAAATTACGCGATGAATGGATTTTTATCAAGACAATCACTAAAACATAATATTTTAATGATTACATAAATTTTTGGATGTCCGGATATATTCAGAACGTAAGTTATGCGCGAAAATGCAAACTTATGCACTTTTTGACGCTTTTAGTCCCTGAATGACCAAAAAGTTTATTTTAGCACACCGAACCCCTCAAAGCCTATTTCTAAGCTATGTAAAGGATATTTTGGGTGTTTTTAACTTATGATCAAGTTCCGGAATGTCCGTTACAGTACAAATTGACATACTTTCACAGTTTGTCGAATTTAGTCCCTGTAAGCGAATAAACTTGATTTCGGCATACCAAACCTTCCAAAACTTATTTCTAAGTTATGTAAAGGTATGTTAAGCCTATGTCACTGTTCCGGAGTGTTTGTTGCATTAAACTGGTTATATTTACGCATCAGGGCGCGTATAACCTTCCAGAAAGCGATTTAGAGCCCGAAATCGAACAAGAGTTGATATGTGCAAATAATACACATGTTTATACAAATCCCAAGTATGAAATACAATATTTCATTGGTTTGGTATTTGTTTGATGGTTGAAGTGACACAGGTGTCACAGTCTCCCCTACTTCAGGAAATTTCGTCCCGAAATTTATTTAGAGGAAACTTGTGAGAGCTTGAAACATGAAGTTGAAAAGATCGAACAACACTGGTTAGAGTTCTGAACTTCTAGTAACTTTAAATAACATCATGCTTATAATGTAGGAGGGAAACTTATATATAAGTCTATTAAGCGTTATTGGTGCGTCCACCGTACCTCCATTACATCGTTCACATTTTGTTATTGTTGTCACTCTCGGTTCTTACACATAATAAAATTTACTGGGTTTCTATGCACTGAACTTCGTAATTATGTATGCATCCATAGCTATGTAATTCCTTGAATAGTCACGTAGTGCATCTTATAGTGTGCAGGGGAAGAAGATAATGAACGAACTTGTGATGATTGTGACTAGACCACCATAGGGTCCTTTTAATTAAATCAATAAATGATTTAAATAGACAACCAAGGAGTCTTTTCAGCGTATATCATCACATGTCATTCTTAACCAGATTTTGAATCAATCTTTTGACCTAGACCACTCAAAGGGGTCTCTTTGAATCATGGAATGGTGCTATATAATCCAAGGGTCTTGACTATCATGTAGAAGCCCAATAAGGATTTAAGGTAGTACCTTTTTTAATATCCTACTATGAATCCCTCATATGAAGATATGAAAGATTCTACGAGGATTTGGATAACGAATATCCAGAGTATACAAAGTCACAAAAATGCATAAAAGAAAACACAAAATGCATAAACACATAATCACATAATTGTTTAACTTGATCATTAATTTGTTATCTTTGGACACGGATATTTAAAGCACACCAGGAATCCAATCCGTGGATTTCATTTGGTACTTTAAACATTATCAAGAATCTAACTATGAAGATAGAAAGATCTTAAAGAGAAAATTCGATTTCGATTATAAGGAATCGAAATGTTCGAATTTAGGTACACAAGGAATCCAATTAAGGACTCCGATTTGAATGATAATTATCCACCAGGATCTAATTATAGAGATAAAAAGATCCCATATGGATTTTAGAAGTTGAAGATGTTTCGAAACCTTGCACTGGATGTGCTTAAGTCAAAACATGAAACAAAAAAAAATGCTTATGAAGTTGAGATGCTAGATATGTCAAGGCGACATATGAAGCAGAATTTGAAAGTTAAGTTAATGCATGAGAAAAATATTTTTGAAAACTATGCATGGGGTTTCTTTTTAAAAATGCGTTTAATGTTTTCGAAATCTTACATAATACTTTTGAAATTATAAAGTAGGTGTACTAGATAAGTATAACTATGCTTTAAAATCATGAGATGAATTTTGAAATTATGTATAAAGTTTTTGAAAACATGAATGATGCTTTTGAAATCATGCACTTGATATAAGTAATTATACTGTATTGTTTTCAAACTATATGAATCATTTTGAAATCATGAAGGTTGTTTTTGAAAATATAGACAATGTTTTTGAAATCTTGCAGTTTGTTTTTGAAAACATAGACAAAGCTTTGTGCATTTGTTATGTTAAGTAAATACACTATATTAAAAATGTTTTCGAACTATATATAGAATGTTTTGAAATCATGTAGGTTGTTTTGAAAACTTATGTTATGCATGTTGAAAAAATCAGAACCTAATGGGTATGAGATTTGAAAATATCCTTGGTTATCTAGCCAAGGATTCGAAGGCACAGATGTGCAAAAGCACGATTACTCATAATGTCACTTTATTTTATGTACTTAGTTTCTTAAAATGAAACGAGTACTTAGAATTTACCAAGGGAATCATGAGTAAACACAAGACTGGGAAAATTCACAAGAGTAGTTTGTAAGGAAGATAGTTCCTTAATGTAGGTATTATAGGGAAATGCCATACACACATGTAACTATACTTGTATATCATAATTGCGAACAACAACTTTTATTTATAAACGAGACAGATTGTTTCACAATACAAGAAAACAAAAGAAACAAAGGCATAAGACAGCAACATCTTTTGCTCAGCCAAATGCTCATCCAAGGGTTGGATTTGCACTGACAATCTTCGGGAAGTTGTTCCTGAAATGGCTCATCTCGCCACAGTTGTAGCAAGTACCAGACGGAAAACGAGCTTGAGTAGGGTTGACTGGGAGTTAGGTAGCAGCAAGGTTTGCAACAGCTTTGTTTTAGATAGCAAAGCGGCATATGTTAACCAAATGTCCCCACCGTCCACAGTAGGTACATTTGGAGCAGGGTATGAGGTTTAAATGATGATGGTTGCATCGCTTGCACCATGGGGCAGCTCCCAAGTACGGCTTCCTAGCTGGTGGCGTCGCTACCTGGCTAGGTCCTGCTTGATTAGGTGCACCCGCTGCGGGTTTCTTTGAAGCCTTACGCTTCCTTGATTTTGGTGCAGGCTTGACTTCTGCTTTCTTCAGTGACTCTTGAGTGGCTCCATTTTTTAGACGAGACATGGCAATACCTAGATCCACAGACTTCAGAATCACTTCGCCTATTTGGTGGGCAAATTTGGTTGTTTGCTCGGACATTTGACCGTTGCTGAGATGAAGAGACATTCTAGAAGAAATGAAAAGCATAGGAAGAAACAAGTGAAAGGTTACCGGATAAACAAAACAGAATGGCAACGCATAGAATTTGCGATCATTTGTTTATTACCTAAGGCAAACAAATGAGACAGTGACAAATCAAAGTAAAAAGGTCATATTAATGTATCACTGAAGACATGCTCGCCTATAAGTGAACACTCACCCCAAGAGTTCCTAGGTAAGAGTGACTTGTCCGATACTGCGGATTTGTACGAACACTCTAGCCTTAGACAGAAAACTCAGAGTACAGGCATTCACTCTTCTAGTTTGCACATGTTCACATTATTGAGAACCCAAAACCTTGACGAGATTTTGAAAACTTAGAGGGTTCAAAACCTAGTAATTAATCATCCTAGAACAGATGATTGCTTTTCAAAGCGGATTTGAAATTTATCTTCTTGTTGTGGTTGTCGCCTAAGGATAGGTGACGGTATTGTTTTAAGGTCTAAACACAAGAATCTTGTGTTAGGGTCCTAGGAAGGTTATAGACTAGGTCAAATCATTACTAATAACCTAATTCCCTATAACCATGAGCTCTGATACCAAATTTTCTGTCACACCCCGACCACGTAAAACAACAAAACGTGGCGGAATCGTCGGGGAGTGTTGTAACAGAATCATTGTTTCATAACACATGGACAATTGAAATTTTGTTTTATCGATAAAAAGAGTTACAATGTCTTAACAAACAAAGAAGTATAACATAATTAACTAGTCTTGCATCTTTTATTGTCAGTAAGGCCCAAGTCCGCCTAAGTGTATCTTGATCAATCCTATGCATCATTTCTTGAAACACATATGAAAATAGGTACGTCAGCATAAAAATGCCTGTGAGATACATAGGTTTTGTGAAAATAAGATTCATGACTTATAAGTTTAGAAAAAAGTTTAACAAAAGTCAGTCATGATCCTTGCAAAATGTTTTGTTTTATAAATCATTTGAAAATCGATGATAAAGTAGATGATATGTAAAAGAGTAATGTAAGGTTAAATGAATAACCAAGTAAAATGAGTTTGTATAAAATGAGTTGTTTTGTAAAACAATTGTTTAGTGAAAATATGTCATTTGTGTAAAATGTAATATGTCAAATATTGAAATGGTTTAAATAACGCTACGATATGTAATACTATAAAAGCACTTATATATAGGAATACCAGCGGCATATCCACCATGCTTTTATCTTATTACACACGCCTCGTTATTTAAATCACTTAAACAAAACCAATCACCAATGTAAAAATGTTTATGTATAGTCAAATGTCAAATGTTTGTGTGAAAACCATCAAATGTAAATCATGTAATGTGTAATCAAAAGTTATGTATGGTAAGTAAAATGAGACTACTTAAACCACAAGTAAAAATGTACAAAACAAAGTATTTGAATAAATCAAAAGTTATGCTTTGTAGAATAATGCATGCTTTACTGATACAACATCTATTCGGTAATGTTAAACGCCTACATTCAAGCCTTGAGACAGCAGGATAACCTTAGAGTAAAAGTTATCAAAAAGAAATGTTTTCAGATACGGTCATTCCATCCATCCAAACAAACCTAGGATTTTAGGAACAGGATTTGTCAAGTCCTATGGTACCACTACCTACTACCGAGCGGCATGATCGGTGTTAATGAATGTAATTTAGTCCCGTTAAACAAACCAAATGATATACCAAATGTAAGCATGTTTTATGAAAATAATGTACCTAGTATGCTAAGTGAACATACAAGGTAGAGATATAAAACAATGTGTCCATATGTTACGAGAACAAATGCAACAGAGATGCAATATAAAACAATGTACTAAGTATGCTAAGTTAACATACAAAGCAGAAAAGTCATGTAAAACAATGTGCTAGCATGTTAAGTAAACATACATAGCAAAAGAAATGTAATGTAAAACAATGTGCTAGCATGTTAAGTAAACATACATAACAAAACATAGTGAAATCATGTACTAATAGTGTACTAATGAACATAGCAAGTATATGATATGAAAACATGGGAAAACATGAAAATAACAAGTAGGCACATGTGTTTTACCAAAAAACATTTGAAAAACGGTAAAAGAGGGGTCTATGTACTCACTTGAGGGTGCTTAGAGGTCTTGAACAACAACCAAGCAAAGCTAGAGGGATCACGGAAGTCAAACGACACCTAATATAGATAACTACATACATAACCGGACCTAAATCGGGAGATTGGATAGTATGAAGTTTCGTAAACCAAATGAGTATTGGAACTCATATGATATGGTTTAACAAAGCCCACATACTAAAATGAAACCTAACATAAGTGCTTACGACCCGTTTAGGTAGCTTATGCTACTTTAACGCGTCGTTCGCGTAAAACGCGCTCAGACCGCTTAACTAGTCCTATGACAAGTAAAATATGCCTTAACATGTCTAATATCGTTGCTAAATCAGTTTAGATGTCAAAAGTTACGTTACATAGGCTTAAAATGAAATTTGGCTTAAAAAGGGCATTTTGGTAATTTTCCTAAGGCATATAAACTACTTATCATACAACTACTTAAACGATGTGACCATAAGGTATAACCTCGGAAGGTTATTCCCTATACGACTATGGTCACCTAAAGTGTTTGGTCGGATCCTAATGATCGACCAAATGGGTCGGGTTCGAAAGTATAAGCGATTGTTTAGGTCGCTTACCTTTACGACCCTAGACAAGCACAATTCTAAAAGTGACAAGTTAAACATGTTAAAACATGTTTAACGAATTTAGAAAATTGGTTTGGTATCAAAACAAATGGTTTTGATACCTAAAAGTAGTTTGGTTACAAAATACGCAAGAATACGCATTTTGGCCGAAACTACGACTCGTCACTAAGCCTAGATAACGTGGTAATCAGTAGGTATAGTCACTAGGGACTATAACCATCGTGATTACGCTCACGCTATGAAGTTCAAACGAACTTCGCATTGACCATAAACTGGTCAATGCAGAAATTCAAACACAGTTTGACTTTAACGCTAAAAACGAAAGAAAAGAACGAAAGAATACTTACAGAAGGTCCCCGCAAGATTGATTTTCTAAGTATTTCTTAGGTATGAAGTGTTTTATACTTCAACTTAGAGAAAATCTCAGAAATCCAGTGGTTTTTTGCAAATGAGAGCAAGGGGTATATATAGGCATGGCACAACCGTTAAGATCATTCGTCGAGAAACTTGCTTTGATCTAGGCCGTACACATGGGCCCATTGTTTTACAAAACCATGGGCACCTTTAGAATGTGCCCATAGTATTGAAAATACCATGTGCAAGGCCCCTAAACAGCTGGAACAGGCTGGAAATGGCTGGAAAACACTTTTGCTGAACTGGGAGGTCCTTACGGACCGTATGGATAAGTGCTTACGGTCCGTAAGCCTTGTGCAAACCAGCAAAGCTTGATTTTTGGCAGAACAGGCCCCTGTGACTCCGAACTTGATTTTTGATGCGTTTTGACACGTTTAAGCCCTGTTAACCTCATTTTAAGGCTCTAATATGAAGTTAAAGTATAGGGAACTTAAAATATGCTAAAAAATATGTCGGATTTCAGTTCGTTTGGCCGTACAGTTACGTTGTTCGGTTAATTACGACGGAAGTCGTAACGGACGCGAAAACGATCCAAATTACGCGACGAATGGCTTTTTATCAAGCCAATCACTAAAACATAATATTTTAATGATTACATAAATTTTTGGATGTCCGGATATATTCAGAACGTAAGTTATGCGCGAAAATGCAAACTTATGCACTTTTTGACGCTTTTAGTCCCTGAATGACCAAAATGTTTATTTTAGCACACCGAACCCCTCAAAGCCTATTTCTAAGCTATGTAAAGGATATTTAGGGTGTGTTTAAATTATGATCAAGTTCCGGAATGTCCGTCACAGTACAAATTAACATACTTTCACAGTTTGTCGAATTTAGTCCATGTAAGCGAATAAACTTGATTTCGGCATACCAAACCTTCCAAAACTTATTTCTAAGTTATTTAAAGGTATTTTAAGGTATGTTAAGCCTATGTCACTGTTCCGGAGTGTTTGTTGCATTAACCTAGTTATATTTACGCATCAGGGCGCGTATAACCTTTCAGAAAGCGATTTAGAGCCCGAAATCGAACAAGAGTTGATATGTGCAAATAATACACATGTTTATACAAATCCCAAGTATGAAATACAATATTTCATTGGTTTGGTATTTGTTTGATGGTTGAAGTGACACAGGTGTCACAATATGATATTTAAGTTCACTTTGTTGTTTATGCTCACTTTATATCATTAGGGCTCCAAATCAATAGAGAATTCAACTTAAAATATATATATATATATATGGTATTTAAAATTCTTAAGTAAATGGGTCGAAATTTCCACCTCTAAATGGTAACCGTACCTCAAACTTGTTCTATACGCCCTGTTAGCATCAACCTTAACTGTCCTGATCCTACATCCCAAATTTCTCCACAATCAATACAAAAAAACAAAAAACAAAAAAAAAAAGTGGCCAGTTACAGTTTAAGAAACATGGGTTTGTTGATTCGAAATTGTTGTGGATTCACAAAATTGTAAACTAAATTTGGTGTTTGAGAAATGTACCTTGATATTTCTTGTTCCTCATATGGAGCTTTCTAACGAAGTTGTGTACCGATATCCTTTTCCTTTCTGTTGTGGGTACTTAACTGAACTAATTATATGAAATTAAGCTATAAATAAATAAGAAACTATGTGCTAAATAACATTTACTAACATGTAGCCATAATTATTTAACTAACATAAAACCATAACATCACATAATCAAAAATCCGTCTACGATTTAATCTCTTTAACTCCTGTGGATATAATCATTCATACGGTTAATAACAATGATAATTACTATAAAACACATGCATCATTACTGAATTAAAGGCCACCAAGCATATCCAAACCAATAACAATGATAATTTAAGAAACTTGACCAAAGTCAAAATCAAAACCCCAAGCTTGAATTTTTATTCGCAAATTCAGACCAATAACTTCAACAAACACCAAAACCCCATTTCTAGATTAATATCAAAAAACTTAAAGCAAAACACAAGACCTCCAAAACCATGCTCTACAGAAAACTTGTAGTCTTGTACCACACGCTTAACACCGTGTACATCTTCATTTGTTCCTAAAGCAACCAACACACTTCATCAATGTTGTTTCCTGTCAATCAAGACACAAAACCCTCATTACCCAACCAATAAAAATAAGAAAAAACAATAAAAAAACCTATATGATTCATTGAGATGAAAGATTCGAAATCTCCATATTCGAAATCTCCGTTTCCTGCCATCACAGCCGCTACGGTGGTCGAAAAAACAATTCAAATGTAATAGAGAAGAAATGGGGGCTAATCTGAAATCACAAAACAAAACAAACCAAATTCACACACAACAAACCTGGAATCACCACAAAGTGCACACACACCACCAGTAACCGCCGGTAACCGCTCAACAAACTTCTTCAACTCGCCGGTTTCATGCAACTGCTTCACCTCCTCCGCTCCTCTGATGTACTTTCCGCCGATGAAAACCCTAGGTAACTGTAACTGCAACTTTGTCTTGTCAATCTCGTCTTCATCTTCAAACTCACCGGCTTCTGACATGATATTCTGCAGATCGATTGAACGCTTCTACACATTTGGGGGAATTAGAGCGATTGTGAGGATGATGGAAGAGAGAGAAAATCTTTATCTGAGATTTGTTTTTAGGTTTATGTTTTAAAAGGGGCTTTCAAATTTGAAATTTTTTAAATTGTCCCGCCTAAAAATACCACTAATTAATTCTAATAAAAATCAGATTTATAGATTATAGATTATTTATAAATCGGAATTATGACATCATCATTGACATGTGGCATAGCTTAGGAGTTGACATTTAGGCAGGTTTACATCAGCCCAAAGTCTCTTATTAGGCTAGAGGGTGTGGGATGGAGCCCCTTGGGGGTTATAAAAGACACCTCAGCGCCACCTAGACGCCACGTCAGCCAGGGGGCTTTATAACCCCCCCCCCCCCCTTAGTTTACAAAACTATATTTTTGTAAAGGTGTGTAAATTTTACCAACAATCTCGTCCTCAGATACGTCGAGCCATGCTTTTGCCAACTCGAACTCTTCCGTAGGCGTCCAATATTCGACCTTTTTGGAAGCACGTTTCTCGGACTCAATCTTCTTTTTATGGCTTCTTTTTTGTCTAGAAGAGGGTTCGACTTGGGTTTCGGGAACGGATTCGGTCTGGGTTGTGTTTTGGGTTTCGGGTATGGATTGGGTTTGGGGTATGTTTTGAGGAATGTGTTGGGGTATGTTTGAGGGAAAAAACTGGGGTTGAGAATAATACCCAAAAAAACTGGCCATTGGTTGAGAGATGGGATGAGGAGAAGTTGGGGTTGTTGGTGGAATTGGGTAATATTCAACCTCACCCGTACGCGAGTCTCGGCGATACCGGTCCTCTTGCTCGTTGTTTTGCCAGTACGGATGGTTCAGGTCCCATGGGTTTGGGTTGTTGGGAAACATTGTAGAGTATGGTTTAAAAAAAAATAGAGAATGGTATAAAAACTTGAGAGAAAGTGGAGGAAATGAGTTGGGAAATCGGATGCAATGGTTGAGTATTTATAAACTTTTATTTTGAATTTTTTTTTTTAAAAAGTGACCGTTCAACGGTCAAAAGGATAAAACAAACCTCGATCCACGCGATTCCCTCTCGTTATCATGTTCGCGAGCCTTCTATGGCGCCCCTCCATAACTCCGACGGTGTGGGTGTATAGTGCCCAGGGCGCTATAGAGGCTGAGGTGGCGAGGGTGGCGCCCCCCACACCCTCCGGCCTTATAGATAGTATAGATATATTTATTTTTAATAAATAACTTACACACCTCCAATCCTAAATCCACACTTTCATCCCTTTAATACAAAAAAATAATTAAATTTTAAATCATCCAATTGAAACAATTACCGTAAATGTCACGAAACAATATTAAAACAACTTTACAGTTAAAAATATATGATTTAATTTATTACAACAATTAATATTCCATTATTTTTATACATATCATAAAACCTAATATAAGATTTGTTTACATTCAAACCACCTAACAATAAAATACAATATGATGATTTTATCAATAATTTAAGCATTCAATGACCCAATTCATCACAAAGCATTTATCAGTTGTCACAGTTTGTTATACTTCCTCAAATCCTAATTATATATTCTTAAACTTTAAAAACAAAGATATTTTAAATGCATTAATTAAAATCCAATGGTTACAAATGTGTTACACCTAGGAGTACACGTGGCATAACCTCTGAGGAAAAAAAAACCTCCCCTTTTAAGATTCTTCAGTTACTCTTGAAAATTTAAACTTTTTATTATTCCAATTTTTATGATAAAATTAAAAAGATATGATGAAAAGCAGGATTAACCTCGGCTTTTCGATTTCTCCATACAGATAAACCTCCTCTGCATGTATATATACATACAGAATCTGTATCTACACACCATTCCTCTGTTTCAGATACAGAGCCATTTAAACAACTAAACGGCTAGAATTCGAAAACCCAGAGTTATTATGGAAGAATTCAGTGTTTTTTTCGTTTAATTCATGGGTTTCTATCTGGGTTTTTGCTAATTTAAACAGAGGATTAAACCCCTGAATTTGGGGGTTTTTGAATCTTGAATTTTTTTATGTTGATTTAAGCTGTGATTGTTCTTCGATTGGTGAATTTAGTGTTCGTGATGGCTGATGTTTATTCTACTTACAAGAAGCGAGATGATATCTGTGACGATGTTTGTGGCCAGGTATGTAATTTATCCAATTAGGGTTTTATACTGTTCATAACAATTTTCTTTTCATTTTGGGAATTTTGACGAATTGATGAGAATGCGCTTCGATTTGGTGCTAAAATCGAAACCCCTTTAATCCTAGAACCGTTTTGATTCACCAAGTTTGTTAATTTTGCCCCAATTTTGCATTTTTCCGTACCTCTGTTTTCTAGGGTTTTAAGAATTTTTCCCCAAATTTGGGATTTTTAGTATGATTATCTGTGAAAAGGTTTAATATTTAATTTAATTATTTGTTTGTGTGCAGGAAGTAAGCAGGATGTCAAGAATCAGATGCATGATTCAAAGTCTTGATTTTAGAACAATTATAATATTATTTGTGATTATTCCAACTGTGTTCATGAGTATATACTTTCATGGACAGAAAGTCACATACTTTTTAAGACCCATATGGCAATCACCCCCTAAACCCTTCATTCCAATCCCTCATTACTATAACGAAAACGTGTCGATGTCGACTCTCTGCAAGCTCCACGGCTGGACCGTACGCGAGTACCCTCGACGAGTGTTTGACGCAGTCTTATTCAACAACGAAATCGACATGCTGACGATCCGATGGCAAGAACTCTACCCTTACATAACCCAATTCGTCCTCCTCGAATCCAATTCGACATTCACAAGCATACCGAAACCACATTTCTTCGCGATCAACCAACATCGGTTCGAGTTTGTAAAGCCTCGGTTAACCTACGCCACGATCCCAGGCGGGTCGAGAAAGGGGATAAACCCGTTTTACGAAGAGGCGTATCAACGAGTGGCCGTTGATCGCCTCTTACGTATCGCAGGCATCGAAGACGATGACTTATTAATCATGTCGGATGTCGACGAGATCCCCAGCGCGCACACGATCAACCTCTTGCGATCGTGTGACGGTCCACCGCAAATAATGCATCTTCACTTGAAAAACTTCTTGTACTCATTTGAGTTCAATGTGGAACATAAAAGCTGGAGGGCTTCAGTTCACAGATATGAAAAGGGTAAAACAAGATATGCTCATTACAGACAAACTGATTACTTGTTTGCTGATTCAGGCTGGCATTGTAGCTTCTGCTTCAGAAAGATTAGTGACTTTGTGTTCAAAATGAAAGCTTACAGTCACTCAGATAGGATCCGGTTCGCTCACCATCTTGACCCGAAAAGGATCCAGAAAGTGATCTGCAATGGGGATGACTTGTATGATATGCTGCCAGAAGAGTTTACATTCAAGGAGATTATTGGCAACATGGGGCCCATTCCTCATTCATATTCAGCAGTTAATCTGCCATCATATTTGTTGAATAATGTTGAGGAGTTTGAGTATCTTTTGCCCGGAAACTGTGTCCGGGAAGGTGGTTGATAATTGATTGACTGCAGGTAGTTGTTGTGGGAAACTGAGGATATGGTGGTGACATGGGCAATGCATGTTTTGATTGTACTGTGCAAGTAGTTGATGCATGTTTTGATGACATGTAGGTAGGGCAATGGATAGATGTTTTTTGTCTGGTATGCAGCCAAATATACCTTTGATTTGGAATATGTTTTTTGTCAGGTTTCTGCTGGTCCTCTGTAATCCACATATTATAATCATATGATTATTTTGATAGGTAGGAAATCTATTACTAAACCAAATGCGAAAATCAATGTTTTTTTGAACCAACTGGATATTGAACCGATCGTTTTACTAGTGTGAC